>LFYR01002110.1:272428-580386 GCA_001185155.1 Zostera marina
ATTCAGACTTAAATCATCCCCGATGTCCACTTGTATTACTAGCGGATCTTCGTGTGGGCTGATCACGTTGTCCAGATCTTCCTCAGAGAAGCTTATTTGCTCGCTTGGGTACGATCTTTTCTTAGATTTTGGTACCGTGGTAGTCTGCATTACCTTACGCGAATAACTTCTGCTTTCTCCTACTGATCCTCCACCGAAGATTAAATTTATCACTCTTCTTTTGTGGTCAGTGTCTGAATCGGGACTCCTTGAGCGGTGGCGCTTACCCTTGTTCTTTGGGTCCTTGCAGCCTTGTCGCCCCCTCTCTATTTTGTTTATGTATTGTTTCAGCTTTCCTTCCTTTACTTGTATGTCTAGGAAGGTGTTTAGCTCCCTGCAGTTTTCTGTTTTGTACCCGTAATCCTTGTGGAACTTGCAATACCTGTTCCTCCTTGTTCGGGCCTCTTTTCTTGCAGGGTTTAACTCTTCTGGTTGAGGAAACCTTATTTTTCCTTTTTCTCTATTGTAGATTTCCTCTTTTGGAGTGCTGAAAACCGTGAATCCTAAGTCTTAATACTTCGGATATCTTGGTTTCCCAAACTCCTCAGATGTCTGGTAGACCTTTCCATCGTGTTTTGGTCTCCAGGATGATTCTCCTTTCTCAAATTTCTGGAATTTCTTTTTTGGTGTTTCATATGCCTTTTTGTTGCTTATGACACCTCTTTCTTTTTTTTTTTCTTTTTCTTTCTCATACTCTTCAGAATTTATATATTTCTGGGCCTTTGTTAGCAGATCTTCCATGCATTTTACATTACTGACATTTAGCTTTATTGCTAATGGTGTGTTCATGTCTAGCCCCTTTGAGTATGCGCATATTGCGATTGTTGTGCTTAGGTCGGAGATTTTTTGCATGGCTTCCGTGAATTTAGTTGTGTAATTCCGGAGCGTATCTCCATTCTGTTTGATTGCAAACAGTGATTCTGTGCCCTTTCTGACCCTTGTGTTTCCACAATGCTGGGCAATGAACTTCTTTTTCAAGTCCTCGAAACTTGTTATGCTTCCTGGCTGCAGTTCGACGAACCATCTGTATGTAGGTCCTTTCAATGTTCCTGGGAATGCTCTGCATAGGATGTCATCCCTTGATGTGGCCCATTGCATTGCCCCTACGAACATATTTATGTGGTCCACTGGGTCCATCTTTCCATCATAGATCTGTAGCCTGGATAGCCTGAACTTCAGAGGTGCTGGTTTTACCATTAGCGATTTATGCAGGGCATCCATGCCCACTAGCCAGTTTGGAACCTCGCCTCATCCCTCTGTGTCTCCCGTGCTTTCTTCATATACGGGTTTTTTAGGAGGAGGTTTGGGTTGCTCCTCTGGTTTGCGGGGTGATGGTGCGCTGGAGTATGCTGCCCTATGACTTGACACCTCCTGTTGTGCCTTGGCCTGTTTTGAGGTCTGAGCTTTTGACTGGAATATTGATGCTTTGGATTTTTCAATATTCTTTAATTTCTCGCTCATTTTGCTATGGTTTCCTTCATCTTCTCCAGCTCCTCTATAGGCATCTTTACGAACCCGTGAGTGGTTTCTGATGCTGCAGCCCTTGGTTCCTTGCTGCTCGTGGGTTTCTCCTTTTGAGGTTGTTCTTCCGAAGGTTTCTCCTTCTCAGCAAGGAGTCGGATGACCTCAGCTATTGCCTGAACCGTGATGTTCAGATTCTCCCCTCCTGCTTAAACTTGGGGAATTTGCTCGGGCTCACCCTCGGGTCAGCCTCAGGTCCCGTGGGAGTCCTTTTATTCTTGTTGCCCTTGGGTGGTCGACCCACTGGCCTTTTAGTTTTTGAGTTGCCAGGCTGTTGCTCTGGCGCCTCCTGAGAATTTGCTCCTCCTTGGGAAGTGCTCCGTGTTACCACCATCCTGGAGTGTTCGACTTTTCATGAAAAAAAAGTGTTCGACTTTTGCTTGGAGAAAGTCGATCTTCAGAAAAGTCGATCTCTTATGCACTTGGAGGATTCCTTGGAAGTCGTAGCCTGAAAGCGTAGCTCCTTGAGGAATCGACTTTTTCCCTTGAAAGAAAAAAGTCGATCTTCTGAAAAGTCGATCCCTTGCTGACTGATTTCCTAGCAAGACTCCCTAGCTGGCGACTTCGAAAAAAGTCGATCAATTTTTTCGAAAAAGTCGAGGAGCTTTTGTCGTGAGTATCTTTGAATCACAGACGGCGTCAACTGATGGGGGTGAAACCCGACTAGTACTACAAGACGCGCAAGCAAGCGCCAAGCGGGGAACTCCGTGGGAAACCGGACCGGAACTCAAGTGCGCAGAGCTCTGCTTCGCTAGGAATCCTTTCGCTCCAAATGACCTGCCTTTAATGAGTGGGGATGCCTCCTATTTATAGGGGTTCTTATGGGGGTAATCTGGTCATTTGGGCAGTAACCGCCTAACTGCCTAAATGATTAGATCGGGGCCCGAGATCGACATTCCAGAGATCGACTTTCTGGGGGTCGACTTTCCTGGTGATCGACTTTATTCAGAAGTCGATCCCAGGGAAGTCGATCCTCAGGAAAGTCGATCTTCCTAGGATTCGACTTGGGACCTCCCCAACCCTAGAATAGGTACCTTAACTCATCTTAGGCTATCCGGACTTCTAGTTGCTGGTAGGTTGCGACCGGGTTCGGGATACTGTATCACCAGTACTCCCCCCTCCTCTGCGTATTAGATACTTTGGGATACGTCTTTTAGTACTATGGTCTGTGTGTTGGACCTTGTACTATCAGGAAGTACTTCGTGTTACCACCATCCTGGAGTGTTCGACTTTTTTAGAAAAGTCGATCTTGTATACTTGGGAAACTCCTTGGAAGTTGCGACCTGAAAGTGTTCGACTTTTTGCTTGGAGAAAGTCGATCTTCAAAAAAGTCGTTCCCTTGTGCACTTGGAAGATTCCTTGGAAGTTGTAGCCTGAAAGCGTAGCTTCTTGAGGAATCGACTTTTTCTCTTGGAAGAAGAAAAAAAGTCGATCTTCTGGAAAGTCGATCCCTTGCTGGTTGATTTCCTCGCAAGACTCCCTAGCTGGCGACTTGGAAAAAAGTCGATCCCTCTTTTCGAAAAAGTCGAGGAGCTTTTGTCGTGAGTATCTTTGAATCACAGACGGCGCCAACTGATGGGGGTGAAACCCGACCAGTACTCCAAGACGAGCAAGCAAGCGCCAAACGGGGATCTCCGCGGGAAACCGGACCGGAACTCAAGTGCGCAGAGCTCTGCTTCGCTAGGACTTCTTCTACTCCAAATGACCTGCCTTTAATGAGTGAGGGATGCCTCCTATTTATAGGGGTTCTTATGGGGGTAATCTTGTCATTTGGGCAGTAACCGCCTAACTGCCTAACTGATCAGATCGGGGCCCAAGATCGACTTTCCAGAGATCGACTTTCTGGGGATCGACCTTCCTGGTGATCGACTTTATTCAGAAGTCGATCCCAGGGAAGTCGATCCTCAGGAAAGTCGATCTTCCTAGGATTCGACTTGCGACCTCCCCAACCCTAGAATATGTACCTTAACTCATCTTAGGCTATCCGGACTTCTAGTTGCTGGTAGGTTGTGACCGGGTTCGGGATACTATATCACCAATTTACATTTACTCTAACCCTAACCCTAATTATTTACATTTACCCTAACCCTAATTATGAAAATTATTAAATAATTGTTATTTGTAACGGAATATCCGTTAAAAATAGTTAAAAAATCCGTTACAATATATAAGTCCTAGTATTTGTAACGGAAATAGCAAAGTTAACGGAAATTCCGTTACAAATTCTGTTAACTTTGATAATAAGTATTTGTAACGGAAATTCCGTTAACTTTGCTTCGTTCGAACTGCCTACTTTTTTTGTAGTGCCTGAACTTCAGAGGTGCTGGTTTTACCATTAGTGATTTATGCAGGGCATCCATACCCACTAGCCAGTTCGGGACTTCGCCCCCTTCTCCTTCTGTGTCTCCCGTCCTTTCTTCATATACGGGTTTTTTAGCAGGAGGTTTAGGTTGCTACTCTGGCTTGTGGGGTGGCGGTGCGCTGGAGTGTGCTGCCCTATGGCTTGACACCTTCTGTTGTGCCTGAGCTTTTGAATGAAACATTGATGCTTTGATTTTTCAATATTCTTTATTTTCTCGCTCATTTTTGCTATGGTTTCTTTCATCTTCTCCAGTTCCTCTATGGGCATCTTTATGAACCCGTGTGTGGTTTCTGATGCTGAAGCCCTTGCTTCCTTGTTGCTTATAGGTTTTTCCTTCTGAGGTGGTTCTTCCGAGGGTTTCTCTTTCTCAGCAAGGAGTCGGATGGCCTCAGCTATTGCTTGTACCGTGATATTCAAATTCTCCCCTCCTGCTGATGCTTGGGGGGTTTGCTTCGGGCTCACCCTCGGGTTCAGCCTCAGCTATTTTTGTTGCCCTTGGGTGGTCGACCCACTGGTCTTTTAGTTTTTGAGTTGCCAGGCTATTGCTCTGGCACCTCCTGAGAATTTGCTCCTCCTTGGGAAGTAATTCGTGTTACCACCATCCAGGAGTGTTCGACTTTTTTTTTTTTAAAAGTCGATCCCTGTGTACTTGGGAAATTCCTTGGAAGTCGTAGCTTGAAAGCGTTCGACTTTTTCCCTTGGAAGAGAAAAAAAGTCGATCTTCCGAAAAGTCGATCCCTTGTGCACTTGGAGGATTCCTTGGAAGTCGTAGCCTGAAAGCGTAGCTCCTTGAGGAATCGACTTTTTCCCTTGGAAGAAAAAAGTCGATCTTCTGAAAAGTCGATCCCTTGCTGGCTGATTTCCTCGCAAGACTCCCTAGCTGGCGACTTGGAAAAAAGTCGATCCCTTTTTTCGAAAAAGTCGAGGAGCTTTTGTTGTGAGTATCTTTGAATCACAGACGGCGCCAACTGATGGGGGTGAAATCCGACCAGTACTCCAAGACGCGCAAGTAAGCGCCAAGTGGGGAACTCCGCGGGAAATCGGACCGGAACTCAAGTGCGCAGAGCTCTGCTTCGCTAGGATTCCTTTCGCTCCAAATGACCTGCCTTTAATGAGTGGGGGATGCCTCCTTTTTATAGGGGTTCTTATGGGGGTAATCTGGTCATTTGGGCAGTAACCGCCTAACTGCCTAACTGATCAGATCGAGACTCAAGATCGACTTTCCAGAGATCGACTTTCTGGGGATCGACATTCCTAGTGATCGACTGATGAAGCACGGAATCTGCTACCAGTGGGCTCGCGGGGTTGCGAGAAGGGTCGGAGGCTGTGGAGTCCACGACGCGCGCTCTACGTCAAACACCTGCAGAAGAGGAGGGGAATCGGCGACTGTCTTGGGAGTAGGCGATTCGAGCTCCTGGATACTCTAATGTGGAGTGTGTGGTCAAGAGAATATGATGTGAATGGAGGACACCCCTAGGACCCCTTTTAAAGGGTCCTAGAGGCGTTTCCATTCAATTGAGTGGGGCCCACCCCATTATGGTACCCTATTGAAGGGCGCCATAATGGTGTGGGCCCGCCCAAGTAACGGCTGGGAGTCGGCGACACAGGTGTGGGAGTCGCCGACCCAGAGGTGGAGTCGCCGACTCCTTTGAGGTCAAGTCCTCGGTCTACCAGACCCGAGTTCCCTGGCCATCGTCGGCGATGCACCACTGGAGTCGGCGACTTGGTAGTCCCAGTCGGCGACTCCCAAGTGTTGCCTTGGGGCTCTTGACGTAGACATGTGCTCCGCACCGTGGAAGCCTTCCGGGGGTCCGGCATATAGCGACGGAACCCTATTCCTTGTTTGAAGGGCGTTGCTGGGAGTGACTGACGTAATCAGGCATGTCTCACCAGTACTCCCCCCTGAAGAGAGCATAGGAGACATGTGTGTACCGCCAGTATCCCCCCCCAAGCAAGGTGATCCGCATCAAGACCAAAGCGACAAGATGGGATTGAATCATTGCGGCCACAACGACACAATGACTTCGTTATCCATGCACTATCAGATGGATTGATTCACTATCAGAATCTAGTTCCAGGCCAATGGAACTATGTTTTTATAGTCCAACTCTGATCAGGAGCGACTTTTTCTGTGTTATTATCAAGGCCAAAGCGACAAGATGAGAGGAGATTATTAAGGCCAAAACGATAAAATAATTCCCATCCATTAAGGCCAAAGCGACAAAACGGACCGACTCACTATCAGAGCCTGATTCTGGCCAAAGCGACAGAATGCGTGGATCCTGGCCAAAGCGACAGGATCTAGTTCACTATCAGAACTGATGTTTATAGTCCACCCTGATCAAGAGAGACTTTACGTCCGCAAAGACGGTTACCCCACCAAGGCCAAAGCAACAAAGTGGGTCGAGATCATTAAGGCCAAAACGACAAAATGATCTCCAAGTCTATCAAGGCCAAAGCGACAAGATAGAAGAATTATTGAGGCCGAAACGACAAAATAATTCTTGGTCCATTAAGGCCAAAGAGACAAAATGGATCTGGATCTATTAAGGCCGAAGCGACAAAATATAGCCGATTCTGGCCAAAGCGACAGAATCATTCCTGCAAAACAAAAATAACCTGCAAAACAACTGTATCAGTCTAAAGGATATATTTATTGATTTACTGACCTTGCCGTGCTGGGCTGCTCCTCGTGCTGCTCCTCCTTATGCTCAATAAATCCTTGATTGATCTGGCCGAAGCGACAGATCTATCATGCTCATAATGTGACAACTTCTGGCCGAAGCGACAAAAGTGTCGGAAAGAGCTTATGATACTCCCCCCCAAGTTCGACGACTTCTGACCGAAGCGACAGAAGTGTCGGGGAGAGCTTGTGATACTCCCCCTTGAGATCATTAAGGCCGAAGCGTCAAAATGACCTCTGGTCTATTAAGGCCGAAACGACGAAATAGACCGACTCTCTATCAGAGTCTGATTCTGATCAAGGCTACAGATCCACTATCAGAATCCGATTCTCGCCTCGGATACAGAACCTGCTGATTCACTATTAGAATCTGATTCCGGTCGAGGCTACTGATTCACTATCAGAATCCGATCCTAGCCTGGACTACGAAATCTTACATGCAAAAAACGAAAACACTCTGCAAAACAACTAGATTAGTCCAAAACACATATATTTATTATTAACTTACCGTGCGATTTACCATACGTGATGCCCCTCCTTTGCTCAAATTTGTCCTTGGTAAATCTGGCCGAAGCGACAGTTTTTACCGTGCTCAAATTTTTTGACGACTTCTGGCCGAAGCGACAGAAGTGTCGGGAGAGGTTGTGATACTCCCCCCGAAATTTGACGACTTCTGGCCGGAGCGACAGAAGTGTCGGGAGAGCTTGTGATACTCCCCCTGAAATTTGACGACTTCTGGCCGGAGCGAAAGAAGTCTCGGGAGAGCTTGTGATACTCCCCCCGTAATTTGACGACTTCTGGCCGGAGCGACAGATGTGTCGGGAGAGCTTGTGATACTCCCCCTCGGATTTTGACGACTTCTGGCCGAAGCGACAGAAGCGTCGGGAGAGCTTGTGATGCTCCCCCCGAAGATTGTGCCTTTGCGACACACAAACTTTTGGGACGAGTGTTTTTCGAAGTACGTAACTGTCGGTGAACTATCTATTGTTTTTCCTTTGCTAATCTTTCATATAAATTACCCTTTAAATTGTAACTAAGACCCGAAACTAGATTCACAAGTCGTAATTTAGCCGCTCTGCACGTAAATTAGACTCTGCTAACCCTATCGCTAGCCACTCTGGGCTTTGACTTGGTCGTACGAATCGTAGCTCAGCTTACGGTTAAATTTATGGATAATTTATACCTCTAGATTAACGTAGAGTTACTAGAGATAGAGCAGACGACGAATCAGAAATATTCGACACTCGAGGGTTGCCTCGTAATTTGGAACCCTAACGATGGAGAGAGCTTGTGATACTCTCTCCTGAAGTGTGACGACTTCTGGCCGAAGCGTCAAAAGTGTCAGGAGAGTTCGTGATACTCCCCCCTTGAATTTTGACGACTTCTGGCTAAAGCGACAGAAGTGTCGGGAAAGCTTGTGATGCTCCCCCTTGAAAACATGCACTTGGGGCAGTTTTTGCTGCTATTTTACCCGGGAGTCGGCGACTGAGGCCACCAGTCGGCGACACCTATGGTCTGGGTAACTGCAGGGCGCATTTTTGTTTTTTACCCCTGTGAGTCGGCGACTCCCTCTATGGATCGACGACTCCTAGCGTAACCGTCGGATCTTTTTGGGAGATCCTTGGGATATTTGGAGAATATACGGGGAATTTATGCAAAATCTCCAAATAAGGAAATGTATCTCACAGTGCTGTGAGATTGTGTTTGGAGTCGGCGACTGCATTGTAGAGTCGGCGACAGTAGCGTGATACGGGAGATTTGGAGATCGATTCCCGATCTCAAATTTTGTAAATTTCGGATTTTCTAGGGAGTTTTTGCAATTTTCCCAGGGGCTATAAATAGTGGAGAGTTCTCCCCAAAAACTCATAACACTTTTCGCCTCCTCAATCGCCTAAAACCCTAGAATTTTCTGTCGCCGATTCCCTTGTTTTATTTCTTGAATCGACGATTCCCACGCAATGTCTTCCCCCGATTCCCATTTCTTGGCTGAATCTGAAACGTCAGCTTTTGTTGCAGAAATGACAGCTGGTCTAGACGAGGTGTTGAACACCGTAGAGTCGCTGATTCCCTCTCCTGACAGAGGGGTTGAGTCGACGACTCCGGGAGTTCCACCTTCTACTGTGGACATGAGTGCTTCTGTGCACGAACTCCTTGGCGCTTCGCCAGTGTCGGCGACTCCCCTTGTGGAGTCGGCGAGACAGTGCAGGGCCCTTGTAGTCGTGCGAGAGCCTCTCGAGCTGGGAGAGATTCCCAAGTCCTCTGTGTCGGCGATTCCCATCGTGGAGTTGGCGACACAGACTGGGCCTATTAAGGGAAAATCTTTTAAGCGGAGAGGGCAAGGCTCAGGTGCCACTGGGTCGGCGACTGCTGGCCGTGACTCGTCGATTCTTCTCATTGGATCAGCGACTCGAGGGCCAGAGTCGGCGACTCCCATGGAGGTTGATGACTCTTCTGCGCGCCACACCGCTCCATTGGTCGTGAACACGGAAGGTCACATTGTGTCGGGACTGAACCCGCACCGGGAGTCATCCGTGGGTGATGGCTCTCTTAGACGAAAAAGAAGACGCACCACTGGTAAGGGCAAAATTCATGTGCCCGGACAAGATGAGGGGGTCCCTCCGCCTCTGAACATAAATTTCAAAGAGGCGTTGCATGTAGACCGTGGTGCTTCCAACCCACACCGTAGAGCAAGTCGGCGCTCTGTTGAAAGAACTCCGCCACCTCCCGTGGACTTGGATTCCAGTCGAGATCCGGACCTCGACTTGGACACATACATTGGAGTTTGAACCCATCTGGGTTCGCTCACTATGAAGTTACCGTGAACGGCGAACCAAGGTTGCTCCCTATAGGCCGCTCCGGGGACGGCGAATTCGAGCAAGTGATGACCCATGCCACCTTGGATGGCTCTGACGGACTGAACCCCCCCTCCAACCTTAACGTGAGCAATGCTCGAAGCTTGTTATTGGGGGTTCAACTCTCTGGACATCTGCGATTCTGGATATCGCGCTATCAGCCTGCGAATCTTCCACCCCCGGGATTCCAGGCCATCCCACGGATCTACTTCAAGCATTTCTCTGAGTTGCCGATTCTGGAGATAATCAGCGAAGTGCTACTTACTTTTGAAGTGTCCCTGTCGCAGCTCCCGGCGGGATTCTTCGTGATCCTTCGTGGTTTCCTTAACATCTGCTGGGGCCTGAATATCAATGCCACCGCAAGCTTGTTCCTTCACTACTACAAGCTTGTGAAAGAGAAGTCAAGATCTGGTCGCGTTGGATTTTTGCGACGTCACTTTGACAAGAACATCGTTGATGAACTGCCGACGAATTTTGGATGTAACTGGAAGAAGGAGTTCTTCTTCATCACCTCTGAGTTTCTTCCCGAGAGTCGGGAAGCGTGGAATGATCCCCATCGAGTGCATATGAATGCTTCGATTGGGTTGACTACGAGGGACATAGAAGCCTCTGATCGAATAGCGCGGATCTTGACCGAATACTCCGTGCAGCGCGGTGTTCCCTTTGTCCTTTGCCAGAGGGAAGACTTCACTTTTGAGGATGTGGAAGAAGCTCAGCAGCCACTGACAGAGAAGGAGTTGGAGGACGGAAAAAAGCGATCGCTTTTATACTTTGACGCCGCTCCTCTCTACATGCGCAAGCGGTTCCGAGAGGGCAAGCTCATTCGACTAAGGAAGAAGAGAGAGCGTGCTGAACCTCGTCGGACCTTCGAGAAGGGATCAAGTTCTCGCTCTGCACAGCAACCTCCTGCTGGTTACGTGCCCTACACTTCTGGTGTGTCGCTTCCCGATTTCAATGCTGGTCCTGAAACTCGGAGGGAAGCGATGTTACTCCTAACGGGCCAGTCTGGGACGTGGAGTCGGAGCGAGCTGCTCAAGCATATGACTGCCGCTTGCTACATGGCACATGCGTGCTATCACGCCGAATCCATTCATGATGTCGAAAAGATTCAAGAGAGATACAACCAGTTCGACACAAAGTTCAAGGAGAGCGAGAAGGCCTTGGACAAGCTGAAGAATGTGAGGTCCCGGATGGAGAACCTACGCGACAATATTCTGCCGAAGAAGGATAAGACGATCGAATCCAAGCAGAAAGAAATAGATGAATATGTCGTGAAGATATTGGGACTTCGCAAGGAGCTGAGATCTGCCACTGCTTACCGCACCAAAGAGGTTGAAGATTTAAAGAGTCAGCTAGCCAGTGAGATTGGGCACGTAGTCTCACTTGAGGCTACCATCGCAGATCTGAAAAAACAAGTTGCCCAATATCAAGGAGAGACAACTAGGCTGAAGAGTGAGCTAGCTAGTGCAGAAGAGGAGATTTTGGCTCTCAAGAAAGACAACTCTGCACTCTCCGGGAAAGCTGCAGGATTGGAATTGGACGTGCGATACCAATCCGATCAGCTTCAAGAGCTCATCTTCTTTGGTCCTTCCATATTTCCTGCTCTACCCCCTAACTACATCATGGACATAATGGCATGGGTAGAGCAGCATCCTGAGGAATTAGAGAAGAACAAGGATGCTTTGGTCAAAATGAAGGACGAAGCTGCCCAAGAATAGATCTTCTTAGTCCTTAGATATTTTGTATTCTTGTTATCATTTTTTGTAATCCTTTTTGTCAAACTTAATGAATGAATCGTTTTTGTTTTCTTATTAATTGTTCATTTACTTTACTCTTTTGAATTGTAACTAAGACCCGAAACTAGATTCGTGAGTCGTAATTTAGCCGCTCTGGACGTAAATTAGACTAACCCTATCGCTAGCCACTCTGGGCGTAGACTTGGTCGTACGAATCGTAGCTCAGTCTACGGTTAAATTCGCGAAAATAAATTAACTTCACAACTAATAGAAACTCGCAATATCGATTAAACTAACAAGTTCGAAAAAACAACAAAAAATATCGAAAGATAACAAAAGGATGTTGATAAACCTTAA
Organism: Zostera marina; assembly: GCA_001185155.1. Classification (NCBI taxonomy): domain Eukaryota; kingdom Viridiplantae; phylum Streptophyta; class Magnoliopsida; order Alismatales; family Zosteraceae; genus Zostera; species Zostera marina. Next base: position 283,979 of record LFYR01002110.1, read on the forward strand.
GACTCTAGAATTGTATTGTAGTTTCACTCCGGCCATAGCGACGGAGTGATTTTTTACCTTCATCGAGGCCATAACGACAAGATGAGGTTGGATCGTTATAGTCATAGCGACAAAACGATTTCTAATCTATTGAGGCCAAAGCGACAAAATAGACTAGCGAGAGTTTGGAAACCCTAACCGTGAGTGATGTAAAAAAATTTTAGGGTTTTATTCGTGTGTTCTCTATATGTTCCTGTGACTTATACCCTTGTAGTTCACCTCTGGCCAAAGCGACAGAGTGATCTGAACCTTCATCGAGGCCATAGCGACAAGATGAAGTTAAATTGTTAAAGCCATAGCGACAAAACAATTTCTGATCTATTAAGGTCGGAGCGACAGAATAGATTTTCTATTTAGGGTAGAGTCGTAGATATGGGGGAACTTAGAGAAATGTAACTTTTTATTATTTAAAAAAGAGAAAAACATATGTTTGAAAATAAAATCTAACTATTTTATTTTGCTATACACTGAAAGGACCTAAGAACTGGGAGGGTCAATACTAAGCGTAGTATTGTTGCATGCTGTCTGCGTGCCAAGTGTTTGGAACCATTGTTCCATCCTGTCGCCGTAAGCGATAAGTTCCTGACCTTATCTCTTCTTCGACGATGTATGGACCCTCGAAGTTGGATGACAACTTATTCCTTGGTCTATTCCTTTCAGTAATACTAGCCTTCCGCGTGACGAGGGTTCCCGACAGAAACACTTTTTTGCGTACTTGGCGATTGTGGTATCGTGATACGCTGGCCTTGTACGATTCATTCCGTAGGTCTGCCTCGTCGCGGGTTTCATCCCTCAACTCTAGCTCTGTAGCTAGGTTTTGGTCATTGTTTTGCTCGTCGTACTTCGAGACCCTGTATGTTGGTATACTCATCTCGATTGGCATGACGGCCTCTACTCCATATGTCATAGCGAAGGGGGTGTTTCCTGTAGGATTTTTACTAGTTGTGCGATATGCCCATAGAATTTCGCACAACTTATCCGCCCAGACCCCTTTTGCCGATTCGATTTTCTTTTTGAGCCCTTGTACGATGGCCTTGTTGGTTACCTCCACTTGTCCGTTTGCCTGTGGTCGGTAAACGGAAGCAAAGTAGAGTTTTGTGCCCAGGTCCTCGCACATTATCGAAAACTTCCCCCCTGTGAATTGGGTACCATTGTCTGTGAGAATGTGTTGGGGAACTCCGAATCGGCACACTATGGAGCGATATACGAATTTGGCTGCCGCATCTTGAGTGATCTTTGCTACAGCCTGAGCCTCGACCCATTTTGTGAAGTAATCAACTGCCACAAAAATAAATCGAGCTTGGGATGTCGAGGGTGGGAATGGTCCTACGATGTCCAGTCCCCACCTTGCAAATGGGATCGAGCTCAAGATCGGAGTCATGTCCGCGGATGGTTTTTGTTGCATTGGGCTATGCAACTGGCATGCTCGGCACTTGCGGACGTAAGTGCGAGCCTCTAACCGCAATGTGGGTCAATAGTACCCCAGCCGTATGATTTTGAAGGCTAGTGTTCTTCCTCCCTTATGGAGTCCGCACGAGCCTTCATGTACTTCCTTGATGACCTTATCAGTATCGAGTTTGGCCAAACAACGTAACAACGGGCTGTCTAAGGACTTTTTGTAAAGTACCCCTCCGACTTCACAGTACTTGGCTTCTTTGTGTTGCAACTTTTTGGCCTCACCCCTATTGTCGGGAAGTACACCACTTTGAATGAATGCCAGTATTGGTTGTCTCCAATCCTCTGAGGGGTCGGATGTCACATTCAATACCTGGCACGAAGGCTGAAGTACAGAGTCTACCAGGATTTCACGCTGGCCTCCCTCCTAGGCCGATGCTAGCCTTGCTAGAGCATCGGCGGGTGTGTTCTGAGTTCGAGGAATTTGCTCGATTTTAAACTCAGCGAATTGTTTGGTGAGTTCTACCATGGTTTCCACATATTTTGTGATTTGTGGTTCTTTGCAGGCGAACTCACCCGTGGTTTGTCGAGCCACGAGCTGGGAGTCAGTGTGAAGCGTGACTTTCTCAGCGCTGAGAGTTCGCAACAGCTTTAGGCCATGAATGGCTGCTTCGTATTCCGCGACATTGTTTGATGCCGGGAAGTGGAGCCGTATCGAGTGTTCATAGTTTTTTCCATCTGGACTATGGATTTTCACTCCGATACCTGAGCCTGTGCTGCAACTCGACCCGTCTACTTCCACAGTCCATGGTTGGGTTAGGTTGAATGGTGTGAGTTCGACCATGAAATCTGCCACAGCTTGACCCTTGATGGTAGTGGCTGGTGGAAATCCAAATCGAACTCACTGAGTTCAATTGCCCATTTAGTTAACCTTCCCGATATGTCTGGCTTGTGGAGTAGACGACGTAGGGGACACAATGTAAGTACTATAATCGTGTGCGCTAAGAAATATGCTTGAAAGCGACGACAAGCATGGATTACAGCGTACACGATTTTCTCAATCGGAGAATATCGTACCTCTGCTCCTTGTAGTCGCCTCGAGTGATAGTAGATGGGGACTTGTTCCTTATCTCTTTGTGCGATAAGGATTGCACTTACGGCCTCTTCTGAGGCTGCTATGTATAAGTACAGATCTTCCCCATCCCTGGGTGAGGTCAGCATTGGAAGTGAGGACATGTGTGCTTTTAACTTGGTAAATGCCTCCTCACACTCCGGTGTCCAAGTGATACTACCCTTAGCCGCAGTTTTTAGTAGCTGAAAGAACGGCTTGCATTTGTCAGCCGTTTGCGATATGAAACGACTGAGTGCATTGATTCGTCCGTTCAACCTCTGTACTTCTCTAATTGTGCGGGGGGCTTCCATATCAAGTATTGCTTGGATTTTGTCGGGATTTGGTTTAATCCCGTGCAGACCTACGTAGAAACCAAGGAACTTACCTTCCTTGATTCCGAAGGAACACTTGTCTGGATTAAGCTTCATTCCGTATTGCTTTAATGTCCTAAGGGTTTCTCTCCGATCCTTGGGGTGTTTTTCGACGCTTGTTGATTTGACCAGAATGTCATCAACATAAGCGGAAACATTGCGCCCGATCTGGTCCGCGAAAACCTTGTCCATTAAGCGTTGGAACGTAGCTCCAGCATTCCTTAAGCCGAATGGCATTACTCTATAACAGAATGTCCCTGAGTCCGTAATGAAGGATGTTTTCTCTTCATCAGGCTCATGCATCAGGATTTGGTTATATCCTGAGTGGGCATCCATCATGGAGAGGAGTTCGTTACCAAACGCTCCATCGATTAACTCGTCGATGGATGGGAGCGGGTAACTGTCCTTGGGGGACATGCTTTATTGCCATTGGGTTTTTTGACGAGAACGGGCTTAGCCAACCAAGTTGGATATCGAACTTCTCGAATGTGCCCAACACTCAGAAGTTTCGATATCTCTTCGTTGGCGGCTTTCCGCCTGTCAGAGGTGAGCACTCGACGCTTTTGGCGACGAGCTGGGATGGATGGGTCGACATTAAGTTTGTGCGTCACGATTTGATGCGCAATCTGTGTCGGAGCCTCACCCTCCCAAACGAACCTGTCCTGGTGCTCCTCCAGGAGAGTCACAAGCTTGGCTCTTAGGTCGGGGTCTAACCCTTTCCCCAATGCCATGTGCCCCCCTTTCAGCTGGTACATTTCAGTCTCATCCACGGGTTGCAATTTTTTCCTTTCCCCGTTGTCGGGTGGGGCGTGGACGAGCATACTGTTTAGTTTAACCAGCTGAGCTGCCTTCTTATACCCTTGTCTAGAATCCTTTTGTGATCCTTTGACAGTTGAAGTATGTGGACTTCTCTTCCCGAGCCCTTTTCCCATTGTCGCGAGGTGTAGACTGTGACATCAGCACCTTCCGGGAGTAACCCTTATTCTGACCAACGGATCCGCCACCAAATATCATATTGATTGTTTTCCGCTGGCGGTCCTCGCTACTGTCGCTGTCCGGCGAAGGAGAGCGTGGACGCTTCCCCTTCGGGTCAGATTTACAACTGTCTCGTCCTCGGGATCCCTTGACGAAGTTGCCAAGTTCACCCTTTGAGACCAGTTGCTCGACGTAGATCGAGAACTCCCTGCAGTGGTCGGTGAGGTGGCCGTGGTCCTTGTGAAATTTACAGAACCTTCCACCCTTTTTGCGACTACTTTTAGTTGTAGGGTCCAGAGAACGGGCAGGAGGTAGATCTGCCCGGTTCTTGAGTTTGTCAAACAGTTCGCCTTTATTGATTGTCAGAGGGGTCCACTCCTTCCATGGTTGGGATGGACCCTTTGGCGACTGTTTGGTGGTTGTTTGATACACTTTATTATCGTGTTTGGGCTTCCATTCCTTTTTGTAGGAATTTGCCACATTGTCAGTGTATTTGTTCGAAGAGCCTCGGAAGCTATTTTTTCCGCCGTAGCTAGTGTTCTCAAGTTTTGGTTTTTTGAAGCTAGTGTTCTCAAGTTCCACTAGCTTATTCTCATTCTGTTCTTCCACCTCAATAAATGATTGGACTTGCTGGAAGAGGTCAGGTAGGGTCTCCACCTTATGGAGAGTGAGATGCTGGGCCAGAGGGGAGTAGGGTACTAGCCCATTCGTGTATCCCGCTATGGCCAGACTCGGGATTAAGTCGCTCACTTCTGTCATCATTGAAGTGAACTTAATAGTGTAATCCCTCAACGACAGCTTATTCTGTCGTAGTGCCAGCAGTGCGTTGGCACTGTGTTTGATCCTAATCATCCCCATGTGTTGGGCGATGAATTTGGATGAGAGGTCCGTAAAGCTGGAGATCGATCCAGCTGGCAGACCAGAAAACCACCGATAGGCGCTGCCCTTGAGAGTGCCAGGGAATGCCCGGCACAATAGCGCGTTATCGGTGATTGCGGTTCCAAGACACTAAGTTAGAGGTTGATGTGATCTCTTGGATCACCCGAACCATCGTACGCTTCTATCCTGGGTACCCGCCAGGTTTGTGGAAAAGACACCTTCAAAAGGTCCTCTCGAAAAGGAGCACTTTTGATTCTCAGAAATTTCATCGGACCGCTGGCAGCTGGGTTGCCAGCCAACTTCCGACGAAGGTCTTCCACAAACCGTGTTGTAAGAGTCTTTTCAGTGTGACTCTTACTAGGTCCAGCCTTTGCTTTTGAAGGCTCTGGACCATCCTTCTTTTTCTCCCCAGATGGAGAATTATGAGAGGCCGATTCACCCGCTCCTTCACGGGCGACGGACCTCTGACTCCTCGCTTTCTCGAGGTTGTTGACTCTTTGTTCCATGTTATCCATGAATCTAATCAACCTCGCTTCTAAAGCGGGAGGGATGGATGTTTGAGGGAGCAGACTGGCTTGAGGCTCCTCAGGCCTTCTTGCCTGCTTCCTTGACGAGGGTCAGTCTGTGCCCTGTCAGCTACCATTGAGGATTTGCCTTTGTTCCTCAGATGGTAGTCGTGCTTTTGCCTTTCAGAAGTCATTGTTGACAAAAGTGTGTTCCAACTAGAGCGCAAGTGCTTGCTAGAACTAACCCGAGAGATAGAACCAACTGGAGTCGGCGACTCACAAGTGGAGTCGGCGACTCACAAGGGATGTCGGCGATTCACAAGGTGGAATCGGCGACACACACTAGTGGAATCGGTGACTGCTTTAGGTAACTTGCCGTGGACAACACTCTTATCTAGCAGAATAACCCGCAATCAGAGACTCACTAGGTGGAGTCGGCGATTGCCTGTGTGAATCAGAGATTCCTTGACACAAAGTTAGCGACTCACCCTAAGGGAATCGAGCTAAGCTTTGCGAAGAAAATTTTGCGATTACGACGGGATATCGTGGTTCGATAGTCCCACAGACGGCGCCAGCTGATGAAGCACGGAATCTGCTACCAGTAGGCTCGCGGGGTTGCGAGATGGGCCGGAGGCTGTGGAGTCCACGACGCGCGCTCTACGTCAAACACCTGTAGAAGAGGAGGGGAATCGGCGACTCTCTTGGGAGTAGGCGATTCGGGCTCCTGGATGCTCTAGTGTGGAGTGTGTTGGTCAAGTGAGAATGTTCTGAATGGAGGACACCCCTAGGACCCCTTTTATAGGGTCCTAGAGGCGTTTCCATTCAATTGAGTGGGGCCCACCCCATTATGGTACCCTATTGAAGGGCGCCATAATGGTGTGGGCCCGCCCAAGTAACGGCTGGGAGTCAGCGACTCAGGTGTGGGAGTCGCTGATCCAGAGGTGAAGTCGCCGACTCCTTTGAGGCCAAGTCCTCGGTCTACCAGACCTGAGTTCCCTGGCCGGAGTCGGCGATGCACCACTGGAGTCGGCGACTTGGTAGTCCCAGTCGGCGACTCTCAAGTGTTGCCTTGGGCTCTTGACATAGACACGTGCTCCGCACCGTGGAAGCCTTCCGGGGGTCCGGCATATAGCGACGGAACCCTATTCCTTGTTTGAAGGGCGTTGTTGGGAGTGACTGACGTAATCAGGCATGTCTCACCACCCGTACAGGACGAAGGGACGGGAGATACACAGGAGGAGGGATACGAATTCCCCAACTGGTTAGAAGGCATGGAAGCCCTAAACAAATCATTAATGATAAAACCTACACCTCCAAATTTCAGGTTACCTAGGCTGCAATTCTATGATGGAAAAATAGACCCAATAGATCACATAAACATGTTTAGAGGGGCAATGAAATGGGTCACAACAAGGGATGACATCTTATGAAGGGCATTCCCAGGAACATTAAAAGGGCCCAGGTACAAATGGTTTGTCGAATTGCAACCAGAAAGTATAACAAGTTTCGCGGATTTAAAGAAAAAAATTCTTGGTCCAACACTGTGGAAACACAAGAGTTAGAAGGGACACCGAATCACTGTTTGCGATAAAAAAAAATGCGGATACCCTCCAGAACTATACTACCAAATTCATAGAGGCAATGCAAAAAATCTCCGATCTAAACACAACCATCACAATCTGTGCATACTCTAAAGGGCTAGACATGACCACTCCGTTGGCCATAAAGCTAAATTTAAGTGATGTAAGGTGCCTAGAAGATCTGCTAATGAAGATCCAGAAATACATAAATTCTGAAGAAAAAGAAAAAGGTGTCACAAGCGACAAGGAAGCATATCAGACACCAAAACAAAAGTTTAAAAAATTCGAAAAAGCTGAACCATCCTAGAGACCAAAGCATGATGGGAAGGTTTACCAGATATCAGAAATATTTGGAAAATCGAGGTACCCAAAGTACAAAGACATGGGATTCACGGTTTTTAGCACCCCAAAGGAGGAGATCTATAACAAAGAAAAAGGAAGAAAGAGATTTCCTCAACCAATTTAATTAGACCCTGCAACAAAGGAAGCCCGGTCACAAAGAAGCAGATACTGTAAGTTCCACAAGAACTATGGGCACAACACTGAAAATTGCATGGAGCTAAGTACTTTTCTAGATACTCAAGTAAAAGCAGGAAAGTTAAAATAATATATAAATACAATTGGGAGGGGTCGGAAGGAATACAGAACTCCAAATAACAAGGGCAAGCGAGAACGCTCAAGAAGCCCTGATTCCGATACTGATCAGAAAAGAAGAGTAATGCAAACAACTTAATCTTCGGGGGAGGATCGGTAGAAGAAAGCAGAAGTTACTCCCAGAAGGTAATGCAAATAACAACAGTACCAAAATCCAAAAAAAGACCATATCCATGTGAAGGTATCAGCTTCACTCAAGAAAGAAGGCTTTTTCTGAAAAACTCTAGCGACCAACTTCGAGGTTGGTCGCTTATAGTTGACTTTTTGAGACCACTTTTGAAGTTGGTCGCAAAGTTGGTCGCTTTATACTAAAAACGACCAACAGTTTGGTCGCCTGACTCTTTTTTAATAAAAAAGTTAAAATGCGACCAACATATTGGTCGCAACCATGAATTCAAAATTTTTAAAAAATATCTTCCAATTTGGCGACCAAACTGGTTGGTCACCTAAATTTTAAAAAAAATATAAATAAATAAATAAAACAATGCGACCAAATAAATTGGTCGCCTGATTAAAATATTCTAAATTTAAAAATTAAAAAATATGGCTACCAACTAGTTGGTCGCTTAAATAAAATATTTCGTAAGTTTAAAAAAAAAATCAATTCGTGACCAACCTGTTGGTCACTTACATATTTCGTTAACTTAAAAAAAATCAATTTTACTACCAACATAAATTTGAAAAAATAAAAAAGGCGACCACACAGTTGATCGCATGAATTTTAAAAAAAGGCGACCAACCGGTTGGTCCCTTAAATATTTCAAAAAATTAAAAAAATATCTTCCAATTTGGCGACTAAATTAAAAAATATATATAAATAAAACAATGCGACCAACAAATATGGCGACCAACCAGTTGGTCGCTTAAATATTCCGTAAGTTTTTTAAAAAATTGCAATTCACTTGAATAAAAAAATTAAATTTTTAAAATTGAAAAATATGGCATATTTCGTAAGTTAAAGAAAATCAATTCGTGACTTTGGTCTTTTACATATTTCGTTAATTTAAAAAAAAAAATCAATTTTATTACCAACATAAATTTAAAAAAAATAAAAAAGCGACTACCCAGTTTATCGCATGAATCTAGTTGGTCCCTTAAATATTTCAAAAAAATTTAAAAATATCTTTCAATTTGGCGACGAAATTAAAAAATATATATAAATAAAACAATGCGACCAACAAATATGGCAACCAACCAGTTGGTCGCTTAAATAAAATATTTCGTAAGTTTAAAAAAAAATTCAATTCGCGACCAACCTGTTCGCTTACATGTTTCGTTAAATTAAAAAAAATATCAATTTTACTACCAACATAAATTAAAAAAAATAAAAAGTGACCATCCAGTTTATCACATGAATTTAAAAAAAGGGGACCAACTGGTTGGTCCGTTAAATATTTCAAAAAAATTTAAAAATATCTTTCAATTTGGCAACAAAATTAAAAAATATATATAAATAAAATAATGCGACCAACAAATATGGCGACCAACCAGTTGGTCGCTTAAATATTCCGTAAGTTTAAAAAAAAATTGCAATTCGTATTTTAGGGTTAGGGTTAGGGTAAGATATCTCAGTAACAAAAAATGAGAGAATTTCCGTCATTTAAAAGACGGAAATTTTCTTTCATTTTTAAAAGACGGAAAATATTAAACATAAATAACGGATTTTCTATCATTTTTAAAAAAATGAGAGAATTTCCGTCATCTTTATGTGTTATATTTTCTGAAATTTAGTGAAATTTTTTTCACTTTTGGATTTTAATATAAAATGTTATAAAAATTGATAAGGTTATATCAAATATTTATACATATTTGTATTTAATATTAGGTTTGAATAAATATTATCAAATATTAAAATAAAAAGTAAACTCAAATTAAATAAGTTAATTACATCCGAATTGTTGGTACCAGGGTCCGTCGAGTCGGGCCCCGGACCAGACAGGCTTACTAGGCCCATCAGGTCCTAGGGCAGAGAGTTATAAATACCTCCCATGGTGCAACAGGGAGGGGGATCGGTTACCTGAAATAAGAATACTAGTGTTGTATGTGTGAGCACCCGAGCGCGAACCCACACACCATCACGAATAAAATAATATTGACTCAAATTAACTAAATTTTTTGGGTGAAATCCTAAATAAGTAAAATAGTATAATGGTCCTGGCGGGAAAAATGACAATTGTAGGATTTGAACCCATGCCATTTTGAACCAAATCCTAAATCTAGCACCTTAAACGACTCAGCCAAACCGTTATATCAGATTAATTAAATTTATTAGATTAAAAATACCTTAAGTAATCAAATTTAACTAAATCTATTAGTCTAATAAACTAAATCAAGACTCGTCCTCTCCACTTCATTTTCCGTTCTAGGGTTTATTATCCATTTCATTTTCCCTTCCATAGCGTTCTGATCAATCTTCACAACAACATCTCGCTCACTCGTCCTCTCTAACACAACCAGATCTTTTCCCCTATTCCGGATCAGTCCTCTTATCGCACTGTCCGAGAAACTTCTTCTGCCGATGGGAGGAGCCTTCGCGTATACTAGGGAACGACTTCGTCCCTCAAAGATCCCTTGCCGAACTGGAGTAACAGGCCACCGAAAGAGACCATCTTGCTCGATGGATGCGATTTTGAGCATTGGCTAGTTGTCGTTGATGCTCCGGATCCTAATCTCACCAGGGACGAGATTATTCAGAGCTATATTGCAATATTAGTGTTAGTACCAAGGCCCGTCAAGTCAGACCCTGGACCAAGAAGGTCTACTAGGCCAGTTAGGCCTTAGGGCAGGAGTTATAAATACCTCCCATAGTGCAATAGGGAGGGGGATCGGTTACCTGAGAATAGGAATCACTACAAAAAAAAGTAGGCAGTTCGGACGAAGCAAAGTTAACGGAATTTCCGTTACAAATACTTATTATCAAAGTAAACGGAATTTGTAACGGAATTTCCGTTAACTTTGCTATTTCCGTTACAAATACTAGGACTTATATATTGTAACGGATTTTTTAACTATTTTTAACGGATATTCCGTTACAAATAGCAATTATTTAATAATTTTCATAATGAGGGTTAGGGTAAATGTAAATAATTAGGGTTAGGGTTAGAGTAAATGTAAATAATTAGGGTTAGGGTTAAGGTTAGTGTTAGGGTTAATAAAAATTAATAAAAATTAACAAAAATTAGTAAAAATAAGTATATATACATATTTAGATAGTGTTAGGGTTAGGGTTAGAAGTTAGGGTTAAAAGTAAGAGTTAGAAGTTAGAAGTTAGGGTTAGAAGAAGTTAGATTATAGTTTTTTAGATATTATAAATTATAAAAAATTTAAAGTTAGATTATAATTAGATAATTATAAAAATTTAAATTATAAAAATGATAAATTGAAGTTATTTTAGATATTTTAAATTTTAAAGTTAAAAAATAAATTTAAAGAAGGTATTTTAATTTTTAAAGTTACAAATTCAAGTATTATAAAAGTTATTTTAAATTAACAACTAGTGATTTTTTTAAAATTATAAAAAATATCAATTTCTAATATTAACTTTAGTAGGTTAGGGTTAGTCTAATTTAATAAATTTTAATTCTAAAATTCAATTTAATAAATTAGATATTTTAAAACTTATCAAATAAGTTTATTTTAAATTTAAAAAAAATTAAAGAAGTTATAAATTAAAGTTATTTTTGATATTTTAAATTTAAAGTGAAAAATTAAATTTTAAAAAGTTATTTGAAGTTATAAATTCATTTATAAATGTTATTTTAAATTATATATCCTAAAAAGTTAAAAATTAACAACAAGTGATTTTTTAAAAATTATAAAAAATATCAATTTCTAATATTAACTTTTAAATTTTAATAAATTTTAAATTCGAAAATTCAATTATATATTAACTTTATTTTAAATGGTTATCAACTAAGTTTAAATGGATATTTTAAATAAAAAAAACCAAAAAAAAAACCTAAACTACTAAAACCCCAAATCGTGATTTCAACCTAAACCCCCAAACCTACTCCCATCGATAATTCCTGTCCGGCGATTCCAACCTCTCAGGCGAGGAGCGAGCAACTTCCTTCACCGTTTCCTGTCCATTCCTGTCCGGCGAGCAACTTCCCGTTGATACCTCCCGTCCATTCCTGTCCGACGAGTAACTTGAGGCTACATCTCCAGTTCTGTCCGGCAAGATTAGGCTTCCATCCGGCGAACGTCAACGACTTCGGTTAGGCTTCCATCCGACTCAGGTTAGACTCAACCCATCTTTGGGTTCTGAATTTTTTTCAATGTTCAATCAATATCGATTTAGGTTTTCCATTTCACTTTCTTTCCATTTCAAAATTCTTTGGGTTTTCCTTTTCCCGAAATTAAAATCTCAACTAGTATATCCAGAAATCATCACCTATTTTCCCCAATACATGTCCCCCAATATAGTTTAGAGTTTAGAAAAATAAATTGCGTATTTCCCCAATACGCAATTACAACTGGAGTGTTGTGGGAATTAAGGGATTGAGGATTGATTCTCTCCATTAATGACTCATAAATCCTTTATTGCTCAACTGTAAATTACTGTCTCATACCATCTGTCTATCTATCTATTAGTTGATGTTATACCATCTGTAACAGTTTTATACAACCAGAAGAGCTTGCAGAGACAACCATGTCTGACTTTTCTCTCCAGCATACACTGGAAACGAAATGTCCATTGTCATAAGCACTCTCTTGGTTGGATATTGGATCTATAGAACTAAACTTGTGTGAAGTTACCAAATTTCTGTTAATAATTAAGAAAGAAGCTAAAAATAAAATGATTTCTTATTAATGAATTACAATCAGTTTTTAAAGTTTAATGATACTTGAAATTGAAAATATATAGTTTTAGTTTGTAGATATATGACATTGTAGTGTATAAAAATAGAAAGAATGAGAAGAAAAATCATACTTCATTGATGTTCCAAAGTTTGACAGGAACAATATGAAATCCGAATGTTGGATTTTAAAATAGAAATAATATGAAAATATGAAAACATGAATAATTAGGAATAATCAAAAACAGAAATAATTAGGAATAATAAAAAACAGGAATAATCAAAAAACAAAGTAGCCATGCTTATTCCCATATGTTGGGTTTTAAAACCAAAACCCCTAAAACTTGAAGTTAAAACCCCCAAATCGTGTTTTGAAGTTAAAAGCCCCAAATCGACCTACTCCCTCCCGTTGATACTTCCAGTTGTCCGGCGAGCAGCAGCGATACCTCCAGTCCGGCGAGCAGCAGCGATATCTCCAGTCCGGCGATACCTCTAGTCCATTCCGTTTATTTCACCTCCAGGTAAGATCGATTTGTTTCTATTCTTGATTCATATGTTTACTTCACCGATTATTTATGTTTTTGTTCTTGATTCTATTCTTAATAGTTGTTCTTCATTATTCCGTTGTTGATTCTATTCTTAATAGATGTTTTTCTTTTTTTCTGTTGACTTTGACATGGTTCAAGAGCATCATCCCTCATGTCCAGTGGCCATGGTTTATGACATGGTCATAGACTATAGATAAGAATCTGTAGAACCAAAATGTCTCTTTCTTGTACTGTATGAATCTAAGCTGGGATGCTGGTCATGGAATCAAGGTTCCGGATGCGCCTCTGCGCGATGCGCCGCCACCTGGAGCATCTGAGCATATGCGTGCATATGCGCTCAGATGCGCCAGTGGCATTTTCGTAAATATTTATAAAACTATAGGAAATTAATGCTTTTTTATATATCTAAATTATATTAATTAAGTTTTTTAGTTAAAAATATATTGGATAGAAAAATTATTATAATACATATATTTATTAACTATTATAACACCCTATAATTCATTGTAACACCAAGGTTTAAAAACCGGTTAACCATTTAGGGGTATTTTCGTAATAATATAGCTCTATAAATGGCTAGGGTTTCTTTAAACTTATAAAAGAGAGGCTTTTATAAAAAGAAAATAATAAATAACCCAAGAGGCTTTTAGAAAATAATAATGTAATGGGCTGGGTTGGGCCTTCTTTAATACATCTACAACATAAAAAATACTCTATAATAATAATTTATTTAACCACACTTTTTTAGTCCCACATTGATAGAATTCAAAAAACACAAAGAAGGTTGGTCTATAAATAAAGATTCATTTTGTCTAAAACAAATATGAAGTCTAAAGAGTGGGAGGAGCTTATATTAAAAATAATATAGCTCTTTTCATGGACCAATGTATAAATTTTTATGCTAAAAATTTATAAGGTCTTAAAATAAATAAAAAATTGGCCTTATTTTTAAAATAAAAACAAAACACTGTTTTAAGTTATTTAAATAACTTAAAACAGACCTGGATCCGGGTCGGATTTTGCCCGGATCCGACCCGGATCCGGCTAAGGGAGATGCGCCTGGCGCATCTCCCTCTGGGGGCGCATCATCGCATATGCGCGCATATGCGCGCGCACCCAGAACCTTGTTCCAAAGAACAGCTTATTTATACAATTATATGTAACAATGTGAGAAAATTCAAATGGATTGGATTAAAGGTGTTGAGATGCAGATATTCACCTCTTCACTTTCAAAGACAGGAGATAGGAGTCCTAGTGCATCAGTCACGTCAATTGTATGCCATTTTCCCATAAGATCGATAGCCTGCTTGGCCTCCTGAAGACATAATAGAAAATTAGCAGCTATAATTTTAGACAAATCAGGAAAGAAACAATGATAAAAATAAAACAATAGTGAAATAGAAAATTAATTCAGTGTGACTCATTAATATCTCCAATTCGAAGCAAGTGAATTGTGCAATAGCACGTAGCACCGACTGTCGTCTAACCACGCTGTGGGCTAACAAGGGTCAGAACACCATGTATATTTTTTAATATTTTTATATTTACCATTTATATACTTATATTTTGTAAATAATATTTAATAATAATAATACGATAATGTAGCTTAATAATATGAGAAGAAGATTGGAGATCTTCTGATCAGTAAGGGATTAAGTCCTTGGAATCTACAGAACTCAAATGCAAGTAGAGATAGAAAATTCTATTTGTGTTATATGGTGCAAGTAATGAGCCTGACAATGCATTATCAGATAATCTGACGAATTTTCCAACCCAATTCATCAATATCAGGCTCACTTTGACCTTCATTAAAACCATTAACTCAACATTCGTGGTATCACTAGAATGCTGAATGAAGGGATTAATATGACTATAAACCGCATCAGATACCTCTTTACATGTGTAGAAATGTCAACCTCTAGATAATATACCAGAGCCACATAATTCCCCAACTCTGGAGCCTGGTGAGGGTGTTAAAGCTTTTAACTTTAATTCTCCATAAAAATATGGGGAATTTAGGGGGCATTTTGGACCATATGCCAGAGTTCAAATCTTGTATGATATCCTTGGGCCTTAGTGTTTCAGAGTGTTTGGAGGGGGGCTATTTGAAGAATCCTATAGCTGCCCAGGCAGTTGATGCATTTATCTATTAAATCTCGGTTGGCTATGATAGTTTTCCACATATGAGAATCTAAAGTGGGTCTAATCTTAATTTCCCCTAGTCCTTTTACCTTTTATATATCTAACTGGTTACTATATAACTAGACTACATAGCTAATTGGAGAGAGTCGATGGGTTTTTGTTAGAGTTAATTGTGTTGAGATTCATTGCAAGAAGTTATATGCAATTATTTCAACAGACAATTAATTAATTACTAAGGGAAGCATAAGACTAAGTGGAGAACATTCCTTATAGGCCCAATTCCCATTGGGTTGGAGAGAATCGAATTAGTTGGTTGGGGCTCAATTCCCAAGATAAATAATTCAATAAATACTTGATCTTCTTATGTTTGCAATTGCAACATTTTATTCTTTTATCACCAAAAGTGAGAAGAAGCTAAATCACCCCCGGGGAGGTAGGCAAGATTGAACCCCATTAACAAAACATTCATGTTTTGTGTAATTTCTTTCCTTACTATTCTAATTATTTCCTTAAACCTCTCCTAAATTCCTTTGTGAGGAAATCTGGAGAGTCACCATTCATTGTGAGGGAGAGCTAGCTCTTGTGTTCTACAAGATCCAAGAATATTGTTTTGTTCTACAAGTTAGCTCTTGTGTTTAGATTGAAGTGTCACAAGAAGAGTTGTTGTCATCATTTGGAGACGCCAACTATGAAAGTATGGGAGACCAACCTCCTGAGGCAGAATATCTAGTTACTATATAACTAGACTACATAGTTAATTGAAGAGAGTCGATGTGCTTTTTGGTCACTTCATTTAATTTCTTGTATTTTATAAATTTTTTTACTCCATGTAATTTGGGCATTGCCCTTCATTTTTCAATGAAAAATTTAATTGATTTAAAAAACATTAGTCACCTGAACATCGCTCCATTCAACACATCTAAGAAACTTAGTGAGTGCTTTTTTTTCTGACATCAAAGAAAATCGGAACTTCCACAAAAGTTGGCGTTCATCTCCACTCAATGTGCGTGTAGGAGGATATTTCAAAATTCTTTGTATTGACCTGAATTGCCAGATGTCACGTAGTTGACAGAAGCAGGTCTAATTATAATACACAAAATGCTAAGACTGAATTTTGAAACAAAAAAGTAGATATAAAAAAATAGATGATACTTGATACTCTAAACAAGAGAGGGGATAATTTACTATCATATGGTCTTACCTCCTTTCAATGTGACTTGGTTTCAGATCCCTGTCAATGATCCCGCGTGCTAAACTTCTTGCGAGCTTTAGTTGCTTGAGTTCAGAGGGATTTTGTGTGCCTACTTCAGGATCCCATACAGTTACAAGTTCGTTTGTTGATGTTACAGGAGAATGTGTAAAGAAATTGATCACGGATTCCTGCGTGTCCAATGGATTAAATTCGATAACATATTACCATTTACCAATGACTAGATCACCTAGATACATTAGCACTTGTAACATTGCAGCATAGAGTTGTGAATGTAAATAGAAAATAAAATAAACATATCTACATCTAGAAATATGGAAAACTGCACAGAAGAATGATAAAATTACTGAATTAGTAACAGTTTACCGTCCCACTATGCTATTTTTTTGTAATTGTCTCAAATAGTACAAAAGATTGGATATGATATGGTAAAGTTGTTTTTTGATCTTAACATAGTCAAATTCGTAAAAAAAAATTCATAACACCTCCTCTTCTAATGTTTGGAGGTCACTGCAACTTTCCACGACCATATCCACTCTTGAAGAGAATCTCCTATGTTTCTACGACCCTTTTCTCGTGTTTGGCGATGGCACACATTGCCCTAACTGAATTTGGGGGGATCCGGATCTGGATCCAACTAAATTAATTAAAGAACGCCTAGTTTCTTTGCTGTATCCTCTCTCTCTCTTTGGAGATGCCTTTCTTCGATCATTAGAGTATTAATAGACTATTCTCGACTGTGTTTGAATTTGAACTTGAACTTTTTTTGATGAAGTTGAAATTTCATTATAAATGAAGTGGGCCTTGCCTAGTATTACAATATGCAAAAGTACAAATAAAGAGAAAAATCCTTTAACAGACAAGCACTGCACCAGGGCACGCTAGATCCTCTAGGGGGAACAGCATAACAGCGATAAATGGACATAAAACAGCATAACAGCAATACATGGAAATAAAAAGTAAAAAGAACTGCCCTACTAGCTACTCAGTCATTGCCTCATGGCATTTGCTTCAGCCAAACCCTTGTCAGGCGGTTTGGCTTTAACCTCAAAACATATTTTACAGTCCCTCATGACCTCTGTCACCACCATCTCCTCAGATCTAAAGCAATCAGTTCTCCACCTTCTATTCCTTTCCTGACACACATGCCAATTAACCTCCAGTAGTTTGAGCCTAACCTTAGATATAAGAATTACATGTATGAATTTATTGCTTATTGCAACAAACTTTGTGACCGTAAAAAGAAGTGATCAATTTTAGTAAGTTATTATTGATCAGGGAGATTCCAGGATCGTTATCCAGATAGCATCAGACCAAAGCACGTGATTAATTTATTGATTCTCATCCTGCTTTGCAAAGGATACAAAATTACAAATAACTATCAATATTACTCCAATACTCCCAATGCTTCATCTCACAAAAACCTCAATGTCTCAGTGATACTATGATTGAAAAAATGCACTATACACAGAAACATGGGAGTCCAATATTCTAAGTCAAGAATCTATTGTTAATGCTATAGAAGTGGCTATACAGAATAGTGACATTAGCCTTAATCATTCCCTAATATTTATTATCTGAACTTGCCATTTTCATTATTAATAAAAATTTATCTTTATCAAAAAAAAGGTATGTACTAAAATTCGACCAAATAGTAAAATACTAAATTGCATGTTAAAATTTGAAAGAAGAAAGGGACTGACATGTCAAGTCAAGATAGTACTAACCTGAAAAACCACCCTATGCTCGAAACTACAAAAATCGACGAGCAAGCTCATGTGAGATGTTTCGCTTTCTTTTTCCTTGATTTTCTCAATGGCTTTAAATGTGTGAATGTCCAACCAGTCTATCCTCTGAATTTTACCTCTTTCATACTTATTAATAAGTTTTTCTAAACGCTCGAGTTCGCTTCGTTCTTGTCTAGGCACCTGGTTAAATTTAGAACTTTAGGAGGTTGAAGAATATCATGGAAAATTTTAAATAATCTCAAACATATTCAGAATAATAAAAGGTACAAAAAAAGTACAAAATTAACCACGATGGCTTTACAACCAATTTAAATTTTAAACAATCAACTACAAAAAAGTACCTTTCCAGGAGTTGTTGATGGAAATGAGCCATCAGCTTCCTTCCCAGGCCAGAGACGCAGCTTTTGCTTTCCTGTTTTTAAACTCTTTTTCCTGTTAAAGAGAAGAACAGTTGCACCTCCCACTAACCCCTCATGTGTGCTGCTGGACATGTCCCACACCTGCATGATAACAGGGAATCTGTGAAGTAAACAACTATGGATCAATGTGAAAAATGATCATTATCTTAAAGGATGAATGAATTAAGGATATGGATACTCTATTTTATATATATTTTATTTCCTGTTGTTCTGGGAAAGGCCCACTTCATTTTTAATGAAAAATTACCTTTATAAAAAAAAAAATGAAAATGAAAGTGTCCAGGAGGATAAATGTAATAAACGCATTGTGCACTTGAATGCCTGGTTGAGTACATTGGTCATGTATTTAAAACCTCAAATGATATTGTACTTCCAGGGTTTTTCCAAATTATTTATTAGTGGATTTACTGGATTTCCAGAAATTATAAATGACCAAATAGTCCAAATCTTATTTTGTAGCATTGGTTGTCTATTATCCATTCAGTTTTTTTGCCAATCCCTTCTATAAAGTATAAATCAATAACTATTTCACATTTTGTTGTTATCCATGATCTGGAAATAGAGAGCGTTAAATAATATATATTCTTTTTTTCAATAAAAGCATTCAAATCATCAATCAAATCTTAAAAGTAGATAAAGGCTCAAACTCATTTCAACTTTGTCATGCCAATTGCCAAAGCTCAAAGACTAGACATTAACTCAAAATACCCAAACTATATTCTAGAGTGCTATAAACAAATCCAACCCGACGACTTGCTCACTTGCCTGATTATCCCCATGTTTCTATGAATATTTTTTTATAGGAAAACTTTAATATTTACAATTAAGTTCCTTTTATTCCAAAAAAAACACTGTTATTGTTATCATAGTGTGAACTAAAGTGATCATACATTCAAACCACGTAACTTTAAAAATAATAAATCTTAGCATAATGCAATTATATATTCCCAAGTTGAGTGCATTTCTGATGATTGATTTCATTCTTGTAAATATTTAAAATGGCTAATTATAAAAAATCGTAGCATAATGCAAACAGAATAAATTACTGTTATTGCAAGTTGTGCATGTGCAGTTAGATCTCTATATTTTGTATTCAGAGTTATCAGCTCATTCCAACAGATTGGTAGACCTGATGATTCCAACCTGTAAGACGATAATTCAAAGAAAAATCAATTTTTTCATTAGACTGAAGAAAACAAGACACCAAGAATCATTTTAAATGAACCTTGTCCGGATAGGAAGTCCAAATTTTGCACCATCGATGTATAATGAACATTCACAATAGAGTTCGGGATTTTGATTCACGAGAGTGAAATCTATTTCTGCAATAGAATTACATATATCAATGCAAATGATGAAATCTAACAGAATAACTATCATGCAGAAAGTTTTTCTTTATCTATTTAATGATGAACTTAATAATATATATTGATTATAATCATTATATTGATGTATGGAATGTGGTGAACAGGTAGCATGAGTGGGCATTACAACAGTTTGTGCATACTGATCGGTTTAGATAACATCTTATTTTAGTTATAGAGTGTAAAATCAAGAAACTGGAGAAAAATAATAGGCAAATCAGGAGTGATTAACAGATTACATAATTACATAAGCTCTGACTTTTTCTGGTTTTGCCAAAAAAATTATAAAGCTAAAATTCCATTGACATTTATAAGGAACCTAGTCCATATTCCATTGATTATCCCATTGCCTATCTTCTATTTTTCCCTACCTGCAGAATTATAGAGCTACAGATTGTAGCCTCAGAAGGTGTGTCTCCCATGATTTTAGCAGATTAGCCTCAATCTGTGAAAGATTGGGCTTTTTAGGGAAGGTAACATTGAAGAAAAGACCAACATCCATGAAGATTTCTTTAGAAACAGTTTCTGGAGGCCTTAGCACAAGATTAGAAGGCCGATTACTGACTCCCAAAATTCCCTACCAACCCTGAACGCAACATTGGACAATTGGGAATAACCACTGACTAAGTAACTAACTGCCCCATATGCTAATACTAAGTGGTGATATCCTATAGTATAAGAGAGAGAAATCTCCCAGATTAATATTCTTAGTTTGCTTTTACTTGATCTAAGATTCTAAGCACAACCATAAAATCTGAATGCAACCATGATACTCCTGAATTCCGAGAAATCTGACCATAAATTCCAAGAAATCCTTCTCATGATACTCCTGAATCTTTATACATATGATTACAATGGTTACTAAATATTAATATTATTAATTTACCTGATGCACAAACATTAGATTCAGGAAGAGATCCCTCAAGACTCCCAATTCTGAAGGTGACGGGAAGATTGATGTCACATGACAAAAAGAAACGCTCATTCCCATTCATCGAGGACTTAGATCACACTTTTCTTTAGAAGAGTAGAGAAATGAATTTTTTGAATCAAATGAGGATATCTATTTTATCTTTACTGATGTTTTGTTTGTGCCTGGAAGAAAATATAAAAATTAAATACATGCATGTTTGCTTATAAAAGAAAAATGAGTTACTAATAAAGTGAAATATAGTGTGATAAATTAGGATCCACTGATAAGATGCAAATAAATAAAACTTCGTCGCGTAATACAATCAAAAGGATCAATAGGATCTATAAAAGAAGAAGAAACTGCAATAAAAAAAGTAGTTGAGTTTAGAGTAACCTTGTGCTAAATTATTGGCGGATCGGGATAAGGACGGAGTGAGAGCTCAAGTCCCTATGTGGATTTGCTTTCTTATTCTTCTTCTTCTTAAGAGTATAAATGTTGGATTATGCTCCACATTCATTGCCCATTAACAAATAAGAAAAAAAACAGAAAGACAGAAGAACAAACCGAAATCTGAAATTAAACAACAATAGATGAAGAAGATTAGATGACTAGGAACAGTCGGGAAGTGATTTCGACGATGAAGATAACCATGGAATGCAAGACGAGCTCAGCGATTAGGTGAAATCGATGGTTAGGAGAATAGCGGCATAAGCTAAGAACAGAAGAAGAAGAAATATGTCGACAAAATAAAACAGGGATTTTATTGATATCCCTCTAGTTCTTCAAAATTAGAAATATATCATTTATTTTACAATTATAATAGAGACCTTTATTAGATTTATTATCACCGATAGGTACTTACCAATTTCGATGACTTGTCTTAACAAATCGATAACCTATCATATAATTGTAATAGGGGTGATGCATGATTACATGATTGTTAGAGATTGTGGACAAAAGGCCGAAGATAGGCAGGGGCATGACTTGTGGGGAGGATTACATATGCACATGAACAGGGAGTGACACAGACTTCATATTTCGAAACGCGTGGAATACGATCAGAGAGAGAAGACAAAGAGAAGACAGAACAGCAAGGATATGGGCATCGGGCGTCAACAAGTATGCTATGACGATGTAGAAGGCTAGCCTTCGGAGGATCACGACGTTGGATAAGCTAATTGGGTGGGGGTACCCTCAACCTAAACAGTGTTAGTTGTGCACAACAAAGCTGGAGAGTTTCGACCATATATACTTCGGATGCAGTTATTTCAGAGATGTATGGAGGCAGATCTGTAGGCATATAGAGGATTTCTTGACACTGACAGATGTAGGTATCGAATCATATATGGACTGGGCAGACACGAGAACACGTCGATCACCTGCAGAGGGCATGTGTTAGACTATACTTGGGTCAACCACATGGGCAATTTGGGATGAGCGTAATCGGAGGAAGCATGAGAGCAGATCTTTACCGGCACCAGAGTTGGCACGACGTATAGCAGTGGATGTACATATTGTCTATGATAGATCTAGATTTAAATCTAAAAACTCAACTATGGAGGACATGTTATTTGTTGTATGAGATAGAGGGGTACCCAAAATAACCCCCCAATGAATGTTAATAGTGGGTCCGGATCTCAAATTGGGTATGGTAAGATACCTGAGGAGGGGTCAAGGAGTCGGGTTGGGGTCCGTTCCTTAGGAACGGAACTCTTTTGGGGTAGACGGGTGGCGATAGCTACCCTACGTTTGCCCTACGTTTGACTAGTCGACTTAGTTGATTGTTGACGATTTCGACCTTTGCCTTCTTTCGGGGAGGAGGGAAAGGAGAATGTCTTCAATGGACTATGGTTGTGTGGGAGTGTCGAATCCTTAGGTGGACACATACACATGGCGGGTGAAAGTATATCTTAACCTTTTTGAAGGCCGGGTTTCTGAAACCGAGATGAAAGGGAGGGGTGTGTGAAAACCTGAGACTAGACAGGTGAGTTTTTTAGAGAGTGTGTGGGTTATCTTTTTTTTTTATTACGATTTATGTTAATTGTAGTATTCGGACGTGCCTCTATATGGGGTCAGGTTCAACGAGGCTCACTGTCACGTGGTGTATCATTTTTTTATTTATATATTTATCACGATTTTTATTCAAAAAACTCGACACGATTAATGTTAAAAAACATTAATGGGTTTAATGTTAAAAAATTTGACATTAAGCAATCAGGTATTTTAGTATTTGCATATATAGATATTGAAAACGGTTTCTGTGAGATACATTAAGCAATCAGGTATTTTATTACTTGCATGTCATCACTCATCATTCACCTTTCATTTTCGATCATATAGTTTATCAATATCTGAATTAATTTATTAACATCGAGATTAGTTATCTTACTTTCGGCTTAATTAAAACTAAAAATGGACAATCCATATATTTTTTTTAGATATTTTATCTGAATTTCTCCTTATAGATATATTAACATGACAGAAATATTGAATAACAAGTTAGTACAATTTTTTTTTTCTACATATATAAGACTTGATGGTCAGGTCACATCTAGTCCAACAACAAGAAGCTCGATCAAGCAGGCAGTGCCATAAGCCCATGAAAAAGGCACAATTATGCATGTCAAGTAGCTTTGGCCCGATGGGCAATTAGAAACGTCTAGCACATTGGTATAGATTTTGGCTCGATAGACCCAACCTAGGGTTTCATGTGAAACCTTGTAGACCGATCGATATTCCTAAACCTATATGATTGTTTAGTATTAAGTGTATATCAGACAATCTCTCTATTACAATATCTAATCTATTACAAATGTTTTCCTCCCTTCTACGTTTAGCCCCTATAAGTATTTATACATTTTCCTACTGGACCGGGTCTTCTTTTACTGAGCTTAACCCGACCTGACTAACCTAGACGGGTCGGGACCCGTCGGAGGCAAAACGGGTATGTCCGTCCTATTGAGCCAAATGGACATGTTAGTCCTGGTCTAATGGACCAGGGGTATCATCACTATACTATAATTAGGACAACAGGGATCCTAGTCAGAGGTTGATACGATAATTGTAAGAGTTGAGTGTTCTAGACTTTGAAAACCCCATCATCAGGACTATGGAGAGTATTGAAGTATTCATAATTTAATAGATATTTTAAAATTTATTTTTCTTTTCTTTTAAACTCATTTTATTTATCAAACCAGACACCAATATTTCAACCTTATCTTGTCGAATTACTCATTTAAAATATTGATCGAGCCCAAATCCCCAAACACACCTGATCAAAATTCTAAATATATATATTTTAAAATTTTAATTCTAAATCAGACATTTTAATTTTTAAGTGTTCATTTTAAATTTTGTTTTTGTAATTTTAAAAATAATTTTGATTATTTTTGTAAAATTACCGAGGTTTCTTTTTAATCGAAAAAATAGATTTGTTTTTTGGCAAAATTTCAGGGATTTGATCAGGCCAGGTTGTGTTAAACCCAATATTTAAACCCGAAAATGGTCGGGATAATTAGAATCGTATATATTTTAAATTTTTTTCAAAATATATACACGTCCGCACATCTCAAAACCCATGGTTAAAAGAAAATTTGCATCAGATTCCTGATTCCATCTTTAATACCTGAATATATATATATATATAGCATTTTATAATTTATGACATGCAGAATGGTTTGATGCTTTAATCATTGTTTTAATTTAGTGGCTTAATTTCATCGTATTTTGTATGAATGCAAGTTCCCCATAACTTACAAATGGAGATTTTAATTCACTTTATCAAATCTAAGGCAACGATGTAATCGAAATTATATTATATCGTCTATTTTTACATTTATAGAAAAATATATACTCTTTGTTACAAAAAAAATCATAACTCTAGAGGCGAGAATGAGCCGTCCGGTTTTCACCCCTACAAGATAAAATGAAACGTGATGCTGCAAACCGAAGTCGCATTAACCTGTTATGCAATCTTAGATACACGACACCACTATCTTAATGCTAGATATTGCAATATTCGTATTATTCCCGGCCCATCGCACATTCCCACTTGCAATTAATTAAATAACAACAGTACTAGCTAGCTAGCTAGCTCCAATAATATCAGTATACCACCCACCATATATATCTTCATTACTGATCATGTGCGCCGCTTAATCGAAGTGGTCGATCGAATATATACAAAATGAAAGAGATCGATCCATCAATCGATCAACTTAATCATCACCCAAATGACATGACATCACGACACTATAAATAAAACATCCGCTCACTTCAGATTATTTCAGTATCAACCGATCATCGAGCTAAGTTTGATTATATATCAATTAATTCTCTTGCAATGGATAGAGTTGTGGGGTTAGCATCTCAGAGGGCAGTGGTCATCTTCAGTGTTAGCTCTTGTTGCATGTGTTACGCCATCAAAACCCTTTTTGGCGAACTTGGCTGCAACCCCGCCATCTATGAGCTAGACGAGGACCCAGCAGGTAGAGAGATGGAACTTGCTCTCATCAGACTTATCGGGAAGAAGAAACCAGTGCCGGCCGTCTTCATTGGCGGTAGGTTTGTGGGGTTAACTGAACAAGTCATGTCTCACCACCTTGGGGGAACTCTTGTGCCACTGCTTCGAGATGCTGGCGCTCTCTGGTTGTA
Source organism: Zostera marina (assembly GCA_001185155.1). Taxonomy (NCBI): domain Eukaryota; kingdom Viridiplantae; phylum Streptophyta; class Magnoliopsida; order Alismatales; family Zosteraceae; genus Zostera; species Zostera marina. The sequence goes on from LFYR01002110.1 coordinate 309,285, forward strand.
ATTATAAACCACGTATAGTCAGCCAGCCCGGCCTATAGGTACATCCGTGCTTAATTGTCGGAATTAATAACATCATTTAGCTAGTTTACTATAAAAAAAACAAGCACCGGGCGACCAGCAGCGGATCGAATACGTACGTACGTACTAATCCGATTGCCACTTTTGATGGAAACTAATGAGCTAGTGTACGTTAATTTTGTGGTGATGATCACATTATTCACAAATATTATATTTATAGAAATGCAACAATCGATCATGCACTTGAAAAATAGTAGGTATATATATATATATATAGATGATCAATTTTCGATCAAAATCCTTCATTCATTACAAAAGAAATTTAATGACCGCCGGAGGATTATCAATACTCCATATATATCACCTACGTCAAAGTGATTGATTTTCTTCACAAATATTTTCTAGAGAATTTGTTTTCGATGCTACGAAAATTAATGAAGAGTATTAATTGGTGAATTGACTGACTTCCTTGTTATCAATTATCAGTTTAATTTTTGATCAATTTTCTTATAGCCTATAGGAACGAAAAGATTTACATTTGACTAAAAAAAAAAAAAAAAAAAAAAATCTTTTTAGAATCTATTTGGGATTTTTTTTTTAATAGATTAGTTTCATTTTTTTCCAAATCCCAACAATGATCCCATATTACCATCTAGCCCATCCTCATGTGGTGCCATTAATAAATGATAATCATGAATCATGAGTCAAAACCCAATACATACAACCCAATACATAATCATTTCATTTATTGCGACAATCCAAATTAATGATCAAATTGCATCTACATCCTTGTTCAATCTTTTCTCGTGAGTCATAACCCTCTATTGCTGGGCTGCTGACTTCTCTCTCTTATGTCAGAAAGATTGATGCAGCAGCACAGCACACGCTTGGAAGACCAATTCGCTCCCAAATCCCTCCGATCGAAACAACCGACGTACTGTCCATCGAAGGATTCTTTATTTCTTCTTTAACTACATGGAGATTAATCTGTGAGGAAGTCGTGCGGTGTTTGATCCAATTTTGTCTGTAGACAGACTCCCTCTTGGTGTTTCCGCTGCATGGGTTTGAGAATTGGGAGATGAGGAGGTTTTTCATATGTTGCGGAACAAGTGTTGGTGATGGAGACGACTACGAGGAGGAGGAGGAGGAGAAGCAGAAGCAGAAGCACAAGGGATTGAAGAAAGAGAAGGAGAATTTTCGGAGGGAGAGGAGGAGCGGAGATGGTTTCAAGGAGAATGGCAGTACTCATGTTCCATCGAATCACGGAGCCAGAGTTATTGGTGGTTTGTTGTCTTACCCTTCTTTATTCTTTGTGTGTTCTTACGAGATTTAGAGGATTAGTAGAATAGGGATCATACATAGGTAGTTCGATCTCTCAGGATTTTATTTGTTCATGTCTTCTCGAGATGATGTTATTTCGAGTTCCCTGGATCGGACTGACATTTCCACCCGTTTTTCCTTTCTCTCTCTCTCTCTCTCTCTCTATTGATTCTAGGGATTTTATTTTATTTTATCGCGAATTTAGAATTTTCATAGCATATGCTTAATTGATTTGAGGCAATTGCGGGTAATGATTCCAGCAATTGTCTAGAAAACAACTTGCAAAATTCAAATATTGATTCTTGAGTTTACGCAGTTAGGTCAAATTCAAGAATTGGTTCGGAATCTAAAAAGGATAATATTCCAGCACCAAGAGATTCGAACTCAGAACCACACATTGCTGCACAGACTTTCTCATTTCAGCAGCTCGCTATAGCTACCAAGTTCTTCAAACAAGAATCTCTTTTGGGAGAAGGAGGATTTGGTCGTGTGTATAAGGGAAATTTGGATAGCACTGGCCAGGTTTGATTGTTTATATTTCCCCTCTATTTTAACATAAGTAAAGATTTATCATGTATTTATGTGGTAATTACTAATGAGGGATAAAAAAAATGAGGGATAGATCGAAATGAGAAATTACGCACAAGTTTCTTGTCATCAGAATTTTGTAAACCTAAAGGGCCATGTGGAGAGGAAGGGGTTAATATTTCAAACTTATCTTTATTTTTCAATACTGAGAGTGTTAAACAACCCTTAACATGTCAAATATGATAAAGATACACATGATTCTAAATTTAGGAAACATAAACATTTGATCAATGACATCAAATTAGAAAACTCATGATATATGATTCTGATTTCTGAATAAAAATTACAAGCACACTATTACACACATACTCTCTCTTATTTAGTTAATGGGGTTCATTTCTAGATGACCCAAACCTAATTAAATATTAATAGGGTTATATATATAGGGGGAGATTCAGATGAGATGCCTTAAAAAAGATATCTCATGAGATAATGATCCTGATCGTCTATTTTGAGTATTTTCTACTTTTAAATCTCGAGATTTGTTTCGGGTTTATAATAAAAAAAATGAAATAATGAGAACGGTGAGATGAAATTTAAACGGTGAGATGAAATTTAAACGGTGAGATGGAAATATCTCATGAGAACCGTTTCCTATATATATATAAGATTTTCACAGGACCAGAGCATCCCGTGAAAACGATTTAAAGTGGGATTTTACCTTTTAATGGGTGTTATTTCATTTATGCCATCCACATTATATAATATTGCATAAAAGAACCAGAGAGTTTAACTGATATTCTCTCCCCTCATTTATTTATTTAAATTGGAAACTACAAATAGTTATATCTTTTTATACAGATGTTTTTTGAAAAACACGATTCATAAAATCACACAGATCCAAAACAAAACAAATTGAGATGAAGTGATCACTTACCTTGTTATAATATGGCTCCAACACTGAATATATGGTTCTGCATTTTGGTGGGAATTGCCCTCCCTTTGCTAAAAAAGCAGAAAATGGTCGTATTATTTCATCTATGCTGCATGTTTCAAATAGATCATACTATTTAAATTTTAAATACTCAATTTTCTTCTTCTGTTTTTAGAACATACATCACATGGTTTCTTTAATTTGCTAAAAGAATAGACTGGAATTTTTAAATTGCATAACAATAAAACATGATGATGGATTGATAGGTGATTACTTTTCAATTTTACAGACTGTTGCAGTTAAACAACTTAATAGGAATGGGCTTCAAGGAAATAGGGAATTTTTAGTGGAAGTTCTCATGCTCAGTCTCTTACATCATCCAAATCTGGTTAATTTGATTGGATATTGTGCTGATGGGGATCAACGCCTTCTAGTTTATGAATTTATGTCAATGGGTTGCTTGGAGGATCATTTACATGGTATGTAATTTGTTTTTTTATGTGATAATTGTTGGGTTTCTTTGTTACATATATTGTATTTAAGACTAACAAATAATTTTAGCACGATTGAAACCCCGATTCCTTTGCATGTTCTTGTTTTATGATAGGGCCCTAATTTCACATGAATTTAAATTATAATGGAATATTGATTTTTTTTTACACCACTGCTTTTAAAATTATGACTATTCTTTCCTAGTAATTTTTTATTTTATTTTTCACATGTCATCTTCATTGCAATTATCTGATACCTATATATTTCCTAATTTGCAAAACAAAATCCTTTCCTAATATGATTCCTAGGTGGCTACATGCCAATCGCAATATCGCATCAAAATAGAAGAAAGGGAATATGTGATAATGTTATTACCCTAAAAAGTTCCTTCCATGCATGTGTTGATTTCATTGGTCACTCATTCCATTCATAGGATTATTTATTTATTATAGTAGCATTGTTTTCACTAAACGGACGCATATTGGGCTATTTCATTTAATTAAAAAAAATCGGGCCCAAACTGGCCCAAAATGTTTTTTTTTAAATTGCTTTTTATCATATATTGATGTGGCCATAGCATGTCAGTGTGGATTGTTCTGATCTTGAGATTACTATGGTCTCTCTGGGGTTTGGCCAAATATTCATTAATTGGGCTAGAGAATGTATCATAACGGTCTCCTATTAGTGGCAGTGAATGATTCGCCTATATGTGTTTTTCATGGATCTAGAGGGTTGAGGTAAGAAAATTCTCTCCCTTTCTTTTCACTTCTGTGAAGTACCTCAGCCTTAGCATGAAGGAGAAAGCAAATTCAGGTAATCTTCAACAGTATAAGATCAGAGGGTGGTGGTAAATATACACCTAATCTATGCAGATGTTGCGGTTATCTTTGTTAGAGCTATTGAAAGAAAATGAAAACTGTGAAGAATATCTTGAATGAGCTCTTTGTTAGAGTTATTAACCTTTGAAGGTTAATGTAGAGAAATTTAATATCATTCTATATTAGTGATTAATTAAATTAGATAAAGTAGTTTAAATTCACGTCGTTACTTTATTTTGTTGTAGTGAGCATAGATGGGATCAGATTTTGATCCTCTTGTTCCACAAATCTTCATCTGTTATTCATATGGCCTAAGGGTGTATTGTCTGAACCTTCTATTCCTCTCAGTCTATATATGCCACGATAAACACCCAATGGCATTCCAGAGTAGTGCCCATGGAGGGGAGTAATGGGTGAATTTTTGTGCTACCTGAGTAAGGTCCCTCATTCTTATAGTTGGGCTTGTTCGAATTGTTTAACACTTGCACCTCAAAGGGAGTGTCAAGATAGTCTCTCATTTCCTAATTATTTAACCAATTATTTACATATTATTTAATGTTGTTCACTAGGCACTACTTTTCATCAAACTATCAAAGTACTTTATTTTTAATGGATGGTGATTCAATTTCCAAAATTTCAAACATTATTAAGTTGTTGGTATAGGGTTCAGACTTTGTGACCGTAATACCATATACTACATGTATTTTACTCACCACATTGGAAACTAGTCATCCTTGTGATAGTGTGATACAACATACAACGATTGGATTATGTTAATATGGTGAACTGCATGCATTTCCTCAATCGTGCACACCCAGTCACCCAATGGTTTCTTTGATCTGACTACTGGGCATTGGCAATTTTGTAGGCCCGTCAAAGTTTTAATGAGTTTTATAGTTTTTTAATAAATGAACAATAATTATCATTAGCATTAAATTTTCATTCTTGACTTGTTAATATCATGGATGTTAACATCTTCTTCAATACTGAATCACACATGAAGTCAGGAAATCTTGGGAGTCCAACCATCTGGGGCAATAATCTTATATCTAAGACTATAGATACTTTTTTTTTTGAAGCAATATCTATAGATACTTAATGGTATAAAACTATAGATATTAGATAGAAGCTACGTAGAAGAGAGAGAATAATTCAATCGTTAGTGAAATTTAAATAATTTGATCTTACCTTAATTTCCTAATCATTTTCCACCTAAGACATATCCTAATATCCCATTTCATTATTAATGAAATTTAATAATATCATCAATTTTTTTGTTAATATCACGATTTCTAAAGTGGACACTTTAGTGGATGTGTGGACTTCATATCTGTGTTTGAGACTGCTTAAAAAAATAGATCTTCAGGTGAATCAGGGTAAGGATCTTCCTAAATATCTCCTCTTCCACCCATTTTTCAGTGGCCACCCTACTTCCAGAAGTTCCAATGATCCCAGCGATAGTTTCCTATGCTTACAAGTTATAAATAGTTGACCATTTCTTATTATATCGTAGTCTCATAATTTACAAGCATTCGTTGCACACATCACACATGTGTACTGTAGGCTAAGTGACCACATACTGCATGTGTCGCTACTTACCATATTGGAAATCAACAGATTATGCAAATAATGTAATGCATTCTGCAGTAATGGGATAACATAATATGCGCTTAGAAGACTACCTCAAAAACTACATTTTTGCACTCCATTCTCAATGGATTACTTTGTGTTGCACTTTCACTCTTCAAAGAATCAAAACCATTGCATACAATTTCATCAACAATTTCTAAATCTCCACTGTTATGATTTTCTTTTTATGTATAAAGTTACATCTAGAAATTATGCGATGAGGCAACTTTTGTATGTTTATTTTCATTAACTTTTTGGATAAATGTTGTCGATACTTCTGAAATAATTTTATATTGTATTTGATTCAATAAGTTATGCATAATTTATTTTAAATGTCAATAATTAGTTTGATTATTATTTCATTTCTGCAGATGTCCCCCTTGGACAAGAGCCCTTAAATTGGAACACTCGCATGAAGATTGCTGCTGGTGCAGCCAAAGGTTTGGAATATTTGCATGACAAAGCAAATCCTCCTGTTATCTACAGAGATTTAAAGTCATCAAACATCCTACTTGATAGTGCGTTCAATCCCAAACTTTCCGATTTTGGACTTGCGAAACTTGGACCGGTTGGTGACAACACTCATGTCTCAACAAGGGTGATGGGGACATATGGATATTGTGCTCCTGAATATGCCATGACTGGGCAACTGACACTGAAATCTGATGTCTACAGCTTTGGTGTAGTCTTCCTTGAGTTAATCACAGGACGCAAAGCAATTGACAGCACTCGTAGGTCTTCTGAAGAAAATTTAGTAGCCTGGGTATGGAATTAATTAATTTTTTTCTCATGGATAGTGAACTAGCAATGTTTTATCTTCATCAAGCGATGGATATTTCTTAGTTTGATATGCGGGGTTGGAATTTCAAACTTCGCATCAAATTATCTTTTGGATTTGTAATTAATTGATCAATTTTGTAGGCTCGCCCACTATTCAAAGATCGAAGGAAGTTTCCAAAGATGGCAGACCCATTACTGCATGGTCGTTACCCAATGAGAGGTTTATATCAAGCATTGGCTGTTGCTGCAATGTGTTTACAGGAACAAGCAGCGACTAGACCTCTCATAGCAGACGTTGTCACTGCTCTTTCATATTTAGCATCACAGACTTATGACCAAAATGCAACTATTGGAAGCAATAGAGTTGGTTCATCAACTCCTAGAAGAAGCACTGGCCATCGAAATGCGGGTGGTGATAGCAATCACTCGCCTTATTGGAATTCTCCTGACAGTGTCCCATCTGAACCGGCTGGACGTGTTGTGAGTTTTGGAGCTGAAGTGGGCAGAAGTGAATTCAGTACTCCTGGGTCTGGAAGCAGATTGGGGTTGGATGATGAATTGGACACACAAAGCTCAGGCTTGGGCTCTCGCATAGACAGTCCCGTTCGCACTTTAAAGGCAAGGGATTCTCCCAAAAACATTGACAGAGAAAGGGCCATCGCCGAAGCCAAAGTATGGGGAGAGAATTGGAGAGATAGAAAACGACCAAATCAGAAAACTCTCTGAAATTACATCACTATATCTGTGTATTGTATCATTAGTATAGTGTTTATTGAGGTATAAAGACTGTTATAGTCGTTTAGATTTTTTGAAAGAAAAAAATTTGGAAGACTGTATTCTGTTTTATTCTGTACTGTGAAAGAATTGAAAGATTATTCTGCAGTTTGTACTTTTATTTTTGTCGATAGTCTTACCAAAAAAAATTGAAGAAAAGTTATTTACAGACTACAGTTAAAAATTATCACTTGAGGTTGTCCTTTTAGAGACCATATTATGATATGAGGCTGAGAGATTACGGGGTTGACTTAACTTCAAACTTGTCCCTTTTACCAAACAATGTCAGTTTTGACTTCTCTCCTCTTATCGATCTCCATCGCCTTCATTTTCGAAATAAGGTTGGTTCTCATACACCAAGTTTAATTTAATAAACCTCCAAAGTAGAAGGTTGCGGAATTTTTCAAGTTTAGTACCTTTGGGAACCTGTAATCCCGGACTAGTTTTTAGAACCTCTGAGTGAAGACTTGTTGGAACCTCTATGTCAGATCTTTTTGGAACTTTTATGTAACCGATGAAAGAAGAAGAACAATCTGCAAGGAATTCCGTCAACCACACGGGTATAGAGACCATAATACAGAGATTGATTTACGGATTAAAAAAGTCTGTTTTCATCGTCGTCTCAGTTGGGTTTACAGAATCTTTGGCAGATCGATCAATCTCTTTTTCTATATCACAAGGGTGAGCTTATTTTCTTGTAAGCGTACATAATATCATCACAAATCAACAAGGAATTTCATATCAAAGAAGATCTTGGTAAATGAAGATTCTTATTAGTAATACGTACATGTTAACAAGGTGGAGGACGGATCGATTCTACTCTCACAAGCCAACTTGTTTCATTCGGTCAATTTGGGAAATCTAAAATCTCATCAAAATCCATGGAGGCTATCTAATTTACTTACTTGGGCAATAACATGGAAATCCACAAAGAAAAAACAACCAATGTCAATGGTGTCGCGTTCATCGACTGAATCGGAAAGAGTTGAAAAAAATGATTCCTTAATCAATAATACATAACGTACGTTCAAACCGACCGGTTCTGATACCATGATAACGATATTCTCGGTATTTATTAGACGCTAACTAATCCATTAACTCGTATTATTATTTGTACAAGGCACACAAATTTGCATGGTTAGTGGAACGATCCGGATAGAAGGAAGTATATATAGAACCGGATCTATTACATCTAATTTTTGCACCTCAGTGTCTTCTTATCCTTTAATATCGATATATGATTCTAAATTTTTACAATCCATGTTCATAGTTAGTTTATAAATATCTTGTTCATATTAGGCTTTAGCCCCCCCCCCACCCCCTCACCATCAAGTACTATCGCGGCTTAAAATTTCGTCACATTCTTTTTCCGCGAAAACCTCAACGGAACGCGACGATCCAGAAATTAATGGCAAAATCGAAACCCTCGACCTCCGAGGACTACTCTGATGAAGCGCCGTCCAATGGATCTATCTCTGAGAGTGAGGATCGGAAGAGTGACGCTGCTGAGGAGGAAGATGAAGAAGAACTGGAAGCTGTGGCAAGGACTGCGAGTTCTGACGATGAAGAACAGGGAGAGAATAACTCCGAGGGTACTGAGGACGAAGAAGACGCTTCTGATGCTTCTGATCATGAGGTAGATCGTAACTGGATTTGTGGGGATTTACCCTTTTTTTTCTTTTGTCGGGATGAGTCTATTCAATGTTATGGTATTCATTTTGCACAGAATGGAAATGCCATAGCAAATACAGAAGTCGGGAGAAAAGAGAGGGCCAGACTCAAGGAGATGCAGAGGTTGAAGAAGCAGAAGGTTCATGAGATATTAGATGCCCAAAATGCATCCATTGATGCTGATATGGTTGGTTCACTGTTTTTAATCCTTTAAAGCAAGATTAGTGTTTTTTTCTTTCGTTTTTAGGGTTTTACTATGGTTTGAGTATTAAGTGAGGTATTTATGTGTTGCCAGAACAACAAAGGGAAGGGTCGTTTGAAGTATCTTTTGAAGCAGACAGAAATATTTTCCCATTTTGCAAAAGGTGCCCAATCTGAATCAAAAAAGAAGTCCAAGGGAAGGTAATAACATTATTATTTTGATTACTGCATGTAATATAAATTTTGTAATGTGTATTATTTTATTTTGCTCAACTTATTTGCTCAACTTTTACAGAGGTCGCCATGCCTCTAAAATTACGGAAGAGGAAGAAGACGAGGAGTACTTAAAGGACGAAGAAGATGCATTGACTGGTACAGGAGGGACGCGTTTGATGGTTCAACCTTCTTGTAAGCTTATTAATTTTAAATATTTTCCTTTCCTTTCCTTCATTTATTTATAAGATTTTGTTTTTATAGTACTTATTAAACCAAAGTTACTAGCAGGAAACATGAGCAAGCCTTGATTCTCATAGTCCAACACTCCCAGTTATAATTTTTATATCTTTCATTATTTTTTTGATTCACTTTGTTTTTTTTTTAAGGTATACAAGGAAAAATGAGGGACTACCAATTAGCTGGTCTTAACTGGCTTATAAAGCTATATGAAAATGGAATAAATGGAATTCTTGCTGATGAAATGGTACATTGACACATACTACTATATGCATCATTTATTTCATAACCATTTAATAATAGTGCATGTTTCTCTGGAATATGTTACGACTTTCTAAATTATTTTGGAATTAATTAGAAGCTGAACATAAAATTTTGGTTTAGGTCCATTAAGTTGATTCTTGACTTTTTCACATTCCTCTATACGAGCCTTGCGATGTTAATATTTTGTATCTCCAGGGCCTTGGAAAGACATTGCAGACTATCTCCCTGCTGGGTTATCTTCACGAGTTTAGAGGGATCACTGGACCTCATATGGTGGTATCTCCAAAATCTACCCTTGGGAACTGGATGAAAGAGATTAAACGTTTTTGCCCTATTTTGCGAGCTGTGAAGTTTCTAGGAAATCCAGATGAAAGGGTTTGTTATTTAAATTTAGTTATGTTTAAGTCCATGCTCATCATAATATATTCCTGATCTTCTTATAACTTTATCTTCCTTGTTTAGAAATATATACGTGATAAGCTTTTAGTTGCTGGGAAGTTTGATGTATGCGTCACAAGTTTTGAAATGGCTATTAAAGAGAAAAATACTCTGCGTCGATTTAGTTGGCGGTATGTCATCATTGATGAGGCCCACCGTATAAAAAATGAGAATTCTCTTCTTTCGAAAACAATGAGAATGTTTAATACCAACTACCGTCTTCTTATTACCGGAACCCCTCTCCAGGTAAATTCTTCCTTTTTTGTATATCAAACCTTTTGATATCTTTACCAATAATTTTTACCAAAATTCTCCTCTTGTAAATAAGCCATTTTTTATTCATAATGTAATTTGTTTTTAACTTCTAAGTTCCAATGTTTATTTTTCCCCACTCTTTGGTTTATTGGTTTAAACCTGAGGTCCATAGAAATTAGAAACTATCTTTGTTTAATTTTTTTTATAAACTACTGTAGTTGTAAAACTTTTTATACACTATTAGGGTTGTATGTCGCTATGTGTGTTCCGTGTCTATAAGCATTTATCTTCAATATACCAATTTTAGGCGTGACTCTTTTTTTTAATGTACAGTTGTACTTGTATATTATTATTGTGCTTCTCTTTCATGATTTTCACCATTCTGATGGTGTATCTACGTGTACAGAACAATCTTCATGAATTATGGTCACTTCTCAATTTTCTCCTTCCTGAGATTTTTAGTTCTGCGGAAACCTTTGATGAATGGTTCCAAATATCAGGGGAAAATGATCAGCAAGAAGTTGTTCAACAGTTACACAAGGTATGTTTTCAGTTCTTTTATGTTCTGTTTAGTACCTTGGTGTTATCACTTTATCATTGGATTATTTTGGTTATTTTTAGGTCCTCCGTCCATTTCTTTTAAGAAGACTGAAATCTGACGTTGAGAAGGGCTTGCCTCCCAAAAAAGAAACAATTCTTAAGGTTGGAATGTCTCAGAGTCAGAAGCAGTATTATCGTGCTTTGCTTCAAAAGGACTTGGATGTTCTTAATGCTGGGGGAGAGCGTAAACGCCTCCTTAATGTTGCTATGCAGTTAAGAAAATGTTGCAATCATCCATATTTATTTCAAGGAGCTGAGCCTGGCCCACCCTACACTACTGGGGAACATCTGATAACAAATTCAGGTTGACTTGGAGTCCTGACTGTTACATGAGAAGAGTACATAGTTGTTTTGTATTTTTATGAGAAAGTTGTTTGTCTTATACAGGAAAAATGGTTCTTCTGGATAAATTGCTTCCCAAACTAAAGGAGCGTGATTCTAGAGTTTTAATATTTTCACAGGTTTGTTGTCCTTTGAAAATAGGCTGTTGAATATTTCTCATGTTGATTTTATTTCCATTATGATTTATTTTGCTTGTTATTTCTATTAGATGACTAGGCTATTGGATATTCTCGAAGATTATTTGATGATGCGTGGATATTTATATTGTCGAATTGATGGGAACACTGGTGGAGAAGATCGTGATGCTTCTATTGATGTTTTTAACAAGCCAGGAAGTGAGAAATTTGTCTTCCTTCTATCAACAAGAGCTGGTGGTCTGGGTATAAATCTTGCCACCGCTGATGTTGTTATTCTTTATGATAGTGATTGGTAAGTGTCGTTTTATAAATAATTTTTTTGTGCCATCTTTTTCTTGTGTTTTTTTAAATATTTCTTTTTCTTGTATATTCTAAACAGGAATCCACAAGTTGATTTGCAAGCACAAGATCGTGCTCACAGAATTGGCCAAACAAAAGAAGTTCAAGTTTTCCGGTTTTGTACTGAGGTATCTTTTCACTATCTTTAAAATACCATCTGGGCATCTACGACCATGTTGTGTGTTGTTTATTTTTTTTAATTAATGACTGACCTTTCCTCCATGATAATATAAATTATCTATTTTCGATATATTGGCAATTTTGATCCTTGCTTCTGAATTGATTTCATTTTCCCTAATGCAGTATACCATAGAAGAGAAGGTTATCGAAAGGGCCTATAAGAAACTCGCACTTGATGCTTTAGTAATTCAACAAGGTCGTCTAGCTGAACAAAAAAGTAGGTTTTTACTATTTTTATGAATATATTCCATTTTGGTTAGAATCATATTCTGACTAATTTATTTTTCCAATGGTATTTCTTGAATATAGCTGTCAACAAAGACGAACTTTTGCAAATGGTGAGATTTGGTGCTGAAATGGTTTTTAGCTCAAAGGACAGTACAATAACCGATGAAGATATTGATCGTATCATAGCCAAAGGAGAGGAAGCAACTGCCGAGCTTGATGCAAAAATGAAAAGGTTCACAGAAGATGCTATCAAATTTAAAATGGATGAAAGTAAGTGATTTTAACTAATAGATCAATGTCTTTGACTCTTTTTTGTATTTTCATTTGTGCTTACCTGCTATCTATGTCTTTTGTTTTTGTTTGCAGCGGCTGAATTGTATGACTTTGATGATGAAAAGGTAATGGTGTCTAAATTTATATAGATTATAAACTATATCTTTTTAAAAATATTTGGTCCACAACTTTAATCAGCCAGTTTTTATTAAATGACTTTCATAATTTTTTCTTCTGAATTGCTTCTTGGTAAAAGGATGAAAAGGTTGACTTCAAGAAACTAGTCAGTGATAATTGGACTGAACCACCTAAGAGGGAACGGAAACGCAAGTAAGTATCTTTAATTCATAAAATGATCACAAGCATTCAAAAACACCGATGAAAATTTTATTTCAATAAAAACATTACCAACTTACCAATTTTATTTAGTTATTCGGAATCAGAATATTTCAAACAAGCACTAAGGACAGGTGCCCCATCAAAACCAAAGGAACCCCGCATTCCAAGAATGCCTCTATTGTAAGTTTCTATATTTTCTTGAATATATTAGAGCGGGATAATGAGAATACCAAATCACATGACGTTCTGACCCATTCTTTTTTTCAGACATGATTTTCAATTTTTTAATACAGAAAGATTAAGTAAAATATACGAAAAGGAGGTACGGTATCTCATGGTATGTCATATATATAAATTGCTTTCTTATCCATATAGAATTATTCTTCATTGTTTGATCATGAAATTTCAGTGTCGTTTTAAGTTTAGTTTTTGTTTGTTTCCTGTTTTTTGTAAACATGGTGTAAATTTTTATATTCAGCAAGCACATCATAAAAATCAAACAAAAGATACAATAGATGACGAGGAAGATGAACCAGAAGGTATTATACTATGTGATGTTTATAACTTAATATTGTGTGATAAAAAAACGGTTCTGATTTGAAATTCTTGTGTGATTAAAAAAATTCAGATGTAGGAGAACCCCTTACAACTGAGGAGCAGGAAGAAAAGGAGCAGTTACTTGAAGAGGTAACTATATTTTTTGTGTAGCATACTGGATTATATTTGAATATTGCTAGATAATGAGATGAACTTGCATGTTTTAGGGGTTTTCAACATGGACTAGAAGAGATTTTACATGTTTTACCCGTGCTTGTGAGAAATATGGTCGTAATGACATAGGTAGTATAGCTTCTGAAATTGACACGAAAACAGAAGAAGAAGTTGAAAAATACGCCATGGTTTTTAGAGAAAGATACAAGGAATTAGCTGGTATTTTTTAACATCTTTTTTGTCACTTGTGTTTTACATGCTTGTAAATAAATAAATTTTCACAGTTTTTCATGTTTCCTTTGCAAATTTAGAGTTTTTAGTTTTGTTATACTTTTACATCTTTTTATTTTATCATTCATTCTTGTGCATTTTCAGATTATGATAGGATAATAAAAAACATAGAAAGAGGGGAGGCAAGAATTGCACGAAAAGATGAAATCATGAAAGCAATAGGGAAAAAAATGGACAGGTACAAAAATCCATGGTTGGAATTGAAGGTTCAGTATGGTCAGAATAAGGGAAAGTTGTATAACGAAGAGTGTGATCGTTTCATGGTTTGTGATATATTTTGCATCATCTGATATTTCATGGTTAGAGTAAATAAGTTTTTTCCTTCATTATATTTGCAATTGATAAATTGATCAAAATTTGACAGCTTTGTATGGTCCACAAGCTTGGCTATGGCAACTGGGATGAGTTGAAGTCAACCTTTCGTACATCACCTTTATTTCGATTTGATTGGTTTGTGAAGTCTCGCACAACACAAGAACTTAGCAGGCGTTGTGATACTCTCATTCGTCTAGTTGAAAAAGAAAACCAGGAATTTGATGAACGAGAGAGGCAAGCTCGGAAAGAAAAGAAGGCTGTCAAGGTAACACCCTGTGCTATTTTTGTTCCATTTTTCTTCTTCTTGTTCACTTGTCATATGGAGATGGCATATTGTTTGCTCACTCTGTATTCTTATCATCTTATGTGGTACTTTTGTTGTCAGATTCTTACTCCTACAAAGCGTTCAATATCCAGACAACAAGCAATGGAAAGTCCTACATTGTCTACTTTTAAAAGAAAAAAACAATCCCTGATGGATGATTATGTGGGAGCATCGGTATGTTTATATTAGAAATAATCAAGGAACACCTTGCATCTTGTTTGATACTTTGATGATTGTTTTTTTGTATGTCGATATTTTTGCAGGGGAAAAGGAGAAGGTGAAGGTGATAGTTTTGTTTTAACATTAGGGTAAGCATACTTAATTCTATGCTTATTGTGAACCTTGACGTATTTTGATTACCTTAAACCTCAGCCATGCTTTTTATTCAGCATAATTTATATCTAAAACACATGTGAATTATGTGACGCTGACATCTGAAGTTCTTCCATTCAAATCGTATACTTTAACTCTTCTATCAACTAGATCTGCTTGTGAAGTTGTGGGGGATTTAATTTTCTTTATTTAAAAAAATTTAAAAGTAAATCAATTATGTTATTGGTAATCACATTATTCACATACGTGTTTTTATCTTAAGCACTATAATTGGTGTGTTCACTTCACTCTAAAGCTTTTTACTTATTTTCTTTAAAAAAACTCTTAGTCCAATTTGTTCAGTAAGACATGGATCTGGATCCAAACGTCTTATTAAATGAAACCACTTATAAATACATTTTCCTCTATATAGAGGCAATAGCCCCATCTAATTATCTTAGTGATGTTACTATGGGGGAACAACGAGATGTTTTTGAAAATATTCTTTATATTATTGTTGATACGTGACTTTTGAGAGGATTTTAATTTAATGTATGCATCATAAATCAATAATTGCAACCGAGTTTATACAATGTAAATTTGTTATGTGACTGTAATTATCGTTATATTATTTACCCGTCCTTAACGGCTTCACTCCCCCCTCGTACAACATAAATTTTGCACGTATAATACCAGTCGTTTACTTGGTTTCATGCGCCAACATTAGATCACCATATTTTTTTCACTCCATCAGACAATCAAAACATATTTTCTTAATTTTCTAACAAAGTCTAAATATACTAATTACATATCGGATTGTAATTATAATTTTTAGACAAGCTCTGAACATTAAATAAAATAGAATAATGATCAATATATATATAATATAGACGGTCGTTACTCGTTACTCATTAACAACATCAGTAATCACGATTATACAAATGAATCAGTTAGTAAATTACTTTAGTTTTAGTATATAAAAAAGAAAACGTGTGCCAAATAGGTACTTCAGTACTTACTAGTTACTACATAAGCATAAGACCAAGTTCTCGAGATTTCAATGGGGGCACCAACGGTAATTGTAAAGATAGTAACGAAGGTAGCCATCTCCTGGAGAAATTTTAAAGTTAGTTTTTTTTAGGGAAAAAGTTGTTAGACTTATGGTCAATGTTCACAATTACTATTTAAAGAAATAATTTCGGATCGTTGGATGAAAATTGACAGATAACCAATGTGATGCAATTTTACGCAGTAATAGACAGATTGCGTAATAACTAATACCCCACCAAGTCACTAGATATCTGCTTTATTAAAAACTGATATATCTTATTCTCGCCACAATTTCCCTGATTTTGAAACAAGAGATGCCTTGGCCATTGCCCTTGGGCTCCAAACAAGAGTTTTACATCATCATCCAAAATTTAAACCCAAAATTATAACTGAAGCTCCCGGAATCTTTCACTTGCCCCATCACTATTCTTGCAACAACTCATTCTTCTTTACCAGTAATTGTTGCACATGTTGTCGATGGAGGAGGAACTGATGCAACAGGTCTTATATGAACAGCCGGAGCAAGAGCTGTGGATTGAAATTTGAGATATGAGCTTCTTCTAACAGGTCTAGCTGAACATACAGGTATGGCCGTCCTAATATTCACCGGTGAGGCCATGAAGCTATCCACTCTGTTCGTTCTAAAATTAGCTTGTGCAGCGGTTGAGTGAGATTGGATGGATGGTGATTCACGGGGTCTGGAATGCTTCGTCCATTGATGGCTTCGACAAACACCATCATTTCCCGAGTTGTTGTTTCTCAGATGGTCTGGAAAGAACCCCTCTGAAACATCCTTTCTTGAGTTGTTTATATCATTGAGGGTTGGCTGAGATTGGAGTAGTCCTGGTAATGAACCTGCAGAAGAATAGCCAGAGAAGAAAATTGGCAAAGAATTCACACGATCCGTTAAATATTGGATGCTGGCCTGACTGGAACAGATTGTGGGTACCACCGACAACGATGGCAGTTGGGTTTGTTTCCGAGGAGGCGAATGTTCTTGGTGGTGCCATAGTTTATGCATTTCATTGTCGGATAGAAGATTTGTAGAGGATGGCCAGCTTTGGAAAGGTGGTGAGGTGGTATTACTATTCAGACAAATTTGATCGTATATTGTTGTAGTAGTATTATAGCTTCGTTCGCCTCCTCTACCATGGTTGTTTGATGTTTTGATGTTTTCGAATGATCGTAACTTTGCAAGAGCACGTGCAACGATGGCTTGATCTTGATGTTGGCATTCATTGGTTTCAGAATTTTGAAGTGGCGATGATAAATATGGCAATGATGATGATGTTGGCACCTCAAGATGTGGCACTGAAGTCACAGATTAAGATCACAAAAAGGGGACATCAATAAAAGTCAAAATCTTATTAATCTAGGTGCTTACATTGCTTGAGAGCAGACCAAGCAGCTAAAGCAGCATTCTTCTGCGCTTGTTTCTTAGTCTTAGCCGGTTCTCCTGTGAAGCTTAGACCTGCCAACTCAACAATGCATTTAAAAACAGGAGTATGCCCTGGTCCTGATCGTATTGTCGTGTAAACAGGAAGGTTCAATCCTGCTCTATGGGAGGTTTCTTGCAGTAAATTTTTGTACACACCTGTCTCATCCTACACAAATAAACATTTAAACTTCCAAAATCAAACCAATAGTCCCCAAAACCATCTGTTCATAATTCTTAAGAAGGTAATACAATTGGTCATAGTAACCCTAAGACCCCTAATCTCATGTAAACTATAATAATAAATAAAGATTATACAAGTCTTACAAATTCAGCGTGATAGCATATGAAAGACATATAAAAACAACGATAACAAAGAAACCTTGAAAAATGACAGTACAGTATAGTTGTAATAAGAAATCAAGATTGCCAAAAAAAAGTAGGTTTATTAATATGATCCATGTGTAATTGAAAAACGATGTAGTTAGTTAGTATGTATAATCAGCGACCTTAGGGGTTTTCGGTGAAGTTTGCTGATGATTGTTGAAGAAGTAATACTAATTTTTTTTTTTCAAAAATCAAAATTATAATTAATCAGTGTTATTATACTGATATACTTACAAGAACTTTTGCAGCGAGTGATCTAGAAGGACCTTGTTTGGATAGAGCAGTGAGAGCAACCTCAGCTGCGGCATGCTCTGCTTGTCTAAGCGCATTGCAGAATGCTGGGCTTTCAAAATTCTCTCCATTGAAATTAACAACTGCTTTGAACCGAGGTGCGTGATCAGGTCCTTCACGAATACATGTATATGCTGGTAAGTTGAAGCAGCTCCTTTGAGCTAATTCTTGTAATTGGTTTTTATACATATCTGGAAAGGAACCAATCAATTTAATTAGGAAAGAAAATTGTGATGTCAGAAATGAAACACGGCCAGAGGCATAAGGAAATGCTGAATCGATATTATCGTGCAAAGAAGATCTAATGAAGACTATGCATTAGAAGAAGAAATATTAAAAAAAAAAATATTTTTGGAGGAGTTTAAACATCGCGTCATTCCAAATCCGCATTGAGGATACGAAGTTAGTTTCTCACAATCAAAGTCTCACAGATGGTTGGAAACTCAGACCTAAAATATATTAAACTTATAACTCTTGGCCCGTTCGTTTCCCCCAATAAACAAAAAAAAAGAGTGGTACAAATTCAATACATCTACGCTACAAGCCTACAATCCACCCCCCACCCCCCCAAAAAAAAAATTGGGATGTACAGTCGGTACAGATGAAAATAAACCCCATGCGAAAATAACAAAAGAGAGAGAAGAAAGACCTTTGGGTGAGAATGAGGGTTTCCGACTTCCAGCTTCCAAGAGAGGTAGAGAAATGAGAGAGGTCGTCGGTCGGCAAAGCAAAGTTTCAATTTGACATAGGTCTGTGAGCCTGTCCTCTCTTTTTATCTCTCTCTTCTCCCGCTTTTAATGCCGTTTCGCTGTTTGTTGCCACTGCAGAAGGTTGCAGGGCAGACACCAGCAATGATAATAAATAAATTAGAAAAAATAATAATTTGTTATTTACATTTTTTGTCCCTTCTCTTCTCTCAAATGATAAATCTCATCCAATAGATGCAATTTTTATAGCAAATATTCCCATGAATGATCCAAAGAATCCGTCTTAATTCCTAAATCCTAATTAACAATTTCAAGATTACAATTTACAACAACATTAACGATACTGATAATTTGAAATAAATTCTCATATATTGTATATTGGCAACATCTCCCAAATCTGTAAAACCCAAGCTAGATGACAGAGTGGACCGGAACTGCGTTGGAGCACTGGAAGATTCACGTCGCCGACTGTTAACATCAAGCTCACCGGAGGAGATTGCCGTCCAGAGCCCTGAAATTATCGGCTGTTCAGCAATGAAGAACAGGCCCGCCAGAATCAAGTTTAAACCCAAGAGGCTGGACGATTTCATTGTTAATTAGGCTAGTCTATTTGGTTAAAGAATTAGACTTATTTTAATTGTTGCATTATCTCTACAGAACTCTTTAATTAGTGTGTTCTATGAGTTTGTACCCTATAAAAGGGAAGTACTTTTTATTTGGAATTAATTAAGAATTTGGTTACAAAAATCCAAACGGATTTAGGGTTGCAGCAACCCAATTTTCAGACTATTATTGTTCTATTGAATCCTCCTAGGATCTGCCGCCCCCATCTTCTGCTCTGCTTTTATTAGTGGTGTTTTCAACTCCTTTCGCCAGCGTGGTGCTACTTCTGCCATGTAGCTCCAAGTTATCTGTAGAAGATCATCATCAGAAGGATTAATATTCCTTGAAAATACTGGAAAAAAAACTCTGCTAAACAGATCCACGACAAGGACGTACCCTACTCTCTATTTACAATATTAAGCATATATCGAACAGATCTATCATTGCAGATCAAGAAAGAAAGAAAAAAGAAGAAGAAAACAAGAGGACTTGTATTCCAAAAAAATACTAAACAACTCTTTAAAAACGTGTTCTGTGTTTAACAGATTCTTTAAAGGGACGTTTCTACATACCCTTATATATTCTTGATATAATTTTTATTCAAAAAAAAATTAATTTCAGATTTCATAATTCTGAGATGGCTGAACCAGTTGAAACCCAACTCAAGAGGCTTCAAATTAAACAAGATACAGAGGCGGAGAGAATGAGAAATATGGAACTTACCTTAGCAAAGATGAATAAATCTTTAATGTTGCTGAGTAATCCAAAAATTCAAACACAATTGAATTTTGACCAGAAATCTAAATCAATTAGGACTGAAATGCCAAAATTTGATAAGGAAAATGTCCAAGGATGGATCTACAAGGCAAAAAAATATTTGAGATATCATAATATTCCTGATGAAGAAAGAATTATTGTTGCTACCTTCAATATGGAAGGTGAAGCTCCGGAGTGGCTCTTATGTGCTGATAATAACAATGCCCTGAAGTCATGGTCTGATTTTCTAGATGACCTGATTAAAAGATTCAGAACTGCTGCATATGAAATCCCTGTTGGAAGACTGAGCAAACTGACTCAAACTGGAACTGTAAAAGAATATCAACCCAAGTTTGAGACACTAGCTAACAAGGTAACTGATATTACTCCAAATACCTTAAAAGAAATGTTTATGTCGGGTTTAAAATTCGAAATTCAGAAGGATGTGATCAGAGCAAGACCTGGAAATTTAGTGGAGGCTTTTGCCTTGGCTCAATTATATGAAAGAACTGATATGTTAACTGATATTGTGAGATACTGTCCACCTTCAAGCTCTCCTGAAATTATATCTCTTTCAACACAGAGCAATGTTATTCAGTCATATATACTACCTCACAAAAAACCATTTGCCTTAACCAACACATCTTTCAATAAACCTCCTAACCTGAGACAGAAGCTGATACCAGCTGAAATGAGAATCAAGAGATCAAAAAATGAATGTTTTAATTGCACAGAGAAATGGGAGAAAGGGCATAGATGCAAAGGAAGATTATTCCTTTTATCTGCCTGATGGTGAGAATTTTGCTGAATTTACAGATCCTAATGAGGACGAAGAGCAGTTTGTAGATGCTGTAGAAGAAATTCGGGCTGAGCACACTCATATCAGTTATCACTCCTTACAAGGGCAGCTAAGTCCTAAGACCCTGAGGCTATTAGCCAACATTAATAATCTGAGGGTATCTGTACTATTAGATTCTGGATCAACTCATAACTTTCTTCAAGAGGAAGTAGCCAGGCATTTGAGGCTTCCTATCTCCAGCTCTGCTTCTATTACTAGACCAGGAAGTAATGTCACCGAATGATAAACAACTTAACCAATCATCTTCTTGCAAACAATTGATAGCATGTAAATGTTCAAAATGAACAATTTTTGCAACTTTTATTTTTATAATGTATTTATACTTTATAAAGTTACAGTCTCACATCATACAAAATGTATAACATTATTATAAGTGTATATATCTAAATAAATCTAAAATCTTTCTTCCAACAATCTGAATTTATTATCTGTCTACATATAATACAATTGATTATTTGATTAATTTCACACTTTCAGTCTTCTTCAACAATCGCCGGCCATATTCAATTCATTAATTCCGAGCTTCAAATTCCCATCTGTGTCAGCAGCATTTAGCAACACTAGATAGAAAGATAAAGCCAGAACCAGTTTTTTTTAAGTTCCAAGCAAACCACTAATGAGAAAGCATGAATAATTGAATATGAAATGAATAAGTTCTGGTTAATTAATCATTTTTATTCCAGATCTGAAA
This sequence comes from Zostera marina, assembly GCA_001185155.1. Taxonomy (NCBI): domain Eukaryota; kingdom Viridiplantae; phylum Streptophyta; class Magnoliopsida; order Alismatales; family Zosteraceae; genus Zostera; species Zostera marina. Next base: position 331,031 of record LFYR01002110.1, read on the forward strand.
TGACATCAAATTGAATTGTTCTAACAAAGAAAAGATCACACAACAAATAAAACAACATAATAAAGTTGTTCCTAGTGGACATAAAAGAATCCTTGTCGATGATAAAAATAATGAGAATTACATTCTACTTAGATTATAAAAGCAGAGTTTAACAAAACAATACCCCCTTTTTTCCGTTGGCTCCGTCGTGGCTCCCAGAAATCCGAAATAATGTTACACAGTCCATACGTAGTTAGGAGCATCGGAACGTGGACCGGCTAATGATCGGTAGATGTAAACCTTCTCAACATAGCCATCTTCTGGCCATCTATCACGTGGACCGGCATCTTCATTTATAACCTCGACGTTAAGTCTGGGCATCTTCTGGGCAAGTAACTTGCAAGCACCCAAGCTCACCCAGCATGATGACATCCAAAGGGATCGCATTGTCTCGAGCTTGGCTGCATTTGCCAACAAAGCCTTGTCTCCAAATGGGCAGTCCCTTATTTCCAGTTTCCTCAAACTCTTACAACCAGATAGGATGTAATGAAGTCCTGCATCACTGTCCCCAGCAAAAGCAATGGAAAGCATCTCAAGATTATTTGCATGTTTCCCGATGGATTTGAAGACACGATCTGTGAGGAGACCTGAGACAGAGAGACGTCGAAGGCTCTTGCAAGATTTTACAATGGCACTGAATCCTGCATCAAGGGGTTGTTGTGTGACATAGTCAGGGGCATGGGGTTCAATAACACAAAGCCGGAAACGGGTGAAGTTTGGCTGGTTTTTTGCAATGGCGAGGAGAGCAGCATTGGTCATTTGATGGCAGAAGTAGAGGACTGAATGTAGCATCGGACAACCAGCAGATACAGCAACGAGTCCACGTTCAGTAAGAGAAATAGGATGCACCACACCATAGAGGTGCGATTCAGAAGGGAAAACACGCAGTTCTTGCAGGAACCTGCAGGAAGAAGCCACAGCTTCCAGACCTTCGTCTTCAACGAAATCTAACACCTGCCGATTTGAATCATGTGATCCATCTTCAAAAAATTAAAATGCCAACTATTCAAATTATAAAATCAAGCAATAGACATACCCATAATTTGCGGACATTTGGACAGCACTTGATGAGTTTAACGAATTCCGAACTCTCAATACATGTGTAGCTCAAATTTAGAGTTTCTAAGACATTACCAACAGTGTAGACAGCAGGTAGGTAAAAAGAACTGGGCTGCCAGATCCCAGATAATGCCTTTAATCCTTTACATGCTGAAAAAGCGGACTTAAGCTCGGAATAGAGTTCGGGCTGGGGATCTGCTGACAATTTCCCAGTGCCAAGGTCCACAAGCTGTGGAGCCAACTTGAGAATCTTGGCCAGTCGATTGAGGCAGACTGAGCGGTTAAACCGCAGTGTCTTAAGATTTTTGCATCTTGTGACAAGTTGCTCCAGGATTGAAGCATTCACTTCTCCATCAAGACTAAAGAAATTTAGGGAAACCAATGAGGTAGATGTTTCTGGAAAGCTTCCAAGCCAGTTTCCCGCGTTGTCATCCATATCATTTTCCGTTAAATCAAGTTCCTTAAGGCTTCTGTCCACATATCATAAATTAGCATAAATAAAAATACAAAAAAAAAAAAAAAAAATCTAATTTTTAAAATTTATTACCTGCAATTAGAAGCGATTGCGGCGAGTCCACGGCAAGTAAATCCCTCGCACGAAACCAGTCCTAAATTCTGAAATCCCTTGAATCCCTTGGCCACCATTTCCAAACACTCGTCGGTGACAACCATTCTTTTAAATCTAAGCTCTACCAGCATCGGACAGCACTCGATCAAAACCCTAACCCATTCCATTGCGCTGCCGCCCCAGCCATCGGGAACGAGATTAAAATCAGCAAAATGAGGCTTCCCTTTAATCCACAACCTCCTGACGTTCGGAAAGCGAGAAAACACCACAGAAGGTTTCGCAGCGTAACAGTTGGGTATAAAAATCTTAGTCCGAGAGAAACGATCGATCCTGTGAAACATCCGGCAGACGATAGACACGGCGTTCCGGTCGGGATCGGACGAAAGAAATGAAAAAACATGCTCCCATACCTCACACGGCAGAGTCTCCGCCGCTGCTACACACTGCAATCCCCGCCGTGACGGGACCGCCGCCGGAGAAAACGGCATCGGATTCCACCCACCCACCGATCAGATCTGATTTTGGGATTTCGGGTGACAGAGTTTGCGAGATTTTGAGTTTATTGCAACGTGGTGGGGGGACTGGGGGGTGTAGTATTATTGCTGTTGAGGTATTGGATGATTCCGACACGTGTTGACTAAGAATCTCCAACCGTTAGATTAGGAATGGATAGACGTACTTATCTGGCTTCGTTTGGATGCCGATAAGACATCGATGTTGACCATTGGGTAACTACGCGTCGTCCTAGTTTGAGAATCGATTTTGAAAAATCGATTCCAAACCTTTTTGCCCTCTAAAAAATTCTCTAACTCTTCTAACTTGAATGGTCCAAAATCTTGATTTCCGGGCCGATTTTTTTAGTATTATTTAAAATTTATTTTATTATTCCACACATGACATGACGCAGACACACAATCCAAGAATTTATTAACAATAATTAAAACATTATTAAAGGTCGAATTCCATTTGTTTAAGGCACGCCACGTGTGGACGTAGTTATGGGACCCACCCACCCACCCACATTACTTATCATTTGACTAACCACTAATTACTAATTATTAGAATAGTAGTAATAGTATTTAGAACGAACTCTACTGTAGTCTGTACTCTGTACTTCTGTAGACTGTAGTGGTGAAAATATAAAAATATAAAATAGAAATGATATTGGAATGAAGATTTGTAGATTTTCGAGGGTTAACCATTAAGTAAGTGTCTTTAAATTTTATTATCTGTAATTGGAGACATTAAAAATATAATAAATCAGAATCACATGGATGGAAATGGAATCCATCCAAATTCCGAAAAAGCTGAATAATCTTAATTATCGATCAAGGAAATGCCATAATCTATCTATCTGTAAAATATCAACAATGAAATTCCAGCCAAGTTGTTGGTAATTAGAGACAATAACGTCAACGTTACGATCATAAATTCTAAAACATATTTTTTGAATCTGGTCCAGTACTACTACTCCCACTGGTCTGGTCCCTTTAGGGAAATTTGCAAATTTAATATACTTGTATTTTCTATAAATATTTCATTCCCCTAATTCGAAAGGCCCATGAATATGTATGTCATTTGGGACTTGTGTAGCCGGCCCAAAGTCTATTTTCTATAAATACCAGAAAGGCAGAAACCCTAGAAATCCCAAGTCATCTTTAGTAGAAAAAGTAATTGGTTTTTTTTTCTTCTGCCGGTGACGACAGCTTAGGCCATGAGTCGCAGCAACTACATCGTGCGCATTTGGGAATTTTACCCCAGGTTGCTGTCGGCGATGATTAATGTGCCGGTCATGCTAATCTGAGGCTATAATTTATTTCAACAACCGTTCTAATTCTACGTTTCTATTTCTGCTGCCGTTACAACTTTGAAAGTTTTGGTTTACTCAACTAATCAGGAATGACATTTGTTCCCAATCTTTTTAAATTCGCCATATTTTCAGACCTATTGCAAAATTGATTCTCCTGGAGCCGGGGTGGATTCTCCTTTTGGTATATCTTCTCCATTTTGATTTGGTCTGTTCCTTTGTTAATATCTACTTAATTTTTTTCTTTTCATGTTGAATGAATCAAGTCTTAATTTTTTTATTTATACTGTTGCTGCTTGTTCCGTGATTGCTCTTGTCCGATTTTCTGTGGATTTGCTTATTCCGAGATATTTCTGAACTCGCTGCTGAGGACGTGGCATCATAGGTTAAAACTTACTAATTGAGTAATATTATTATATGCGAATAATGTAATAATGATATGGATAAAATCAATCAAAAATACAGAATGATAAATAAATTGAAATTGAAATTTTAAAGTTACAATCAGCAGGAGAAGGTTGATACTAATAAGAGTATGAGTGAAGATTTGAGAACAAGGAAGACGACAATCAACCTGATAGCGACGACTCTGGATGAAGCGGAAGAGGTGTCAGCAGCGATGCTGGCGGAGTACCCAACTGGAGCCAATACGAAGAAACCATCATCATCGCCCGCTTCAGGTACCATCGTGTCTGGATTAGGCGGGCTTTGAACCGATGTGATTATACTTGTGGTCGGCGCAACTCCTTCGGCTCTTGGCGTTGGAAACTCCGGTTGCATTGATCCATCTGGAGACAACGTTGGTGAGTAAGAAGGATATGGAGATAGTAGAGATGATGGAGCCTCCGGGAGGAATGCTGGAGCTGCTGAAATCGCCGAGATTGGTGAAGCCATTTTGGCTTGCGAAAAAACTGATAACGACAAGAATAAGAACAGGAGGTGGAGGAGCATCGCTGAGAAGGAGAATGTGGGTGCGGCGGCCATGGAAGAGGGAGGAGATATTGCAGCATGTTATGTAGACTTTTAGAGGATTGGTGCAGTGGTGTTTGGTGAGATTGGGACGATAAAGAGGGAGGAGTCAGTCGATTGTAGTGATCATGTGAACTCTATCTATCTTTGCTTTATTCTGGCTTGGGATACAGAACAAAGACTAGCTTCTGACTCTCTTTTTTTGGAAGTTTCAATAATTTTGAATCATGCTGGAATCTAAAAAAAGTGTAAGAATTTTTTCAGACTAAAAGCAATTTTGGACACACAGGTATGTCGGTTGCCATTATTAAGAACGATAACAAGATGTGACTTGAGTAATCTGATTGATGTTAATTTAGTGTTATTGATTTTCGGATTGAATTTAGTTTTGTATGTTGGTATGTTTTCTTTCAAATAACATTTGGTAACAAATGTTAATGACGATGTATTAGATAATATATAGAAAGATAGTGATACTTTTGTTTCAACTGCACTATATGACTTTTGTTTTAAGCGCATCACTTAATACTTGTTATTTTATTGTAAAGATTGAAATTAAGAATGGAAAAAGTGTTTTATTTTTCCGAAATTTTTGGAAAAAAATATAGATAATGATTTGTTAAAATTAAATACTTGAATGATTCAATAATTGTATAAGTTGACAAATGTCAATGAAAATTTCGAAAATAATACTATTACAAAATACTATCAAAAATTAGATATTTAACTATTTATTTCTGATTCAGTCTTTTACTCATTTGATTTAATGTAAGTTATTCTTTTCAAATGGTTAAAAAGTTATTTTTCGTTAACAGAATAAAATTTAAGGGGCATTCCGAGAATTGAACTCGGGACCTCTCGCACCCTAAGCGAGAATCATGCCACTAGACCAAATGCCCTATTTTATCTTATTTTTAAGAAATATTATTATTATTTACTATTTGTAACGGTTTTTTTTTCCGCGCGAAATCTTGTTCTAGGGTTTATTCGCCTCTTTGTTCAATCACAGTCTTAAAAATCATGTCTCTCTCTCCTTCTCCCAAGTCCCAAACTATGATCGCAGTCGACGAGGAGACCCAACGCTTAGATTCATGCTCACTACCACTCACCACAGGTTGGTTCCCCAACATCCTACTTCATTCAAGATCACTTCTTTGCTCATTCTTTCTAGATCAATAATTTTTTAATTGCAGAATACGGATGTACGATGATGGAAGATTTTACGATCCCTCTCGAATATAACACTGAACTGAATTCGTATTGCGCTGAGACTCAGGAGATTCATTATTCAGAAGAGGATGAGAGGACCGTGGTGTTGGGCGAAGATGGTGATGATGTCGGGATATCGGATGCGGATGGTGCTTCTTCACTTGTTGTTGATGAGCATACTAATCAAAGAGAAGAATGTGAAGGTGAAGATGCAACAGTGAAGGACTGTAATGGTTCTGCGGATGTGAATCGTTGTTCAGGTTTTCTTCTAAACTATAAACCTAAAACCCCAACAAATTACAGAGGAACTACGTAAAAAATTTGATTTTTCTCTCTTTTATATTATCTACTATCTACTATTTACTACCATCTATCTACTACTATCTACATTTCATTTCTGTATGCTATTTCCGATCTCGTATTTAATTTCTCCTGTGCTTATTCTATGGAAATCCTGGATAGTTATGTCTACTTGTTAAAATCACACCATGGATTTTTTTTCTTTCTAAATAAGTTATTTTGTTTTATCACTCAGGATCTGGGAAAAGAAGTTTTGCTGATTTCCGAGTAGCGTCATTTCGAGCTACCATATCTTCGCCTGGACACAAAATGTCTCATAAATATACAAATCCTGAAAATTCTTCGCCGATTAGATTTGAAGAGAGTTATAGAGAAAAGGTGGTTAATAGAATACAATCTTCCTTGGAAAATAAGAAAGATGATAAAATACATTTTAATTCTGGTGATAATACTCAGAAAGTATCACGGAAAATGACAGCAAGGAAACTTTTTGATGAGCAACCATCAGACGAAGAGAAGGATGCATCTGCAAATGAGACAATCTCTAATGTTGGAGAAGATTTACCTGGTACATTCACTACATTGGATTTTGAAAATTCCATTGCTGGGTTAAGTTACGTTAATTCACAACAACCAAGTGATTTTTCACAGTCCAATGCCTTAAAAGCCGTTGAAACTTATTTGTCCCTCAATGATTTAGGATTATCACAAAATGGTGGCCTTGGAAATCCAGATGGATTAAAAGTACCTTCTGTCTCGAGTTTTAATGGAATTAAATTGTTGGCTAAAACATCTTCTAAGAGTCGTTCTGAGGATCACATAAGAGGAACTGATGCGTTTGATTGGTTTGATGCTGGTGAGGATGAAAGTGGAGGTGCTTTTTTCAACAAAATGAAAGATTCTATATTTGTAGATCAAGCAAATCCAAAAAAAACAAGGAAACACCCTCCCAAATCTAGTCATATTGTCCCTAGAAAAAATGGGCACCCTTTGGACAGTGGTATATGTAAGAAAGATACAGTACATCCGTCACTTTCCAAAACAAAAGGATCTTTTTCGGATTCAAGAATTGAGATTTTAGCTGGAAGTAGTAAATCACAGATAGATGCACAACCTGTAATAATACAACAGATGGATGCAGAGAAGGTAGATTCAGGTATGGATCACACTGATGATGTTGGCCCCGATACCCAAATGGCCGTAGAAGCTATGGAAGCTCTAGCTTTTGTTCCATGTACTGAAGAAATTAACAAGAAGACATCTACCTGTGTGGAAGATATCAATATTTTCAATCAAAATAGGACGACGAAGAAACGCTCTGTAAGACATGCAAGTCAACAAAAAATAGTTTGCCCTGTATCTGATTTTGAAGGCAGTTTAAGAAGATCTAAGAGGTCGAAGTCATCGACCGCTAGATTTAAGAATGGAAGCAATCTGATTCCATCTAGGGTAAGTGATTGTTCAAACGAAGGTGCAGTCACAATGATAGGTGAAGAACCCATTGACAAGAAGGCTAAAAATGCAGAAGAAGAAAAGAAAAAAATTGTGAAATCTTATACTACCATCAAAAAGAAAATTGGGCAAAAGAAAGGGGAAACAGGCATATGTGAAATGAAAAACGATAGAACATGTTTTAATGATGTGAAAATCTCATTAAAGAAAGAATGTCTACATATAAAAGACAAATCTACGCAAGTGCGCCAGACCAGGCAGACAAGGGAAAACAGATCTTTAAAAAATCCGGATGCTCTGTTTGATAATAATTCAGGTAAAATTAAATATTTCGAAAATGGTCACACTATAAAAGCCAAAGGTCGTACTTTTGATTTAAATGTCATTGAGAGCAAAATGCAAGAGACTGCATTGAATCATTTTGAAATTGATGAAGGTTTAAAACACGATGCATGTAAAACCTACTCTGGATTAGAAGTGACTACTACATGGCAACCAAAACGTAGAAGAACGAATTTGACTTTGAACTGTACAAAGAATTCAAGTGCGACAATCAATCCAACAAAAAGTACAGTTAAAAGTACATACATGCCTCAAGGTATGGCCAAAAGACAAGTAGACAACCATACACAATCATTGGGTGCATGATTTAAATCTGTGAGAAGGTTCCTTGGTCTCTAGTTTTAGAAATTTGGAAACACATCATATTCTGAAGTTAAAATTCAAAAATCAATTGTGATTCCAGTTTCCATAAAAAAGATATAAGTACATGATCTAATTATAAATTGTTATGGTTCATTTGATTTATAATAATATAACATACAGGGAATGCAGAATTGGGATCTTCTCAAAAGGAACATATTCAGCCATCTGAAACACCATATTCTTCATCCATCAACAAGATAAATGCACTGCCTCCTGTCTGCACCAGTGTGGAACCCCATCAAATCCCCAAAAGCAAAAGGTTATCAAGGTCATCTGTTACAAGAGAGCTTAGTAGATTGGAGTTCAAAGTAGAAATTTCAGCTTCTGCATTAAAAGATACACGAAAAAGAAAAGACATTTCCATGATCTGTCCTCTATTTAGTCGTCATCTAGGTGATGATATAATTAAGCAGCAGAAAAAGGTAATTACGTCTTCGATAATTTTGCATTTTTTGTCATAATTTGTCACACGATCATATCACATAAATCATCATATTCAGTTGTTCATAACATGCCCCTTTTACCATTTCTTGCCCTCTCTAGATCTTGGCACGTTTTAGGATTACAATAGTCTCATCTATTTCTGATGCGACACATTTCATAACAAATAAATTTGTCCGCACTAAAAACATGTTGGAGGCAATGGCACTTGGGAAACCTGTGGTAACTCACTTGTGGCTCGAAAGTTGTGGACAGGCTGGGTGTTATATTGATGAAAAAAATTATATACTAAGGGATTTTAAAGCAGAAAAGGATGCTGGTTTTGTCATGCCAGTTTCATTGGCCCGTGCTTTCCGAAGTCCACTACTTCAGGTACCCATGAATCATGCTTGATTGCATGCCGATGCATCTTCTTTCAGTAAAAAGTACTTCACACTCTTGGAATATTTCTCCCTAAACTAGAGTTATATATTTAATTAATTACTTTTGTGTGTTGTTGTGCAGAATAAGCATATTTTTATCACTCCTAATGTTAAACCCGATCGAAATACTGTTTCAAGCTTGGTGAAGGCTTCTGGTGGACAAGTAAATAACTAACCATTTTACTTTCTTATGATGCACGTGCACTTAACTTTTTTTTACCATGAAAGCTTTAAACAACCAGTGAACTTGCATTAGTCATGATATTGTTAGAATTATATTTTACCCTCAATTACTTTTTTCATGATATCATGCATTTAGCATCATAAATCTTAACAAGAAAAATCTTGAAGTAAATAATCGATATAATTCAAAAAATTATCGTGCGATTTACTTTTTTTATGTTCAACTCTCTTTTTGCTGTTGTTGAACTCTTGATTATTTATCATTTTATTGTGTTGAAAACATGTTACAATCTCTCTAATTGCAACTTTGATATAAATCTTTGATATACATATTTGATATTTCCATATAAAATTATACATCGACACCTACTGAATTTACAAAATTATTGACAGCCATTGGAGAGAACTATTAGAACCATAAGGTTGGATAAAAATGTACCTGGTGATTTTTTTGTCATTTCATGTGAAGAAGACTATAGAGTCTGCATTCCTCTCCTTAAGAAAGGTAATCGCACAATGCTGATTTGCTCTCTTTTTTTCGTAATCTTCACATCCAAGTAACTGTGCAATTAGATGACCTGGCAGCATCCTAAAGTATTATTTGGCTAAATGTAAGTGATAATCTGCAGGAGCAGAGATTTTTAGTTCTGAGCTTTTACTGAATGGTATTGTAATTCAAAAACTACAATATGAAAGGTGATTTTAATTATTTTATGAAAAATACATACTATATCCAATCAATAGCTTTTGTCACAGTGATTAATATTTTCTTTCTTTGATTTCTCAAAAGCAGACACCGTCTTTTCTCGAATCGCAGCTGAAAGACACGGACAGCACATGGTTATGAAATGTGAGTAGCGACCAATTTCTTTCTGAAACAAAAATCCATATAAGATCCTGCATATTTATGAGTTATGACTATGGGTAAAAATCTGGATCTGCTTTCCCCAACTTTTCAAGCAAGCAATAGTTATTCCTCCAAAAAAATCTTTAACACAGGTTATTCAGTACATAAAACTGTTGTAACTGCAAGAAGTTGCTTGTTTTTTGAAAGAAGGTAATAGTGGTTAATCTTTAACCCTGTACATAAATTACATGTAAATATTGTCAATTTTATAGGCCTTCCATATATACTTCACTACTGCTGCTGTTTTTGCATCTATTACAACTACTACTGTTTATTAGTTTAGTTCCACATCAGACAAGGTTGAGTTTCGTAACTCTTAAGTTAGAGGTTTGACTCCAACATTAATCCTGTTTTAATGGCTCAGTCTTTGGTGATTCAACTTGTCATTGCATCAAAGCTAGTAGGAAGTAGATTGGTATGAGTGTATATGACATCCATCTTCACATGGTATCAGATTGGTATGTGGCAATAATGGTTATCATTTCTTTAACATGACATTATCATAACATTTTAAAACTACACCTTCATTTGGTACCTACCCTTAGCAGTTTTTTTATATCAGTGGAAGTGTGGAACTATGGAAGAGGCCAATGAGGGCAGGTCTCAGGTCTATATCATGCTCTTATTTTGCTTTTTTGTAGAAACTTGGCAGTTAATACTGAATAATGAATACTGATACCACCATCCACATGGATATTAACATTCCTTCCAATCAGGTAAAGGTCTGGGATGTTGAAAGGAGACATTCCATATCACACCATGTGCGTTGTGGAATGTTGATCGATTGTTTGTTGATTCCAAAACTCAGTGTTAAATTAATTAATATAAGTTGAAGATAAGCTTCCCTAACGTGATCCAACAGGGTCTGCATGATGCAACTCGACAGACATCCACAATCCCCTCTTTGGCTTCTTATGATATTAGATTATTAGGTTCTTACTTTCTATAAGAGTTGAAACATTAGATGTTAAAATCCAGATGGGTAGTAGGAGCAATGAAAGGATGTGAATATGACATGAGCGAGTGACCTCATCAAAATGGATTGTTCTATTTTTAATATCATAATAAACAACCAAAGCAATAGAAGCAAATATTTGCTAAATTGTATGTTTCCTTGTCGTCTTTTTTGACGTTCTACCGGACCGACGACTCATACTCATTGGAACTTAGAAGCATGATATTCATCCGTACGGTAATATTTTTTTTTTTTTTTTTTTTAAATATAAAATTATGAATTTAGGTTAAATTTTATTTTGATTTTCGACAAGAATTAAAGGATTGGGAGAGGAAGAAGGGACGATGGAGATTAATACAATTATCCACATACGGTAGGAATTAAATTAGGATGTGCATTTGTCATTTAAGAATTAAAATACAATATTTTGATTTTGGTATTTATTAAACATGACCAGAATCAAGAATCAGGTGGTGATCTGAATGTTAAGTAGAAAAATAATAATTAAGAGAAGAGATTAATAAATGACTCTATTTCTATGGTTTATTTGTAAATTACTCCTTCTGAAAATAAGATTATTACATGCATATAATTATGGTAAAAATCTATTAAGATCGATTGATTATAAATATAAAAAACACCTTTCATTTTTGTTCCTAACCCGTCACTCCGTCAGGTTGCTATTTCTTTTTCTTCCTTCCAAACGATTTTAGTCGATGGGATCACAGTCGACGGACGGCGATATTCTGATGATGTCCGTTCTTAGCTTAGATTCCCAGAGCTTCATCGATCTTCAGAATTCCCTTACAAAAGAACTCCGTCACTACCGCCACCGCCTAATCCAACTCCTCCTCTCCCCAACTCACTTCTCCAGTATTCTCTTATACCTCCGATCTCTCCCTTTCTCTGACAAGTCCGCTCTCCTCGCTCGCTTCCTCCTCCGCACACTCCATCACTTTGCCTCAGCGGTCAATCCCAGAACCCCACAGTCCCCAACTGGAGCTAGAGGTCTCCGAGACCTAGACGCCGCCATCCTGCTCATGGCCATGTGCGATGCCTACGAAGCGACGCTGCAAGATCGTAACGAGGCGGATGAGGATTGCAGCATAAGTAGAAATGATAAAAATAAAAATAACAACAACAAGTCGTGTGACCGTTCCTCGCCGGGATCAGTTGAGCAGTGGAGGGAGATGGTGAAGGATCACCTGGTGAAAGAGCTGCTGACTTCATCCGACCTCGGAATTGGAGCAGCATTCAATCGAAGTCTGAGTGTAGCAGAGAAGAGTAGAAAGTTCCTGAGTGCCGGAGAAGAGCACGATCAGTGGAAGAGGGAGAGAGGGGTAGGGGCGTCGGTTACGGCGGTGGTGTCTTTAGACTCTGTGTACTGCGAAGGTGATGGGAAGGAATGGTGTGTGGTTTGCAGAGAGAAGATGGTGAAATGGAGAGATGTCTGTGGAATGCCGTGCGGACATCTCTTCCACTGGTCTTGCATTCTGCCTTGGTTGAGACGACGGAACACTTGCCCTTGCTGCCGTTTCGAACTCCCCTCCGACGACGTGTTCTGTGAGATTTCCAGGCTTTGGAGAGTTGTTTCCGGGCTGAACCTAAATTAATGTGCGTTTTCAAGAAAATCACGTCATGTAATTTTTTGTGCAACTCTCAAAAAGTAGTTAGTAATCAGAGGTTGGTAGGTACGTATTTTCATGCTCTAAAAAAATAAATATTACTATTTATTTTCTATATCATCTTGAAAAATGAACATCGATCGATCTCAACTTCTCAAGTCTCAACCTCAAGATTTTATTACATATAAATAAAGCTCATATAAAATAATAGTATTATGATTTTTATTTACTATACTATTTTCATCTGAACATTCAATAAAATTATAGTATTTTTTTTTTTTTGATACATACATTTACATCGTAATGAAAGTTAATGAAGATCTGAAAACTAGGTAAGGGAAATAAAAACATTGATGTAAATGTAGTTTGAAGAATTACGAAAAAGAATAGTGAAATGATGTGATGAGTAAAAGGATTAGGAGGTCATTAAAGACATCAGTCTCTGTTTTGATTCAATGTATTACAAAAAGAGCTGTTGTCACCCTTTGAAGAATCTATGATGAAAGTATATGAGACCAATCTATTAAGACAACGTATCTAGTTACTGTATAACTAAACTACATAGCTAATGGGAGAGAGTCAATGGATTTTTTGCTCATTTCTTTTTACTTCTATTTTTATTCTCTATTTTTGTAAACTTGATATTAACTTTATTTTAATGAAATTTAATTGCTTCAAAAAAAAACCCAAAACCGTTCTAGTGTGCTGTGTGACCTGTGTATAATTTAAAAAATGATCAAGGATATTTTTTGCAACAACAAAAAAACCTTTTTAAAATTATTATACCAATCAATTGCAATTTATAAAGCCCTGGGCCCTGGGCTGTATATTTTGAAGACCAAAGCTCAATAACAATAATAGCAACAATAAAATTGCAATAAACAACAAACCTCAAAACCAAACAAGTAAAGACAAGAAAAGAGCCAGGAAAGCAGACCAAATGGAGCCGATCACCACATTACGACTCCTCGAAAAATCCAAATCATCAGATTTCACATCACTTTTCAACAGAACAACCACAATCCAATCACCCTCTGAACTGATCCCTGCACTCACGAATCCGGTGTTGTTCAGATCGTCGTTGTATTGAGACTTGGTGAAGTTGCTCAGAACCAGAGACGCGTCAAGACCAGGGACGCATGCGGGTAGTGTAGAGCTGTCTCGGGTTAAGGCTACATTCAGATGACAGTTTTTTAAGAATTCAGGATACTCGGCAAACTGCTCTTCTGTTCCGGGGATGGTGTTGGATCCGGTTGTGTTCGTGCATGGTTGTGATTTCAATTTTTCTGCAAATTCATCGGCTAAACACGCAGCATGATTGTTATCAATTAGGGTTGATAGATTCAACGAACTTCTGTACTTGTTAATTCCATCAAGGAGTTGCTTGGTACCATCTGCGCGCAGTGGAGGTTGGGTTCATGTCATTTATCAGCTTACCAGAATAGATTACAAAATAAATCCCCATTCCTAATTCTATCGGTTCACTCTCTTGCGACCTTCCGGTCACCGTCGACCTCTACATGCTCTTGCGTTTCATTTGCTATCTTATTTATATTCATACCCAATAGATCTTTGTATAAATCTTACATTATTAGTTTCTTCAAAACTCCCCAAAATATTGTTTACATGGTATCCAAAACAATTCATTGAGATTTACTTTCACTCTCTACAGATGGAAAATGAAAAGAAAAAATAAAACTTACCACACTGTATGTTATGATATCAGAACAGGAACATGCATTTTTTGGGATGGGTTTTCATTTTTCTTAACTGTGATGTCAAAAGATCAGACACATTTGGCGATGATGGGAGAATTAAAAAACACACATACACAAAAACAAAGCATCCCCCCTCTGATGACCCAGAGACTGCAATGGATCAATCGCATTTCACTCTCACTAATATCAAACGATAACATCAGACTACAAGACCAAAAGAGAAAAAGAATTGAGTTTTACCATCTGATGCGGCTGACAGAGAGAAAAAGTAAGCCACCAAGATCAAAATAGAGAAAGACAAAGTGGATAATGACACAGATGGCATTCTCTCCGACGTGAAGGAAACCAGATGCAGAAAAAAGCGGCGGTAGTGGTGGACTGGTAGAGGAGGATAGCGAACAGAGCAATAAAGACTTAAAGAGGGTAGGTAGATGAAGAAAGAGTAGAAAATAAGGCAATTAAAATTTAAAGGATGAATGATTCGATTTCGATCCCCTTTCAATAAAAAAACTAATAATTTGTAGGTTAGTTGGAGACTTGGAGTAAACTTGAAATCGATGAGAGTGAAAGTAGAACTAATTTTGTACTTTCTGATGTAGCTTCTTTTTCGAGAATCAACATCCACAGTTTTGTACAGTTAAAATGTCCACATGGTATCACATCAACAGATTGTTCTGAATCTAGTTAAAAAATATTGACAAATCAATTATTAAACGGTGCATGTTGAACTATTATAGTTTCTCTAATTTTACATTACAAAGACATGTTGAAATTACACACACCAGAGACGTGAACTCAATTCAATGTAATATTACGACAAGCAGGTCTCTGGATGAATCTTGGTACACTCCGAAGAGTACAAGATCCTACATGAAAATATGTAACCAATTGTATAATGATATTGAATTGAGGATGAATGATTTCTCTCTCTACCAAATTGTCAATACAATGGATGGAAGTCATGGAACAAAAGTTCCAGTTGATACTTGATATCTCATATATATGCGAGTGAATCCCTGTCATATGACGAATGCGGTCTGCCTCTTGTTGGAGTAGGAGGTCTCTGAATATTAAGCTCCTATGAGAACCAACACCATCAGTTCAATACATTCAGTGATGATTAATGAATATGGAATATTGCAGTGATGAATGAGTAAGGTGATTGATTTAAACGTTAGTTATTAGTTATTACTGTGATTTGAGAATAGATTTAAAAACTCTCAGCAGAAATTTACCTCCATCCATGAACTGTCTGCGTGATCTGGTGATGTATCGGGAGAGGGAGGAGGGAGCGGATGAATTAGTTTTGGAACCACAACTAACCCTCTTCCAACTACAAGTATCGCACCAGCATTGTTTGCGGTACCTGATAAAATTCATAAAATAGATTGTCTTAAAAAAATCAGCACGAGCCAATTGCTGCAAGAAAAAAGGAAAAAATAACAAAGAGGATCGAATAACGAGCAGTTTATATCGTTACCACAATAGTTGGTTGCTGAAAACAAAGTGATTAATTGCCCTTGAGCAAATCTTTCGAACCCATCCATAACACATTCATGGGCTCTTATGATAAGTTGCAATTTATTCCTCTTACAAAAATCTGTAACTCGATCAGGCTGCAAAATCATTACCAAGATATTATTATGCTTCGAGATTTTTTTGTTTTGATAAAGGTAAATTTTCATTAGAAATGAAGTGGGCCTTGCCCAGTTTTACAGATATATACAGAGAAAATAAAACTCCTTCACAGACAACACTCCTCAAGAGTAGGCAAGGTCCTCTAGGGATGTTATAGCCAGAAACATAAAATCATAATAGAATAGCCAAAAACGCAGAAGATTAAGCTTCGAGATTTAAAAACTAAGAAAAAATGTAATCATTAAGAGGATTTAACTACAAGATTATACATATGAATTATACCATTGGTATGTAATTAGAGTCAAGCATAAGTACAAGAACATAAATCAATTGACATACCCCAAAGGAAACCAGACCGGGTCCTCGTGCATTTGGTCTTAATCCCTCTATGTTATCACTCTCTGTAGGATCCGACCTGCATATAAAGAAACATTATCTATGTGGAATTTCGATTTGTTAATTTAAAATAGCAAAAGAGAAAAAAAGTATGCTCCGTTGCTTAATTGAAATGAAATCATTGTATTTGTACCATAGAAGATCCATTAAAACGTTGGATCCAGTATCCATTGTTATTGGCCTTTCAAGTTTTTCAATCTGTTCTATTGAATGTATTGACTTCCCAATACCTCCATGCATGCAGATAATTTTCTTCTCAATGACAGCAGCCAGAGGGAAAAAATTGAAAAGTTGGTTAAATCGAGTCCATGCCCATATTCCATCGCTCTCGCCCTACATGAACTCTAACGGTTAATGCTTATGTAGACAGTATAGTTAATAATCGAAGAAGGAATTGAAAATCGCTCAATACCATTCTCTCAATACATTCATTGCGGAATCCAAAAAGTGCATTTATATCAGCTGCCTCATGGTTTCCTCTAATTAAATGAACATTTTCAGGATATTGAATCTGTAGAATGATGAAAAATATAAAATATCAACAAAAGATTATCTGTAGAATTAACGTCAAATTTCAAACCATATTTACCTTGAGAGCTAGAAGAAGTACAATAGTTTCCAAGCTGTGTTGCCCCCGGTCAACATAATCTCCCAAAAATAAATAATCAATGTATCTGAAACCATAAAATCAAATATATTGGAATTATAAAATCAAATGTATTGGAATCAAACAATAAAATCAAACTGAGGTTTAAACTTATAATCAATGTATCCGAGGTTTAAACTTACGTTATATCACCAGCTGTGGAAGGAAATCCATATTCATCAAAAAGACGCATAAGATCACCAAATTGTCCATGGAGATCCCCAAAAACTTTGACCGGAGCCTTTAATTGCAAAACTGTAGATTCTCGGATAAATATCTGTTCGGCTGCAAAACAAAGTTCACCGACTTCATATGAATCAAGAAAGAATATCCGATTTACAGGAGGTTTCCAATTCTGTGGTCTCAGCAAATGGGAAATTATCTGTGACAAAGAATAAAATGCATAAGTAGCTTCTTTCTCGAGCATGCCTAGATGATTTATTGGGGCTAAAAAACTCTTGCCTTTTTATGAAGGCCTTGAGGTGACTTCTGTCTGTTTGATATTTTTTTTGCAGAATATGTCTGGTCACTATTACCAGGATGCATTCTTCTACTTTCATTTTCAAAGTGCTCCAATGAAAGTTGTCGGATCAGCCCACCTAAGTTTCCAATAGTTTCTTTTGCCACTACAACCTATAATAGAAAATTAGTTCGCAATGGACTACCATATACTGGATGAACAGATTGAGGAAGAAAAGAAAGAATGAAACACATACAGCTCTGGGATGAAGACGGACATCTGGAAGATCATCAGAACTATCCAACTCAGCATTATCTTGAACTTTCAAGTCATTTTCTTCAGATGATCCATCTTCTTGGGAACCTATAGATGCAGCCTTCGCAGCTTCCCAAACAGCACTGACTGCTTGGGCTTCAGCAGTAGAAGCCTTGACCAATTCATCAAGTGTAGTCTTATACATGCTAGTAAATTTAAACAAAACCAGCAATTTAATAAAAATATGGAATGAATGTAGATGGAAGCAATAAATATTTTGAGTAAGCAAAGAAACCTTGTACTATCTGAAGAACCAAACTCTGATCTTCGTTTAGGAGACATTGAAGGTGGGCTAATGCTAAATTTAGGGGTTACAGATGGAGTTCTCTCATTAGGAAAAATTAGAGAATTCGCTTCAGATTGAAATGGCGAATTTTCGGCAATAAGAAGATCACCCAGCAGTATTTCTGTACGACATAAAAATACGACGATTCAGAAGAAATGAAGAAGAAAAAATCAAATGTTATCAAGTGACTAAATCCAACACAAATGGTAAGGGAATACATTTAGTGCCTTCAATAACTTAAATAGAAGATAAAGTTGAAATGGAAAAATAATATTATTGGAGGATTTTTACCTCCCTTGAGTCCGCCATATATATAAATTTGAACTCCAACGGCGGATGAAGCATGGCGACAACGACGCAAAAGATCCAGTGACGAATCATATTCACTGCATGATCTGTTTGTACGAGAAGAAGTGACAATTCCATTTCTGTCGAGCCATACCCCAGCAGCAGTGTCCAAAACTTCACAAAAATTGTCACATAAAACGGTGCTGGACAATCAAAGGTAAAAAATGAAAATCAAAACATACCTGCAATAGCACCTTCGGCTTCTACAGACCTTCCTCCTCTTAATACACCTCCAGTTACATGCAGGCGAGCACCCAGAAAAACCTGGAAATATTCATAAGAACGTTAAGCTGAAAAAACCTATCACTAAAATAAAGACGAATTTTCAGGTATGTTCTGCTATAAAATATTGGGATATAAAGCAACCAGATATAATCATAGAATGCTGCAGTATCTTGAAGTCAAATATAGTGATATTTTTTATGATCTATCCCTAACATATTGAATCTCTTACTGCAGCATGTTGATATCTAGAAGAAGGTGATACTCCAGGAGCAAGTGTCCATTCCCACTTCCCATTTGTATGCATTAGCAACCCATATGCATCAGACATAGCCTGTAAATTTCCAAATTTTGCATGAAGTACGTTCTATCAAGTATTTTAACAGATCATTAAAAAAATGAAACAAATTTGTAGGATCTAATTTCAAACTTGTTAAATGACCTATTCATCCATTTATCATGAAGAAAAACAAGAAAAAAGTCATTGGGACTAGGGAGAAGGAAATTAAAAATTGCATGAATTACTTCAAAACTTCAACAAAGCAGCATATTTTATCAAAAGAATGATGGATGATGGAATCCTCAGATTCAGAAAATCCGGAAAGAAACTGAACACTGATTTCTATTGTGAAGATTACAAGATGTTTGGAAAAAGTGTTATACCAAAGACAAGTGTTATAAAACTTTTGGATATTCAGAGAACCCCAGGTCTACTTTGACAGGAAGAAAAAAATGGACTAACGATGACAAGGGAGAACCAAAAATGGCAAATTTAGCCTAGACAAGTTTAAGTGTCACCTTCCCACTTCATCAAATCAAAGCTATTCAAAAGATGCAAATTCAGAAAGCATCATCAGGTATTTTTTAATGAAGTTATTAAGAAATGGAGGCAAAGCCTTGGTTACAATAGATTATGGGAAATGAAATAAGTATAAAACCTACAATTTTACAACATAATTTGATAACAGACTCAAATTTATTCATTACTTTGATCACTAATTTTAGCATATGACAAGGAACAAAAAATTATTCACTAATTTAATTATTAATTCAACCTGTAGGTACATTAAGCCATCTCATAGTCATAGATAATAGACAGGTGATGCTGAGAATATGGCAGGGGACTAGGCCTGTCAATGGATATCCGAAATTCGTATTCGAATTCATTTAGGCTTAATCGAATTCAGATACGAATACCCCTAAACGAATTTGGATAATTATCCGAATTCAAATAAGTATATAAATATATAATAATTTTATAATTTTTACCATCTATATAGTGTAATCTATATTGTGCTGGATTTATATGTTAAAATGTTATGTTTAAAGTATTGCAAGGGTTTTTATTAAAAAAATAAGTAAATTATTATTATTTTTTTGGTTTTTTGTAAATGTTATTCGAACTGAATTCGGATATTTTAGTCGAATTTGGAATTTGAAATTCGAATAATAATCGGACGAATTCGGATTATCTGGATACAAAACGAATTCAGATACAGGGGTATCCGGACCGAATTCGTCCAATTGACAGGCCTACAGGGGACAAAAGTTTCCTCACTAATTTAATTAATACTTCAACAAGTAAATATATTGAATAACCTGATGAAACAACTCTTCGAGTTGATCAAAATATCAAATGAGGGATATAAAACTGACAGTAAGTAAACTATGAACCTTTACAGTAAGTAAACTATGAACCTTTACAGCAAATAAACTGATTTAATGAGGGATATAAAACTCTTTGAGTCAATCTTACATTTCAAAATTATGAACCTTTACAGTTTACAGTAAGTAAACTGATTTAATAATATAATTGTTTTATGTTTTTTGAAAGTGATAAATGCATAATAAATACAGGACAATATTTCAATAAAAAAATCATTGGGAAGAAGGTCTTTAAATATTTGTCGGTAAAGGTGAATTTTTTCATTAATAATGAAGAGGGCCCAAATTACAGTAGAGATAAAAAAAGGGAGATGATCCAGCTCACTTTCCTATATGGTAATATACTAATATGGCTATGACATTTAGTGCTAAAATAACTCATTTTCAATCTCTTGGACCGATCAGCTTATTACCTTAAACCACAATAGAAAAATATTATTTTTGAGAGAAAGCATCAACATCTTCTATTGCAACTTTGCAAGTCACAAGGGTACAAATGTTTAAGCCTAACGCTCCACCATAATATTAGGGACTTTGCCTTTGATGTTCAGAATATAGTATATACCATGAATAGATTGCCATCTAAGTTTTTTTTTTTTTTTTTGAAGCAGTTAAATTTTTCATTTATAAAAATGAGGGGCGTTGCCCTGATACAATCTAAGTTAAATTAACTTAGATTGCCATCTAAGTTAATGACTAATACAAAATAAAAACAACACAGCGATCCTTACATAATTGTACACCAGACTATTCCTTTTCGCTCATCCTGTTTTTCCTTTAATGATTGAAAGTGATGATACATAGAATCTACAAGACTCAACACTATCTATCTCGGGCCTTTTTTAGTATCAAATCAGTGAATCAACACACTCTAGGGTCCAAATACGTTCTATGGCCCAAGTACGCTCCACGGGACAAGTACCCTCTACGCCCCAAGCCCGCTCCACTCTCCCAATACATGTCTATAAATAAAAGACTTCCACTCTCATTAGGGTCAAACCTCGTCAGTGCTCTTTGAAGCTATAGACCACAGTCGACTATGTTTTAGTCGATTGTATTCACTATTCTTCAAGTAGTCTCTTTGACTGTGGTGACTTTCGAGTCGAGAACCGAAAGTTTTTCGACATCTGAA
Organism: Zostera marina; assembly: GCA_001185155.1. Classification (NCBI taxonomy): domain Eukaryota; kingdom Viridiplantae; phylum Streptophyta; class Magnoliopsida; order Alismatales; family Zosteraceae; genus Zostera; species Zostera marina. The sequence goes on from LFYR01002110.1 coordinate 352,498, forward strand.
GCTTGTTATGCTCTACTCCAGATTTTCTCTCGATGGAAAAGTATCAGATCCCTACACCGCTGGAGGCTCATTCTAATTTATAAACTTTTCAATGAGCAAAATGGTCATTCGTCTAACAAAATCTTGTTAGAGAACAACTGACCAATCAAATGGATTTCATTCGACTGTCAACCCAACCGACTAGATTCTAGTCAACTGGATCTCAAAATAGAGACGAGTCATTCATTTAACCCAAACCTTTCACCAATCGACTGGATCTCATTCGATTGTGAGTCTGTGACAGTTGACTAGAATCCATTTGACTGTGCCACTTAGGCTTGTTGAAATGGTTAGGCTAACATGCTGTCAAATTCAATTGTCCATCGTACGAGCTTACAGGATTTAGGCGTTTTCAATATTACCCTAAACATCTTGTTAGGTATAATGATTCCTGTATGTATATCATCAATATTCCCCCTAACTTCTGATTGATGAATGAGTCATCATCTGATACTAAAGTTTCTTATACCAGAACCCGTATCCAACAATATAAGCATAGAATTACATAAAATTACACCCAGTGGGAAATATAATAATATTATTATCCATATTATAATTATAAGTTATAACCATTAATAATATCAATATTATGTGACACCATTCAAAACTTATGCAAATGGTTTTACTAAACCGGTATATAATTTATGCACTTTCTTATTTAGTTATTTATGTAACCGAAAGGAAAAAATAGCATATCTGTATCATGCAGGGATTTATAACTCATTTACTCAAGCGATTGACCTGTAGTAGTCAATGACTCAATGATTGAACAATTTCTGACATTGAATTTTTTTTGTAATTTTTATGTGTGTTTTTGGAATATGCAATGAGCATATCAAATATTTTTTTATGAATGTATTTTCTCTTTTCCAAAATATGAACCGAATTGACACATACAAATAATGTAAGATGAAGAAAATAACCACTTACCGTGAGAGAAGAATCTCTTCCACCACAAAGCAAAAGCATGCCATCCGAACGAGCACTTGCCGTTGCATACCTACCAAAACATGACGTGTTCTTACTTCTTAGTTCTTAATCAATGAACGACTTTGAAAAACTCATTCATTAACATAAAAAAATCAAAACTACGATTTTACATTCTAGCAGAAGGTCGGTCTCCATCAGGATAAAGTTTCTTCCACCGGTAAGGCTTTTGTGCTGTATCAAGACACCAGGTATCAGCTAACACTTTCTTCCCTGCACCAAAATAATCAGTTGTTTCAGCAATACTGTACCATACTATTCATGTCTATTTCTGCATGGTATCTGAACAAAGATAAACTTACCATCATTCCCACTGACTGTAACAAGATAACGCTGAGCAACCAAATCCATAGCATGGCCATAGCGAGGTCCTGGCCCCGCACCCTGGACAACTACTCTACATTCGACCAGGTAAAAATTCTAAAATAAACGGTAATATAGACTAAACAAAATTCAAAATTCAAATCCCACTAACCTGTGCCACTTGTATTTATCATTGGTTAAATCAAGCACATATAGATCATCAGTGGAGTGCCCTGCAGGTCCTATGCCTCCCTGGAAAGATCAAAAGATATCATCATCATCGTGAATTCATCGTTATGATGCTACCATGTTGGTTGTGTTTTTCCTTCCTCACCTGGAAAACAACCATGGTACCAACGGCGGCGGCGGCATGAGCAGCTCTCGGCGAAGGAGGATCCCCTGCGGGATACAACCTATATAACACCAAATTACCAAAATAAGCAAAAAAACACAGATATACATATAATTTGGCCATGACATATATGTTTTGTTCCCTAATTTAATTCACAACAAGACCAACGAAGTATCAAACCCTACCTCATCCATTTTTTGGTAAGAACGTCGTAGGAATGAACAGAATTGGTCACTCCCGCCAAACCTGAGTTCCAAAAAAAAAGATTAATCAAATATCAAAATGCCCATCTCAGACAGCGTGGAAAGACTAGTCCAAACACGAAAATTGAAATGAAAATTGAAAGAGGAAGAATGTAGGATTACGGATGCCAGGAGCATTAGAAGCCGCTCCACCCTCAATACCAGTAGCGCCACCAAACATGATGAGTCTCGGACCGTGAGACTTGGTGGCTGCCACAGAAGTCAGTGTGTGCGAACATCTCGGCCCCGGATCGTCTTCGTCAGTATCCCAAGTCGTTTCCAGTTCCGTGTAGGCCGGCGCTGGGATCAGCCATGGCTTCTTCGACTCCATCGCCAATCCAACTCCAGTCCCTGTCGCTTCTTTCTGGAAAAACCCTAGGGACAGAGGCAGATAGGTGGAGCTTTGATGGCGGTGGATCCCACGGCCGATGGTGGTGGAAGAGAATGATTGTGGTCTTTTCTGCTGCCTGCTGTTCCAGTCTTCCACTCTCTCTTCAAATTTGGATAAATATCTAATTTTTCAAGTGTTGACAAAATATATCCAAGTCCGGATATTTTATGGTCGGGTCACTCGTTTGGAGTTCCAACTTCGAACCCAACCAAGTTGGGATCGAGATCGTGGCCTCGTGGGATTCGTTAATGCTGCAATGTTTGACATAATTGCGCACTTATTTAATGCACTTTTTTTTTAACTTAAATTACAATTATAACCTTGCATTCTTCTTAAATACTAGATAAAGTTAAGATCCAATGAATTTATTTAGTCACTATTAATTTGTATCCACACAAATAGGTTAGTTCAACGAATAACCGTTACTATTATAGTTTTTTTTTGGTTAAAACTTAAAACTATTGTAGTTTTTGAAGGTCTTGAAATCTAGTTGTATATTTTAATTAAATATAAATAATTAAACATGAACGGTTTTTATGTATTATATGTATAAAGATCAATTTATATATTTTTGTTTTATGTAAATAGAATATAAAAAAAATATATCACTAGTTAAATCGTGGTAAAAATTAAATGAAAATTTCGTAAGTAACGAGGTTAGAATTCTAAATCTTTGACAATTTTAATAATTATCGCAACCATTATCAACTTGTTCTTACACTCAAAGATTAGAAGAAGAGGAAAAAGAGGTTGCTGGAGCTATACTTGTCAGTTATCATCAGCTAGCACAGTCGTTTGTTTGACCCGTGATTTTCTGTCGTCTCATGAAAAAAGAAGAGGTTTTTACATTATACATAAGATTGACCAACAGCTTGAGTATCTTCTTCCATTGCTCCTTTATCACTCGATCGATTACTAATTAACTCAGAGAGGATCGAATTATTGTTGTTAATTATGGAGGGCGGTTAAGTAACTTGCATTTTAGTTATCTTCAAAACCATGGCAAGTACAGACATTCTTCCTCTCATCTCACGCAGTTACACAAGTCAATCTATTTAATTTGCTTTATAACAACTCCACTTCATCTTCTTTTCCCCCAAATCAGGTCAACTTATCATTTCTACATGCCAGATGTATAAACATGCCATTGACATTGACATTGTATAAAACTATCAAGGTTGACATTAACTACATCGTGGCTTCTATATAAGAACACCACTGCCTATCATTCATTCAATGTGATGGGAGCATTGTATTTAATTGATTTCTCTAACTAGTCTATCCTGTTGAGCATTAACATTCATTCTTCCGTTATTCTATAGTTTCTGTTGGTTCCTGGCCGGCCTTGTCAATCACTCCAGGAGAATTGAAAATGATAGATAGGGTGGTCAAGATGTTGGTCCTGATGGGTTTTGTAATTGGGATGGGATTCTCGTCAACAACCACACATAAGGAGAGACCAAAGAGAGTTCTGCTGGACACTGATGTGGATATTGATGATATCTTTGCTCTTCTTTATCTTTTGAAGCAGAATAGATCTGAAATCGACCTTAAGGTACATATGATTTTTTCTTCTTTAAGAAGTAATATTATGTTATTTGTGTTTATTTATTTAATTGTAGGCGATTACGATCAATGCAAATTTATTTACGGATCCCGGTCATTCTATAAATCAAATCTACGACGTTCTTTACATGATGGATCGCGACGACATAGCTGTTGGAGTTGGAGGTGAAGGCGGGATATCACCAAATGGAGATATCGAACCAAATGTTGGTGGGTATCTTCCCATAATTGAACAAGTAAGTTAACGTCAACACTCTAATCTAGATCCAATGAACTTAGAATGTTTGTGCATCGATTTTATTTTTGCACATTCGCATATGAAAGGGTCGCATGTAATCTTGTATTGTTTATAAAACACAGGGAAACTCAACGATAGGCGACTGTCGTTATAGGCAAGCTATTCCGATAGGACAAGGTGGACGGTTGGATATCGATACAAATTATGGCTTAAGAAAAAGCTTCCTTCCTCAGGTATATATAGAGAAAAAGATACTAAGATATTAAATTATAATCATCCAATTACATGTATTTTCTCAATCTTGAGATTTAATATCTTATGGATGATTGGATGTTTCGTGATATATATATCTTAGTGAGAGTTAGTTCTATCTCTAAGATACACTATTTTTTAAAGTTTAGTGAATTATATTCTGATTAAATATAGGGAAAAAGAAGATACGTGCCCTTAAAACAACCAACTGCGCAACAAGTCATGAAGGATTCAATATCATCTGGCCCTATAATTTTGTTTATTATAGGAGCTCAAACAAACTTGGCTTTATTTCTCATGTCAAATCCAGATCTTAAGAAGAACATAGAACACATATTTATAATGGGCGGCGGTGTTAGATCAAAAAATCCCACTGGTTGTTGCCCAAAACACACAAACACATCCTCATCATGCATACCCAGCCAATGTGGTGATCGTGGTAATTTATTTACAGCATACACTAGTAATCCATATGCCGAATTCAACATGTTTGGCGATCCATTTGCCGCATATCAGGTATATATATATCATTTACCGTCGATCATACATGATTATTTTGATTAATTTTCAAATGAATGTAGGTTTTACATTCTGGTATTCCAATTACCCTAGTTCCTCTGGATGCAACCAATACCATCCCCATAAATAAAAAAGTCTTCTTGGAATTTGAGAAGAGACAATCTACTTATGAGGCCAAATATTGTTACCTGTCTCTAAAAATAATTCATGATACCTGGTTCGATGATCAATTTTATAAGGTAAGCAAATTAATCATTCATTGACAATGAATCAATTTCAATTCATGCAATTTTATTTGATTTTGTTGGTTTTGTAGAGTTACTTTATGTGGGACTCATTTCTATCCGGAATAGCAGTTTCCATCATTCAAAATGGATTCAAACCAAATGGTGAAAATGAATTTGCAGAAATGGAATACATAAATATAACTGTTGTAACTTCAAACATTCCATATGGAATAAAACCTGATGGTTCTAACCCATTTTTCGATAATCGCATAATTTCAAAATTTGATCTAAAGAAAAATGGAGTTCACAGTGGTCACTGTCAGACCAGTATCGAAGATCCTTTCTGCATTGTTCATGGTGGGAATGAAAAAGGGATTTGTCAGGTATTAATTTGAATAATTTAGGATTTAAAATGAATCCAAGGTTAATGATTTGATTCATTTGAATTTATAATTACAGGATGGGTACACAAGGGAGGAAAACAGTTCAGATGCAGTATCGGTACTGGTTGCACAGAAGGCTAAGGTCAATCAAAATTCTAGCAGCCCACTTAATCGACAATTTTTCGAAAGCTTCTTAAGTGTAATTTTTTACCTATCGACTATGATTCATAATCATTGATTAATTAATTTCTTTTTAGTATATAAAATTTGACATATAATTCCTTTATTTTTGAGACAGAAACTGAATGAGCCTAGCCAGTCAGGACGATTTAACTTAGCTTCACAATTTCCATATTATAGAGAAATTCTATACAAACCAGATTTCTCAAAACAAAAACTCGGAAAGCCGGTGATTTTTGATATAGACATGAGTGCTGGTGATTTCCTCACTCTCATATATCTACTGAAGGTTCCGGTCGAGATAATTAATCTCAAGGTGAGAATTTAACTTTTTACTCAAGATCACACTGCTTCTTAACTATGACCTTGGATTTTGTTCGAACTTAGGGAATATTAATAAGTGGGAATGGTTGGGCAAATGCCGGAACAATAGAAGTAGTGTATGATATCTTACATATGATGGGTAGGGACGATATTCCGATCGGTCTAGGTGCCATGACTCCATTGGGAGTTCCATTTACTAGTTGCAATTATGTTAGAGCGATTCCACATGGTAGTGGTGGACTTATCGATTCTGATACACTCTTTGGACTAGCTCGTGATCTCCCAAAGAGTCCAAGAAGGTAAAAATTAATCAATGAGATTCTTCAAATTAGTAACTTAGATTTTTTTCATCTAAAAATAATCATGTCATGCTGAACAGATACTCGGCTGAGAATTCTGCTTTATATGGATTTATAAGAAACACAAGTCATCCACGTTTTCGACAGAAATTATCAAACGAGATTTGGGAGTCAATCTCAAGTGAAATCTACACCAAAGGCCGCAAGATGACCCTTCTTACAAATGGACCTTTAACTAACTTGGCAAATATCATTAAAAAATATAAGAAAGCTAAAATGCTCATTCAGGTTAGTTTGACGATCAAAGATTTACAGATGCAAATCAAAGATTTAATCATTAAAAAATTTCATGCTAAAATAAAGTTTTACCTTGATTTTTTCAGGAAGTTTATGTTGTTGGTGGTCATATTTTCAACAACAATACCAAAGAAGAAGGAAATATTTTTTCTATACCTTCAAATCAATACTCAGAATTCAATTTCTATCTCGACCCGATGGCCGCTAAGATAGTTCTAGAATCGAAACTCAGTGTCACAATGATACCCCTAAATGCTAGAAGAAAAGTATCTTCTTTTCCACACATGTTGGAAAAGCTGCAACCTTGGAGATATGAAACACCAGAATCTAAATTCACATACAATTTGATATCTACCATGTATGTTTTACAGCAAAACAATGGTAGAAAATACCACCATGTTGATATGTTCTTGGGAGAAATTCTAGGTGCTGCGTTCTTGGCAAATGATCCCAGTCTTAAGGCATCTGCAGAAACAAAGTCAGTGTATGTCTTGGCCGATGGCAATATGAGCACTGATGGGCAAACTTTAATTGGAAAACAAGGTGAAGGAAAACCAGTGAAGATACTTCAAAACATCGACAGTGGTGGATATTATAAGCACTTCACTGGTCTATTGGGTTCTAAAAAGCAATCTGCTGTCATTGGAAGTTTTGAGGAACAAAAAGTACAATGGAGTACACCACCATACGAAATTGAAATTATATGAATCATACTATAAATTTCATATGAAAGAAATAATAATTGGTTGATAAGAAGATTGGGAAATCAGCAAAGAAAAGAAAAATCAAGTTTACATAAAAGAGAAATCACCAAAATTAAACTAGCCTTATATTTTAGGAAGTGACCCACCAGCTGCAAGTATCTGTTTCTGCATCTACAAAAAACATACAAGAACAACATTGAAATAAACATGGAATGTTTATTAATGAAAAAATTTAACTGCTTCAAAAATAAATAAATATGGAAATATTATTTTTTATCATAGAATTAAAATTGTACATCCTCCATACATCAAATATTTTCTGAAGCTCGCTCTTCATTATGAATAAATCACATTTGATCTGCTGCAGACGAGAACAACATCTGTACAAAACAAAGAATTACCAAAATCTTAATATCCTATCTTAGTTTTAAGCTACTCCTTTCAAAATAAAGATTAAAAACCTTATAACTTACCCATTTAAATCAACTCGATCACAACATTCTCGCAAATATTTGCAAAGATCTGCAATCCTCTTAAGCCCCACACTGTTCAAATAAAAATAGAAGAAGAAAATTAAACAAGAAAAAGATCATCAGCTTTGGCACGCACACATAGGTACGTGTCGTTCGCAGAATCACAGTGTGTGTGTGTTTTACATTGCACTAGAACCCTTAAGTCGATGAGCATAGTCACTAATCTCTTTGCAATTTGCAAACCGGTGTTCTCTACAAACACCAAACATTCAATATTCAATCATTTTAATGAACAACAATAGTCAATAAACAGCTTTAAAAAAAGTCAATAAACAAACAACTGTCATATATTTTTATGAATGGAAACCACTCACATTGTTTTGTGGAGTTCATCATTAATAACGTCAAGTGCAAAATCGGGATTGCTGCTATCACTCATAGATTGAATTTCCATGAACTGCTTGTCAAGAAATCCCTATACAAACAACGAAACAAAACACCGATCAGATCAAATCGAGAAAAAGGGTCATTTGTCTGCACTACAGACTACTTGTGCGATAACTTACATTTTTCACCAGTGTGGTTGTGAGATCTAATAGTTGCTTCTGTAAAAGACCCACTTCCATTCTGTGAGAAAACCCTAAGAGTCGCCGTCGTTGTTCTCGATCTTCTCCGAATTAGGGACCCGAGAAAAGGGGTTAACCATTTTATAATCCACACATTCGATTGGAATAGAATGGAATTAATGAAGGGTACCCGAATTCCAGAAATGGAAGTTATGTTAAAATAAAATAAATATGAGTAGAATTATGAATTTTTCTTCTTTTTAAAGAAGAATATCTGTCTAACAGAATCACATACTAACATTATATAACTAAACAAATAATTACATAACTGCAGATATAGTAAATGAATTTATCATGGATTTAGATATAAAACACAGTGCTCAAGCAGGTTCTACAATGTGGAAAGCAAAACAAGAGGAAAATACAAGAGATATGTAGTTAGTTATATACTGATTAACATACTTTACAGCTTTTTCGGCAGTAACCAGGTAAGCTTGAAGTCCCAACCATATACTCTGGATTTTTGATGCATTCTCCAACAGCAGCCCACTGGTTGCAATTTTTATTCTTATCGGTGCAATTTTCATCTGTGGATATCGTCTTGCTGAAGTCATCCACATGGATCCACTTTGTCGCCGACCATTTCTCACCTTCTAATACTTGGCAACCTGCATGTAGACTCGCTTGATCTGGAGTTGCATCTATATTGAGGTTGAAGAACAAAAGAGCATCTCCTTTGTGTGGTTTAACTGAACATAATAAATTCATAATGGTTATTAATTTACAATTAATATTAGGAGATTGAGGTTAAAGTGTGTGTATAAGGAACCTGCAATTCCTTTTTGAGCGCATTCTGATAAATTCTGGATCTTTATGGCACCCCTGATTCGTGGAGACTCCTGTTTGATGGATCATAAGTCAAGAACACAATTGAAATGAGACATGTTTTTCTATTTGAGATCAAGTGATAAGTGAGTGATCTGAACTAAACAGACCTCAAATGCGGGAAACACGGTTTCACCGCCTTTTGTGACATCTGATAAGTACATGAGCACAGTTGCAACACGGTGACCACCTCGAGCAATGTTGGTTTTGTCGTTAAAGAAATCGTAGTGAGGTTCATACTTTTGGCCAATCTCGTATTTCAAAACTTGCAAATCTTCACCATTCTCTATTACAGTTGAAAAACAATCAGAATTTTATTCTAGTTTTGGAACACAAGTATTCGATATAATAAAATAAACAAGCAATCCACCTTTAGGAAGAAATGTCCAAGCTGCAATCTTCTCTTCTATTCTGTTAACTATGCCATCCTTGACAAAAATGTAAGAAAATGATTCATACAGTGTTAATTTTTTTCATTTCTTTTTCATGGGTGAATGATGAATGTGGTCATGTGGATTATTTGAATTAGAGTTACACAGACAGAAAATGCACACAAAAAAACTAAGAATCGTTTTGTTTTTTGGAAAGAAAGAAAAAAAATGTAAAAATACCTTTCCTTTTGTAATAAACATCCCGGAACTCGTCCTCACCTCACTTAGGGTGCTCTTTCCTGATAAATGATCCGCTATTGCAGATCTTTTAAGTTCCAATTTTGCCTAAATCGCAACAAAACCAACAAATAAAGATCTGGTATCAACTTCCTGGCCTCAAAAAAGAAAAAAAAAGAGTCACTGACGAGAGAGATCAGGTGGTCGCATTCCTCATAGGTGAGGAATCCTTTGTAAACATACGCCCTGCGTAATCACGAATTGCCAATCGGAATCTTGATAAAAAAAAAGAATTGCCAATCGGAATCGCTATAATTTTAAAGCAACAATTATTATTTTACCTTGGTTTCGAAGAAATCTGGCTCGACTTGCTGGGATTAACTATGACATCAGCCGAAGAAGCAGAGATCAGGTGGCGAGTTATAGAAGAAGAAAGTATCATCAGTTGGATGAGCAGCGTAATCGAAACACTAATTCTGGATCCAGACATATTTCTCTTCAGTTTTTTCTACAAGAAGAAGAAATAAAAAATGAAAGAGGCTGTGAATATGGGATACAGACAGTAAAAGCTACAAGAAAGAGGGATGCTCCGACAGGACCTAGTAAGTGGTAACTGTCTGCAACTGAGGATGGAAGAAGATGGTGAAATTATAATCGAACACCAACTAATTAAATTAATAGAACACGTGGTTATTCTTATTTGGAATCTTTATATAATTATAAAATAGACCATAAATTTTGAAGAAACTGTCGGAACCAAACTACTACGCAATGCCGCATCAGCCATCGCCCATCGGAGTTGTCTATTATTGATTTTTATATTTTAAAGTATTTTAATCACTAGAGTCTAGATACCATACCCCAAAAATAACCCAATCGCCAGCCCAGCCGATAGGTTAGAATATTAGTCTCAAACGGAAATACAAGTAGATTATCACAGCGACTATATTCTCTGCGGGAATGGTGAAAGAACAACGGGACGTTGAGAGGGGAACGACTGATGATGGCAAGTATCGCGAGAGAGACACAGAACCACTGATAGAGAAAGATGTTGTTGGAGGAAATACCGAAGGATCTATTTCTATCTCTCTTTTAAGCACAGCTGTTGCTGTTTTGGGATCCTTTCAATATGGATTGTGTGTGAGTAAATTTCGACCCTTGCCTGTATTTTGGGATCGATCGAGGTTGTTCTTCTTTGATTTTTCTATTGGTGTTTACAGATTGGGTATTCATCGCCAACGCAATCTGGGATTATCAACGAACTTAATCTTTCACTTTCAGAGGTAGGCCACGGCCACGTTTGTTTAAAAAGTATCTTATTCCAAAAATGTCCTCCAAATTTCACAAAATTACGCATATATATAATTGATCTACCGACAATCATACGCAATTGTTAATCTATCTGGACAAAAATATCGACAGTACCCACTAGTGACCACCCACCCACCCATGACCCATTAGCATTTACAAAACTTTAACCCTTATACTAAAGAATCTTCAATATACGGAATTATTAGATGAATCTGATGTAATTTTTTCATTACAAACAATACACATACAGTTCTCGTTGTTTGGATCTTTTCTTACCGTCGGGGCAATGATCGGAGCTATCACATGTGGTAAACTCACCGATTACTTAGGCAGGAAAAGAGCAATGGGATTTTCATCTGTATTTTGCCTTTTCGGATGGTTTGCTATTTACTTCGCTGGGGTGAGTTGTTAGATAGTTGTTACTTACCCCTATATTATATTATTTTATATTAATTGATGATAATGAATTAATGATTATATTAATGAATGGTCTTAACTCTTAAATCTTCAACTTCCATTATTAATCCAAACTCAACTTTTAAAATTATTTAAAAAAATTATAATACGTACCTTAAGTAATTAATTTCATTTATACGACTATACTTACAAATCCAAATTACTGAATAAATTAAAATGTCTTCAAATATAAATATCCCAAACATGATTTCATAAATAGTCAAATAGATAATATAAGGTTTTAAATCTATATTATTTATTATCAGAAAATACCAAAAGAGGTTCATTCTCTTTTCATTTTAGAGAGATCACCATTCACCACTACCACTATGTTTCTCCATAATCTTTAAAATTTCATTTCATTTTATTTGACATTTTACACTAGTTATTTAAATTTTTTAGAGTGATGCATTGATTAAGATTCATGTCGTAGTTATTTAAATTTTCTATTGATTCATATCTAATTTTGATCCTAGTCATATTTTTTTCAATTTTTATTGTTAAACATTTTTATTTTATTTTGCAACATGATTATTGACTTATCGTTAAATTGTATTTTTACAAGTAATTATATTTTACAACATTTTTCTTTTTAAATTAAAAAAAATGACTATTTACGCGTTGTCAATTTTTTCCTTTTTATAATTAAAAATAATAATGTGGCACCTTCGCATTAATCACATTGTCTATATATTTTAAAAATTTAGAGTGATACATTTAAGTATTTTAGAATAATATATTTAAAATTTCTATTTTCTAGTGTACTTTTATAAATTTCTAAAGTGATACATTTAGAATTTTAAAAATAGTACATTTAATTTTTTTTCGTCTTTTCTATACATTTTCAAACCTTGTCGATTTATGTATCATTTTGATCATAAATTTATTTTCTACAAGTTTTATATTGAAGAATTTTCATTATAACGCATGATTTTTGACTTATGGTTATCTTTCTTTTTTGAATTAAAAAAAAAAATCATTAATTACGTCCCTGAGGTGATGAAGACCCATTCATTTCAAAAGAAAGTCAGCCTCTTTTGTATTTTGCCCTATTTGTTATTAATCCAAAGGAAACATTCATGGAAAATTTCAGTATATTATATTATGCATTTTTGCTACTTAATGATCAATTTAATTATACTATTATGATTTATGATGCTTCAGAGCTCGATTTGGCTTGATTTAGGGAGGCTATTTGGTGGAGTTGGGATTGGAGTTTTTTCATATGTGGTATCTCATTTTCATTCATTAATGTTTTGACAAATTATATATTGATAATCTGGACAGTGCAACCTTGCCTTGACTGTAAAATTAATTGATAAATATACAGGTACCTGTTTTTGTAGCTGAAATTTCTCCGGCGAACCTTCGTGGGACACTCACGGCCATAAACCAGGTTCGTATACTGATTAATGAATGGTATATAAATTATTCAAATTGATAAATAAATAAAAATTCAATATTAATTCAGATATATATCTTGAATTCTTTCTAATTAATCAGGTGATGATTTGCGGAGGAGTTGCATCAGTGTATATTATTGGTCTATTTGTTACATGGCGCAGACTAACAATACTAGGTAAAACTAATTAGTAATCAAGCATTGTCTTATTATTTTCATTTATATTCGAAATTATTTAATTTATGAACCATCAATTAATTAAAAGATTTCAGATAAAAAATAATTAATGAATTCGATTTTTATATTTTTGCAGGAATAGTTCCATGTCTTATTCTTCTATTAGGATTATTTTTCATTCCAGATTCACCTCGATGGCTCGTAAGATTCAGATCAAATATGCTTAAGTCTTAACCACTATAATATTATCATATACATGAATTAATGCGTAATCAGTTGAACCATTAATACTTATACACACACCTTGATTTTTAAATTTTAGGCTAAGGTGGGAAATACAGATATGTGTAAATCTTCATTGCAAAGATTACGTGGACGGGACGCCGATATTTCTAACGAATTAGCAGAAATTCAGGTCCATTTGTGATCACTAAAGTTTTTTATAAAGATGTGATCAAAGAATTCATTCATTTATTCATATATATATAGTAAGTATTTTAGTAATTAAAATTAATGATACAGGAATACATACAAACTGTCAACACTCTTCCTCGGTCGAGATTAAGAGATTTGTTTCAGAGGCGATATTCTCGCACTCTAATTGTATGCAAAATTGATACACACGTCTATACAAGTACATATATTCATCGATCAATCATCTTCCAATTAATTGTTTGATCAGGTTGGAGTTGGTCTTATGTTACTGCAACAATTTGGTGGTGTTAATGCAGTCAATTTTTACGCAAGTGAAACATTTATTTCAGCAGGTAATTAATTTACATGCTAAATAATTACATCCTAAGCTGATCTAATTAGCCATGTAATTTCCTGACAGGGTTTTCTTCCGGATCATTGGGAACGATCTCACTTGGTGTGATTCAGGTATTCCAATTACCGTTTGTTAATCAACATACTCATAAAAATTTGATCCATATATGTTAATTAATGTCTGTAGGTTCTTTTTACCATAATTGGGTCGCTACTGATGGATAAGAGTGGAAGAAGATCTCTTCTAATGGTATTTATTCATTTAATAAATGGTATCATTAGATAGATTATAAACTGATTTAAGTCTTGTTCATTTTATAATTAACAGATTTCTGCATCGGGGAGTTGCTTAGGAACCTTTCTAGCTGGATTATCATTCTTCTTCACGGTAATTAGAAAATTTGTTGGGATCGATTTTTTCATTAATTTTCCTGACAGGCTGACCATGTTGAGATTTTGATTTTGATTGAATATATACAGGGACAAGGCATTTTTCTTGATTGGGCTTCTATGCTTGCTCTTGTTGGCATTGTGGTACGTATTTGGATTTATAATCTAAATTATAAGTTCGATCATCAGACTATTAAGATTTATTAATTATGTCTAATCTGAAATAATAAAATGAATTATAGGTGTATATTGGATCATTTGCGATAGGAATAGGTGGAATTCCTTGGGTCATAATGTCTGAGGTATGTCTTATTACTGTATTTTGTATGTATGGTTAATTTAATTTTGCTAATTAATTACTGAAATTAGAATGATTGAATCTTCTTGTACGTTATTGTAGATTTTCCCTATCAATATAAAGGGAATTGGAGGAAGCATGGTGACTCTATCAAATTGGGCAGCTTCATGGATTGTTACTTTCGGTTTTAATTTCCTAATGGACTGGAGTTGTTCAGGTACATACTATATAATTAATGTCCAAGAAGCCTTAAGTTAATTAAGCAATAAAAAAATCGTTAATCTGGACCTTCCATTTGGATCGAAATTTTAAATAACTTTAATGTCCAAGAACCCTTATGTTTAAAAAAATTTAAAATCAAGAGATTGAATTGGATGGATGATCAAAATGAAAAGTTTATATTATTTATTAAGAACAATTTTCAGGTGAGTATTTATTGTGTCAGAAACGAAGTTAACGAACTATTTATATACAATTTAATTTAATTTTCATATTAATTACTTGTTTTGATTCCTTGTGTTATGCAATCAGGAACATTTTTCATATTTTCTGCGGTGTCTGGCTTTACAATTCTATTCATCTTCAAAATGGTGCCAGAAACAAAAGGTCGGACATTGGAAGAAATCCAAACTGAACTCAATTCTTGATTCATGATTTTTTTTATGAAGTAAAATAATTGGCTCAATCAGTCAATCCTGTATCCATGAATAATGCCCTATCTAGTTTTTGTAGGATCCCTTCCCTCCATGCATCATGCATGTATACTTATTTATCCCAAAATAAAATTTCACTATTTGTAAAATTAAATTATAATGTTTGAGGCAATTAGGATTTACCGATTTAGGAGGTTAAATTGATAAAATGTTAAAAAAAATGAAAATAGTACAATTAAGGAGATATTGGGTTAATTCATCTGGTACATGTGTATAATTGTGATCAGTTGGTTAATTCCTTTAATTTTGTGTCCGGTATCGGTATGAAAGATTTTGAGATGGAACAACTATATATCTATCTACATTCTATGTTAATAAGTAGGATGAAGAGACAATGGGAGGGAGCCGGGAGGGCCAAGGCATATAGGCAGTGTGTATGAACTGTCGATACATCATCCATCAAGAGGCGCTGAGGCGGGCGGGGGGGGATATATACAACGACTTATCAGATTGAGTGAGCACAAACAAATTCTAAAACAGATCGAGAGAGCAAATTAACAAATGTATAACTTGCAATGGAAATGAAGTCGTGGCTTGGAAGGGATCTGGACAACATGCGAACATCATAGATACATACATACGATCAGGACAGCTAGCGAATTGAAGCCTAATGGAGGAAAAACAGGGATGCTACTACTGTGGAGATTAAATTTGCCAAGATTACCAACGTATGATAAACTACGGAACGTAACGGAACCGCGGAATGAACGTACATCACCAGAGTGGCCGAGGATATGGATCATGTGTGTGTTTTTTCCAATATAGGTAAACCAAATGACTTCTAAACAAAAGGCTAGCGCTAGCCGGTAGGAGGGGATTTGGTACGAATGAGAAGCAGAGGCAATTTTCACACAACAACAGCAGAGGTAATAACAAAAAATTCAGAGGCACCAAGCCTCAACTGGTGCATTCATTCTAGGAAGACTGATATGGAAAGAGCAGAACAAACGTGCAAAGAAGAAGGAATTTATGGATAGGAACACAACACATCACTGCTACAATGTACAGAATCAATTTCCAACCAATCGACTTCAAAAGGAGCATGCCAGAGGAGGAAAAAAATCACAATGACAACAATTGGAGCTCAATTGTTGCAATGACAACTCTCTATTATAATACAAAAATAAATAAATCCATTCGCTGGGTTGTGGGGACGTCGGTCGAAAGGCTGGCCGGTTGTGGGTCTTTGCACTGAGATCTTGGAATCGGAGAGTTCCTCCGCCTCTACATTCGCTGATGATGGTGGGGTGCCATAACTTCTGCAACGAACATGGAATGGCAATGACCCAAGATTTCTTCTTCATGAAGTCGGTGAAAAAAGATAGACGTCTTCTCCTAATCTCCTCAAAGAGGTTACCGTCGACAAACTGGAGATCGATACCTCGGACTACTGGTCAAGGAAATCTCAGGTTGAATCAGATGAGGTCGCTGCCACTTGTCAAGGGAAGCTAAGAATAAGATGACGTGGCAGAAAATTATCCTATCCGACAGTTTATTCGATAATTTACCTGCTGGCAATCCTGGCATCTTGGCATGGCAGCGGCAATGGCGGTTATTGCTGCTTTTTTATCTTCTTACTAGGTCGTGTACTTGCTGTACGTAATTGTAGATTAGCTAGCGCCTATCTGGCTAGCCAGCTGTAAATTTAGTATTTTTAAATAAATAAGATAAAAGATGAGAATATCGGGTGAATTTTGAGTGAGTTCACTACTACACTGATTTGGTAAATATAACAATTTAGTATTATTAAATAGGCTTCTGAGCTCAGGGCCTCAGGCCCAATAAATTCAAACAGACTTGGACGGACTCATTTTTTGTCAATAAAATTATAAATGTAGTTATAAATTATTCTCAAAGGAACGGTTGGTTCGTTGTACCTTCAATGCCTCAAGCTTTACCTTGTTTTTCGGTGTTAATATTTTTGATCTGTCCTCACCCAGTCCCATCCATTAAGGTAGATCAATGGCCCAGTCCACTCCTCTATGACCACACAAATTACACAATCCGAAAGAGTCCAAACCCACAAAACCACCAAGAGTGAAAAACCGCGGAGAGAAGACGACGACGGTCATGCCACGATAGCGGCGCTTGAGCCAGGTACGTGTGTCTGCTACTTCTACAGTTCTACGACCACGTCTCCTTTCGATTTTTCCATCCGACCATCCACCACTCTCGTTTGCTCATTTCGGATCCTGAGAGGATTTTCATTTTTTTTTTTTGGAGGGGGGGCGGGTGTTAACTGTTTGTTGTTATTTTTACAGGGAGGGAAAGAGACTCAAGGCTTTGATTTGCTTATACTACTTGATTGCAGCTTTTTTCTGTCTTCTCTTCTTCAAGGTTTATCTTTTTCCCACAAATTCTATTACTTTTTGTTTCTGTTTCTTCTCTCATTCTGTTATATTTTTATTTTCGAAATTGATACTACATCATCATGTGATTTTGATGTAGCGATTTTTGTTTTCAATTGCGAATGGCAGGAGCAATGTTGGCTCCGGGAGGCAACCGTCTCTCTACAGCCTTGCCTACACGACAAAAGGGTCATCATAACAAGCGCAAGTTTCAACCTCTTTCCGATCCAGGGAAACTCCTTCACTCTCATATCCAAATCCCTAATTTTGATGTCACCAAAGAGAACAACAAATCGTCTTTTCATAAAGATTTCAGATTCCATCAACATGGTGATGTTTGTGATTTGTGCACTACTTCTGCTACCAATCTTGCTTCCTCACTCGTGGATGAACTAGATATGGATGATATTTATCCAGACGCCTATTGGACCGACTACACTGAAACACAGCTTGAAGATCTTGCATTAAAAACACTAGACATGATGTTTAAGACCGCAATTCTGAAGATATGCTCTTATGGGTATGATGAGGCAGTTGTGTCAAAAGTTATCTTGAAATCGAGTATCTGTCATGGATGCAAAGACACTGCTTCCAACATTGTGGATAATGCATTGGTGTCTATGGAAAATGCCAAAGGGCTTGATTTTTCAAAAGAGCATGTTTTTGAGGATTTGCCGCAATTGGAGAAGTATGTGTTGGTAGAGATGGTTTGTGTGGTAAGGGAGGTCCGACCATTCTTTAGCAAAGGTGATGCTATGTGGTGCTTGCTTATCTGTGATATGAACGTGTCTCATGCGTGTATGACTATGACGATGAGTGGTAATACCTCCGAAACAAATTCGATCCTGCATTTTCCTCAGCCATCCCGCGTAGCTGGAATTCCAAATTTACCATCTCTGAGAACATCACTTTCAATCAATGCCCGTGCCATGTCCAAATCAAATCGAAATAAAAAACAATCAGGTTCGGCACACTGCATGGTTGAGGAGTTTTCATGTACCACTGTTTCACAATCGATGATGAACTACAGAAAGGGTCATGCCAGCAGTGGTCGTAATAAATCATCAGTTCATCTTGAGAAAAGTTATCGTGTTTATAAATCAAAAGGATCACTCAGAACTAGCAAGCTCAGCAGTTTAGGTAGTTGGATATTAGATAAGAAATGCAAATCATCTTCTTCCTTGGATTTCACGGGAATAAATTTAAAGGCCACTTCTCTCAAGAGAAATAAATCAGGTGGGTCTGTGTCTACTACTCCTAGCTTGCCATCATCTTCAAAAAAATCAGAAATTTCCGTGTCGATTCCATTTAAAAGCAAGAGTTTACAAGATGATAATAAAGAAGTCAGGAGTTATTCAGGAATGCGATTTGAGAAGGTAAGTGGGCAATGGGTTCCGCAAGACAAGAAAGATGAGATGATGTTCAACTTGGTTCCTCTTGTGCGTGAGTTGCAAGCCCAGATGCATGAGTGGACTGAGTGGGCACAGAGTAAGATCATGCAGACGGCACGTCGGTTGAGCAAAGACAAATCTGAACTCCAAAGTTTGAGGATGGAAAAAGATGAAATATTTCGTCACAAAAAGGAGAAACAGAGTTTGGAAGAAAGCACTGTGAAGAAATTTAAGGAGATGAAGAATGCTTTGTTGAAGACATGTAGTCAAGTTGAGAAGGACAATACAGTTTCACGTAGTCTTGAGGCTGAAAATGCCAGATTGAGGAAGGAGATGGATGCGGCAAAAATATGGGCTGCAGAATCGGCCACCAATTGTCAAGAAGTCTCCAAGAGGGAGATGAAGACTCTGAACAACTCACAGTCGTGGGAAAGAGAGAAGTCGTTGTTTCGGGAGGAGCTTGCAGCTGAGAAGCGAAATTTCTTAGAGATTGAGAAACAAGTAGAACAAGCCAAGATTCGTCTTGAACACCTTGTGGTTGATTGGCATTTCTTTTCTTAACTCATTGTTCTCCATTTTTGTTTTATGCAAATTTTTTTACTAATGAAACAAAATTGCAGGGTAAGCATAGACGAGAAGTGAAGGTGAACGAGGAGATCCTCAAACATGCGGATTCTGAAAGAAAGCAACGAGAAGAAATCGAGGCAGCTGCAAAAACAAAAGAAACTATGATAAAATCAGAAGCAGAAAGAAACCTACTAACCTACAAATCCGATATTCAAAAACTGGAAACTCAATTGACCCAGTTGAGGTTAACAGCAGACGTTTCCAAAGCTGCAGCATTGCTGTGGAATCTCAGAACCAGTAACAACACATCCTCAAAAAACGAACTTCTGGGTTTTAATGATCATTCCTTGATCTCCACTGATGTGGCACGGGAACAGGAATGTGTTATGTGTTTGACGGAAGAGATGTCAGTTGTTTTCGTGCCTTGCGGTCATCAAGTTGTCTGCTACACCTGCAATGGTCTTCACGAGAAGCAGGGTATGAAGGAGTGCCCTTCTTGTAGAACTCCTATAGTGAGGAGGATCTCGGTAAGCTATGCCGATTCCAAACTTCTTTTATAGAACAGATAGGAACATGAAATTAAATTTTCAAATAAACTTACTGTTTTTTGTTTGTTTGACATCGCATTTTCTCATTTTGGCGACACAAAATTTCAAAGTTTAGGTTGCAGAATTTGTATTATCAATCCATAATTCCATATGTTATTATAGGTAACATTTATTTGACATGTCGATCTCTTTTTTGAAGATATTGTGTGTTTGGTTTGTGTACAGAAAGTTGCCATGTGGCATCACTGTCTCAAAGTCTACTGTTTACTAACACAAACTCAATCACTGAATAATTGAATCATTCTTATGGTTGTTTGCGCTATGGTTTATTAGATTCTATTTCTCTCCACAAGTCTTCTTCATTCTTAATTTTTCTCCTTCCTTCTTTTTTCATTCTCTGCGTTTACTGTCAAATATGATGCGAAGCTCTATAGCTAGGCCACCATCGTGGTCGATGGCGACGAGAACAACTGATCAAGTAGTCGTTAGGTCGGCCATGGTTCGATTAAAATTGGATGCTTGTCCCTTGTTTGTCCAACAATCATTAGTCAATACCGATTATCGGAGATTTGTGAGCACCGATCAACGTCGAGGTGGTCTAGTCTGTGCCGTGGCACCAACAACCACTCAGAAGGTTTTTAATCTATTTCTCTATCTTGAAAGTTCAGACAAGGTTTTTTTGTGTGTGAATATTTGAAACTGTGAAATTATGTTGAATTTTAAAGTTTGATGGCACAGCCACAGAGAGTGTTTACATTTGGAAAAGGAAAGAGTGAAGGAAACAAAGAAATGAAGTCGTTGGTAATTTAAAATTCTTTACTGAAGTTTTTCTTAAATTTTGAAAACTAGTTCCAATAATGCAAAATATACTTTTAAACGGTGGCAGTTAGGAGGAAAAGGAGCCAACTTGGCGGAAATGGCGAGCATCGGACTGTCAGTCCCACCAGGTCTCACAATCTCCACGGAAGCATGCGAGGAGTATCAGAACAATAACAAGAAGCTCCCCCAACATATCTGGGACGAAATCCTTGATGGTCTGCGTACAGTTGAAACCGACATGGACACCTCACTTGGAGACGCCAACAAGCCCCTCCTCCTCTCCGTTCGATCTGGTGCCGCCGTAATAAATAAATAATTAATTAAATAAATTTTCTCTCATCCATCTTTTTTTATTCACCGAGATGAATGTGTTGCTATTTCGATGAAGGTTTCGATGCCAGGGATGATGGACACCGTGCTTAATCTAGGGCTTAATGATGAGGTAGTTTCCGGACTTGCTGGAAAGAGCGGGGAGAGATTTGCTTATGATTCGTACCGAAGATTTCTTGACATGTTTGGCGGTGTGGTTAGTGTCGATTCGAACTATTGAACTGTAGTGTGTAACTGTGTTCCATTGAGATGACTGTCGTCTTTGACACTCTTATTGGACTTTGCAGGTTATGGGAATCCCACATTCTCTATTCGAGAAGAAATTGGAAATTTTGAAGGCTTTCAAAGGAGTAAAACTTGATACCGATCTGACTGCTGATGATCTAAAGGAGCTTGTTTCTCAGTACAAACAAGTGTACATCGAATCCAGAGGAGAGCAATTCCCTTCAGGTAATGTACCTCCAACAAATCAAGAACACCATCTTTTAAGAAATCCAAAATGTTTTGATTACATGCAGATCCAAAAAGGCAATTGTACTTGGCGGTTGTAGCTGTGTTTGATTCATGGGACAGTTCGAGGGCTATCAAGTACAGGACTATCAACCAGATAGCTGGTTTGAAAGGTACGGCTGTTAATGTTCAATGTATGGTTTTTGGAAACATGGGAAACACATCAGGAACTGGTGTTCTTTTCACGAGAAACCCTAGCACTGGTGAAAATAAATTGTATGGAGAGTTCCTAATCAACGCTCAGGTTTTTTAGATTCTTCTCACAGATGTTTATTGAATTTTTATAATTCGTCAATGTAATTTTTTATTCATATCTGAAAGTCTATCTGATTGATCAGGGTGAGGATGTGGTAGCTGGAATCAGAACACCAGAAGATCTCGATAGTATGAAAAAGTCCATGCCAAATGCTTACAAAGAACTCGTAGAAAACTGTGAGACACTTGAAAGCCACTACAAAGACATGATGGTCAGAAGCGAGTCAGTCTATAATTCCATAAATCAGAACTGCGTTTTGAATTTTAAAGCTTTATTTTATTGCAGGATATAGAATTTACTGTTCAAGAAAATCGGCTTTGGATGCTGCAGTGTAGGTCAGGAAAACGTACTGGAAAATGTGCAGTGAAAATTGCTGTTGATATGGTTAAAGAAGGATCATTAGATACTCTTTCTGCTATCAAGATGGTTGAACCAGGACATCTAGATCAACTTCTCCACCCACAAGTAATTGATTTTTTTATTCAATTTTTTTTTGTGTTTAATTTTAAACTACCATTTGTTTTTCTGTAGTTTGATGATCCATCTTCTTACAAAGATAAAGTTATTGCCGACGGATTGCCTGCATCTCCAGGGGCTGCAGTTGGTCAGATTATTTTTACCGCTGATGATGCTGAGACATGTTATGCTCAAGGAAAAGCAGTGATCCTGGTAATTTTGGAAAGTCGATTCATGCACTTCATACCATGTAAACTACCATCTTGCATTATTTTACTGGTTTTTCTTTTCTTCTAAAGGTAAGGACAGAGACTAGCCCAGAAGATGTCGGTGGTATGCATGCTGCAGTAGGTATTCTCAC
Organism: Zostera marina; assembly: GCA_001185155.1. Classification (NCBI taxonomy): domain Eukaryota; kingdom Viridiplantae; phylum Streptophyta; class Magnoliopsida; order Alismatales; family Zosteraceae; genus Zostera; species Zostera marina. The sequence goes on from LFYR01002110.1 coordinate 375,434, forward strand.
AGCAAGAGGTGGAATGACTTCACATGCTGCAGTTGTCGCTCGTGGATGGGGGAAATGCTGTGTGTCTGGTTGTTCTGACATTCGTGTAAATGATACGACCAAAGTAAGATTTTTCTTTTTATCTTTTCCAAGTATCCTTCAAATGTGTATGTAGAAATGTTGTTTTTTGTGGGTCTTATCTTGTGCAGTCGGTCATCATAGGCAATAAAGTGCTTAGAGAGGGTGACTGGTTATCATTAAATGGGTCTACAGGAGAAGTAATTGAGGGTAAACAACCACTCTCTCCTCCGGCTTTAAGTGGAGATCTTGACACTTTCATGTCTTGGGTTGACGAAGTTAGAAAAATCAAGGTACTTTCTTTATTTTGAGAGTTTTGAAAAGTTTAGTTCAAATCCTTCTGTTATTATTAGTTTTAGGTTAATTTTACCGTCATGTAGGTTATGGCAAATGCAGATACTCCTACAGATGCAGCAACAGCACGGAACAATGGTGCAGAAGGAATCGGACTTTGTAGAACAGAGCATATGGTAAATAATAAGAATATTCTATCAACAGTAATATTATAAAAGGTTGTCTGTCTCATTAATGAATTTGTTGGATTTGTATCAAAGTTCTTCGCTTCAGATGAAAGGATTAAAGCTGTGAGGCAGATGATAATGGCATCTACTACCGAGCAAAGAAAAACAGCATTAGACCTTCTCTTACCCTACCAGAGATCTGACTTTGAAGGGATTTTTCGTGCAATGGATGGTATGGTAAACCATCTTCTTCTATCTATAACAATCTGTTCGCAATAGTACAATTAGAAAAGCAAAATCACAATATAATTTTTTTGAAATTTCAGGTCTTCCCGTTACTATCCGTTTATTAGATCCTCCACTTCACGAGTTTCTACCAGAAGGTGATATTGAAGAGATAATTAATCAACTGTCTGCAGACACTGGAATGACTGAAGAAGAAATCATTTTGAGGATTGAGAAATTGTCTGAAGTAAACCCCATGCTTGGCTTCCGTGGATGCAGGTATATATAATCTCAACACAAACGATGTACACATGTACAATATTTATAAGCTGAATTTTCCAATTCTTATAACATTTGTTTTTACTACTAAAGAACTCCAAACCTTGAAATTCTATAAACGAGATTGACCAAATTTTTTGGCAACTTTTGATTATTAGACTTGGGATTTCATACCCAGAGTTAACTGAAATGCAAGCACGTGCTGTTTTTGAAGCTGCTATTGCCACAAGCAATAGAGGATTCAAAGTTGTTCCAGAAATAATGATCCCTCTAGTTGGAACACCACAGGCATGGATGATGGATTCTTCTTCCCTCTTTTATTTTATTTTATTTAGCCTTCTAATATTCTTTGCTATTTTTCCACAAAATTTGAAGTTTAATAATTATTTGGTGATGTTTTTTCTTCTCTAATAAAGATTTTCATTAACAGGAATTAGGACATCAAGTGAATGTAGTACGCCAGATTGCTGAAAAAGTATTCTCACGTATGGGCAATTCTATAAGTTACAAGGTTGGAACCATGATTGAAATCCCCCGTGCAGCACTTGTCGCTGATGAGGTTATTTTAAAATTTTCACCAACCCAATTTTTCTATAATTACTTTTTTGTCACCCCTCTTAAATTTTTCTCTCCCTTGTTTTGAATGACGCTAGATTGCCGAGCATGCTGATTTCTTCTCATTTGGAACTAATGATCTTACACAAATGACATTCGGATATAGTAGAGATGATGTTGGCAAGTTTCTTCCTGTATATCTATCAAAAGGTGTACTACAAAGCGACCCATTTGAGGTTAGTTTGTATAGAAGTAATCAAAATGATTAATACTTTTATAAAGTTTACATTGCTTAGGGTAGTGCTTATAGATACATCAGTTATTTAGTTGATCTAACCTAACGAACAACTACCCTAACTGATTGTAACTACCCTGGACCGGTTGGTCCAATAGTTTGAAACAAATTTGATTAGAATTTAATTGCTTTAAGTGTATGTAACCATTAATTAATGCCTAACTTTCCTTTTCTTCTACTTCTGAATAATAATTGATCAGATTCTTGATCGAAAAGGAGTTGGGCAATTAATCAAGATAGCAACGGAAAGAGGTCGCAGTACAAGACCAAATTTGAAGGTATTCTCACAATTCTAAATCCATAACTGCTCGTATTTTTTGGGTAAAAAAACTTATAATGATAAACGCCAACTTGAAACAAACAAATAGGTAGGGATATGTGGAGAGCATGGTGGAGAGCCATCCTCTGTTGAATTCTTCGCAGAAGCTGGTTTAGACTATGTTTCTTGTTCCCCTTTCAGGTCTATTTTTCATCCATGATGATCAATCATTCAAATCTTTATACGATATTGGATTTATTGTTATTGTTGTTGTTGAAAATGTTGTAAAAGTACAGGAATTGCTGATTTGATTAATATCTTTCTTTCCCCATATGTTATGTTTTCAGGGTCCCAATTGCAAGACTCGCAGCTGCTCAGGTCGTTATAAAATAATACAAAAAAAATATTACCAAATAAAAGAAAGCGATGTAAATTATAATATTATAATTCATATGTATATAAATTAATGAAAGATTGTGAATAAATAATGAGTGATTTTTAAGAATATTTAAACTTGCACCAATTGTTTCGAAATCATATTTATCTTTCAAGAATAAAACCGTAGAGCCACAAATATAAATTATGTCGCGGGACGTAAATATAAAATTCCCATCGAAGAACAACCGTCTGTTCCTTATCCTCTCCACCTTCCAGTGTTCTCCAGTTCAGAACTTCAATACTTCTTCTCCCGAAATACATCTCCCTTGCTGGAAGAAGAAGGCGGATAGTACAAAAAGTACATATATATAACAGCTCCACTATGAATGCAGTATTCATTGTGATGTGAATGCTGTATTTAATTTCTCCAAGGACATTCATTCTCAAATTATTCTATAGTTTCTACTGGTTTCAGTTGTCACCGCGGGAGAATTGAAAATGATAGATATGGTGGTCAAGATGCTGATTCTGATGGGTTTCGTAATTGGGATGGGATTCTCGGCAACAACCACACATAAGGAGAGACCAAAGAGAGTTCTGCTAGACACTGATGTGGATATTGATGATATCTTTGCTCTTCTTTATCTTTTGAAGCAGAATAGATCTGAAATTGACCTTAAGGTATGATATTTTCTTTAGAAACTCTAGAATTTAGAAAGTAACATTATATATGGAATTAATTATGTATTTAATTGTAGGCGATTACGATCAATGCAAATTTATTTACGGATCCCGGTCATTCTATAAATCAAATTTACGACGTTCTTTACATGATGGATCGCGACGACATAGTTGTTGGAGTTGGAGGGATATCACCAAATGGAGATATCGAACCAAATGTTGGTGGGTATCTTCCCATAATTGAACAGGTAAGTTAATGCCAACACTCCAATCTAGATCCAATTGTATACATATAACACTAATTAACTGTATGTGATCTTGTATTAATTGTTTATAAAAATAGGAAACCTCAACAATAGGCTATTGTCGGTATAGACAAGCTATTCCAATAGGTCAAGGTGGACGGTTGGATACCGATACAAACTATGGCTTAAGAAAAAGTTTCCTTCCTCAGGTGTGTGTGTATAACTAATTTCCTATGTGAAAATATCATATGTGAAAAAGTGTGAAAATCCATTTCCATTTTTTATTTCATTGAGAATATCAAAATGTCTTAGGATTTAAAGTTTTCTTAGAATTATTAGTTTCAAATCTCGAAACATATATTTTTAATGAAATAGAAGATTCAGATAATTTTTTATACCTTTTCATAATGTTGTTAGAATAATCAAATTACGTATTTAGTCTAATCTAATTATCTTGTTTAGTTTTATCTAAACACACTACAAGAAAACAGGGAAACAGCCACGGGATTAGCCACGGCCAGCAGAAGCCGTGGCTAATTGTTAGAAATTAGCCACGGCTTTTTTAGCCGTGGCTAATCTTTAGCCACGGAAAAATAAAATTAGCCACGGATTATACCGTGACTAATTTTTTAACATTAGCCACGGATTTTGGCCGTGGCTAAAATAAATGGCCGTGGCTAATATTTAGCCACGGAAAATCAATTCCGTGGCTAAAAATTAGTAGCCACCAGACCTACAGCCACGGCCACTCCCGTGGCTAATTTCCGTGGCTAAATCAATTTAGCCACGGATTTTGCCATTTAGCCAGTGAACTTGGCCGTGGCTGTTTCCCTGTTTTCTTGTAGTGACATCTTATCTATTGTGATATAAGATCATAGAAGGATAAGAACTTACTCAGATAACTATCTTGTGTAAGATAAACTTGTCAGGTCTTGAATTGCTGGTGAAGCAATCCTGCTTATAAATGGAAAAAGAGGAAACAAGGATATGAACAGATAAATCAAATTCAATCCCGTCTTTCTCAAATTGCTTGTAATCTTATACACACTTAATACTTTCACACAAGAGGTTGATTATATGGTGTATACATTGTTTTTGAGAGTTCAGTGAATTATGTTCTGATTAAATATAGGGAGAGAGGCGTTACGTGCCCTTAAAACAACCAACTGCGCAACAAGTCATGAAGGATACAATATCATCTGGCCCTATAATTTTGTTTATTATAGGAGCTCAAACAAACTTGGCTTTATTTCTCATGTCAAATCCAGATCTTAAGAAGAACATAGAACACATATTTATAATGGGCGGCGGTGTTAGATCAAAAAATCCCACTGGTTGTTGCCCAAAACACGCAAACACATCCTCATCATGCATACCCAACCAATGTGGTGATCGTGGTAATTTATTTACAGCATACACTAGTAATCCATATGCCGAATTCAACATGTTTGGCGATCCATTTGCCGCATATCAGGTATATATATATCATTTACCGTCGATTATATATGATTATTTTGATTAATTTTCAAATGAATGTAGGTTTTACATTCTGGTATTCCAATTACCCTAGTTCCTCTGGATGCAACCAATACCATCCCCATAAATAAAAAAGTCTTCTTGGAATTTGAGAAGAGACAATCTACTTATGAGGCCAAATATTGTTACCTGTCTCTAAAAATAATTCATGATACCTGGTTCGATGATCAATTTTATAAGGTAAGCAAATTAATCATTCATTGACAATGAATCAATTTCAATTCATGCAATTTTATTTGATTTTGTTGGTTTTGTAGAGTTACTTTATGTGGGACTCATTTCTATCCGGAATAGCAGTTTCCATCATTCAAAATGGATTCAAACCAAATGGTGAAAATGAATTTGCAGAAATGGAATACATAAATATAACTGTTGTAACTTCAAACATTCCATATGGAATAAAACCTGATGGTTCTAACCCATTTTTCGATAATCGCGTAATTCCAAAATTTGATCTAAAGAAAAATGGAGTTCACAGTGGTCACTGTCAGACCAGTATCGAAGATCCTTTCTGCATTGTTCATGGTGGGAATGAAAAAGGGATTTGTCAGGTATTAATTTGAATAATTTAGGATTTAAAATGAATCCAAGGTTAATGATTTGATTCATTTGAATTTATAATTACAGGATGGGTACACAAGGGAGGAAAACAGTTCAGATGCAGTATTGGTACTGGTTGCACAGAAGGCTAAGGTCAATCAAAATTCTAGCAGCCCACTTAATCGACAATTTTTCGAAAGCTTCTTAAGTGTAATTTTTTACCTATCGACTATGATTCATAATCATTGATTAATTAATTTCTTTTTAGTATATAAAATTTGACATATAATTCCTTTATTTTTGAGACAGAAACTGAATGAGCCTAGCCAGTCAGGACGATTTAACTTAGCTTCACAATTTCCATATTATAGAGAAATTCTATACAAACCAGATTTCTCAAAACAAAAACTCGGAAAGCCGGTGATTTTTGATATAGACATGAGTGCTGGTGATTTCCTCACTCTCATATATCTACTGAAGGTTCCGGTCGAGATAATTAATCTCAAGGTGAGAATTTAACTTTTTACTCAAGATCACACTGCTTCTTAACTATGACCTTGGATTTTGTTCGAACTTAGGGAATATTAATAAGTGGGAATGGTTGGGCAAATGCCGGAACAATAGAAGTAGTGTATGATATCTTACATATGATGGGTAGGGACGATATTCCGATCGGTCTAGGTGCCATGACTCCATTGGGAGTTCCATCTTCTAGTTGCAATTATGTTAGAGCGATTCCACATGGTAGTGGTGGACTTATCGATTCTGATACACTCTTTGGACTAGCTCGTGATCTCCCAAAGAGTCCAAGAAGGTAAAAATTAATCAATGAGATTCTTCAAATTAGTAACTTAGATTTTTTTCATCTAATAATAATCATGTCATGCTGAACAGATACTCGGCTGAGAATTCTGCTTTATATGGATTTATAAGAAACACAAGTCATCCACGTTTTCGACAGAAATTATCAAACGAGATTTGGGAGTCAATCTCAAGTGAAATCTACACCAAAGGCCGCAAGATGACCCTTCTTACAAATGGACCTTTAACTAACTTGGCAAATATCATTAAAAAATATAAGAAAGCTAAAATGCTCATTCAGGTTAGTTTGACGATTGACACTGTAAAACATCATTACAGATGCAAATCAAAGATTTAATCATTAAAAAATTTCATGCTAAAATAAAGTTTTACCTTGATTTTTTCAGGAAGTTTATGTTGTTGGTGGTCATATTTTCAACAACAATACCAAAGAAGAAGGAAATATTTTTTCTATACCTTCAAATCAATACTCAGAATTCAATTTCTATCTCGACCCGATGGCCGCTAAGATAGTTCTAGAATCGAAACTCAGTGTCACAATGATACCCCTAAATGCTAGAAGAAAAGTATCTTCTTTTCCACACATGTTGGAAAAGCTGCAACCTTGGAGATATGAAACACCAGAATCTAAATTCACATACAATTTGATATCTACCATGTATGTTTTACAGCAAAACAATGGTAGAAAATACCACCATGTTGATATGTTCTTGGGAGAAATTCTAGGTGCTGCGTTCTTGGCAAATGATCCCAGTCTTAAGGCATCTGCAGAAACAAAGTCAGTGTATGTCTTGGCCGATGGCAATATGAGCACTGATGGGCAAACTTTAATTGGAAAACAAGGTGAAGGAAAACCAGTGAAGATACTTCAAAACATCGACAGTGGTGGATATTATAAGCACTTCACTGGTCTATTGGGTTCTAAAAAGCAATCTGCGGTCATTGGAAGTTTTGAGGAACAAAAAGTACAATGGAGTACACCACCATACGAAATTGAAATTATATGAATCATACTATAAATTTCATATGAAAGAAATAATAATAGGTTGATAAGAAGAGTGGGAAGGCAGCAAAGAAAAGAGAAATCACCAAAATTAAACTAGCATTGTATTTTAGGAAGTGACCTACCAGCTGCAAGTATCTGTTTCTGCATCTACAAAAAACACACAAGAAGAACATCGAAATATCCATGTTTATTAATGAAAAAATTTAACATAGAATTAAAATTGTACGTCCTCCATACATTAAATATTTTCTTAAGCTCGTTTTTCATAATGATAAATCACATTTGATCTGCTGCAGATGAAAACAACATCTGTACAAAATATCAATATCCTATCTTAGTTTTAAGCTACTCCTTTAATTTCCTTTCAAAATAAAGATTTAAAACCTTATAGCTTACCCATATAAAATTCTCATTGAAGTATAACCGTCTGTTCTTATTCTCTCTCCAGTGTTCTTGGAAAGTTGGAAAAAGGATTTATTGTTGTTGTTGAAAATTTTGGGAATGTATCGGAATTGGTTTTAGGATGCCAATTGCAAGACTTGCTATAAGTGTATGTAACCATTAATTAATGCCTAACTTTCCTTTTCTTCTACTTGTGAATAATAATTGATCGGATTCTTGATGGAAAAGGAGTTGGGCAATTAATCAAAATAGCAACGGAAAGAGGTCGCAGCACAAGACCAAATTTGAAGGTATTCTGATACAGTAGCTATCGACTACGACCAGATCGCAGATGACGTCGCCGGGATTCTTGAATCCGTCGCCGAGGAGAGCGCTGTCCTAATTTCTGAGAAGGGGAAGAACTTCGATCGAAGTTCGTTGAAGGCTAATGAACCGGGTGAGGGCCGGGCTAAATCCAAGCGGTTTAGGCGTAAACTGGCTTGGTGTGATGATTATGAAATGGGCTCGACCATGGCGGGCTAAATCAAGTTGAGGGGAACCTGTTTTATTTTAAATAATTGCATAACAGACCCTAAGTAATTAAATATTGCAAGTATCAAAGTAGTATAAATTGTAATAGTTTCATTGAGGATATTTTTATAAAATTAATGTTCCAACAAATCACCCATCACATCTACCCTAGTCACAGCCGCCTCCAACATTCTGTTGAGTATCTCGCCGTAATCACAACACCTCCAAATCCGTCGCGCTCTTCGTCATCCAGCCGCATCGAGCTCCCTATTACTTTGCTTAACAACAAATAAGTGATCCGGGCTAAGACTTGATATCAGGGACTGATCCCGCCGCACTAGCCTTGGACACCCAAGATCCCTTCGATCTTGGATCTAAGGCACATCCGATCATCAAGTCGTGTGTGTTTATCTTGTAATCGATCTTGAGTCATATCATTGGTACTTTCAAAAATTTTTTGAACTCTTAATTTCAGATCTCTGCAAATGCCGCCTAATACAATGGATTTAGCAAACAATCCTGATTTTTTACGCTTACAATCTCTGCAAATGTCACAAATAAAAGAGATGAGTGAATTTCGTATAGCCATGAACAAAAATATTCTGGAACTGGGAAAACAACTAGCAGAAATGTGTGATACGATTGCGAAAACAGGACCGGACCAACCTGATCCGAACAAAAATCTGTCTGAAAACAGATCAGGCCCTTTCCACCAATCTCTAGTGGACTTAGACAATCCAGCTTATGCAAATTGTATTCTTAAAGATGACTCATATACACCGGCAATACACATCAAGGTTAATATGCCGAGGTTCGATGGCTCTGATGCAGAAGGATGGCTTTACTCTGTTAGAAGATATTTTATATTCAATAAAATACCAGAAGATCAGAAATTACTGATAGTTTCATTTCATCCGGATGGTATTGCAAAGAAATGGTTTGCTTGGTTAGAAGCAAGCAACATGTTATCTAATTGGAAGAATTTCGTAGATGCAGTGATAAGAAAGTTTACTTCATGGCATTACTCACTTCCGGGAGGAAAGCTTAGCAAGCTATGCCAAGAAGGGTCTGTGGCTGACTATCAACAATTATTTGAAGAATTATGTACAAGGGTGTTGGGCCTACCCGACTATTTTATATTAGAAATATACATATTGGGCTTAAAGGAGGAATTGCAAATTGAGGTAATGAGAGATAAACCAAGGGGTATTCATGAAGCCTTTGATTTATCCCTAATGCTAGAGGCAAGAAAAGGAGGCTCTAAGAGCAATTCATACAAACCATATTCTCCAAAGACTACTAAATTCGTGCCTTTCAATACCTATTCAGCAAAATCAGATATTGAGGTAAAAAATCCAGCAACTAGCACTACCAACACTTCTACACTTGTTTTTAAAAGATTAACACCTGCTGAAAGAAAGGAAAGAACTGCTAAAGGACTTTGTTTTAACTGTGATAATAAATTTATACCGGGCCATAAGTGCAAAGGAAAAATATTTAGACTTGCTGCTGATGAATCCTGTTTTTGGGAGGTTGAAGAAATAGAAGAAAAAGAAGAAGAACATAATCAAAAGATAAGTATAATAGAGCCTGAAAATAAAGAAATAAGCTTCAATGCCTTTGAGGGCTACATAAACCCTAATACCATAAGGCTGGAAGGTTATATAAAGGGACAATGCATAAGTGTTTTGGTAGATACAGGATCTATCCATAATTTTATGCAAATTGATGTTACTGAAAATCTGAAATTGATCATCCAAGTCATCATTCCATTTAAAGTTTCCACGGGCAGAGGGGAAAAACTCATCTGCGATAAAGTATGCAAAAATGTGGAAATAAAAATCCAGGGATATATTTCTATTACCTACGACTGGCTCGAACATGGTCATTAGGATTCAAGGTTTAAAAACTCTAGGCCCGGTAACATTTGATTTTGTGAGGATGCAAATGAAATTTAAAGCTAGTGGATCTGAAATTGTATGGTTGGGTTGTCCATGGATCACGGAGAATCCTTTAGCCAAGGGTCAATTAAAGTGTCTAGTAACTTCTACTCAAGAAGCATACTTATGCTATATTGATAAAATAGAAGAAAATCAAGAGTTACCCTCTCTAAATTCTGGAAATGCTGAAATAACAGAAATAATTCAGGAATACACAGACATATTTGAATCACCTGTGAAGTTGCCACCACAAAGAGAGAGGGACCATTATATTCACTTGGAACCAAAAAGCAAGCCTGTGAATGTAAGACCTTACCGATACCCTCAATTTCAAAAATCAGAAATTGAGAAACTCGTATCTGAAATGTTGAAACAACAAATAATTAAGCCAAGCACAAGCCCATATTCCTCTCCAGTGTTATTAGTTAAGAAGAAAGATGGGGGCTACAGGCTTTGTGTGGATTATAGGGCTCTGAATGCATTAACAATTAAAGATAAATTCCCAATTTCTACGGTTGACGAGCTACTTGGGGAATTAAAAGGGTCAGTTATTTTTTCTAAACTTGATTTGAGGTCTAGGTTCCATCAGAGTTCATCCACCTCATACAAAAAAAACAACATTCAGAACACATCAGGGTCATTTTGAGTTTATGGTGATGCCTTTTGGGCTCACAAATGCGTCTGCCACTTTTCAATCTGTTATGAACTCGGTATTTAACAAGTTTTTGAGAAAGTTTGTGATTATATTCTTTGATGATATCCTTGTGTACAGTGCATCCCAGAAGACCATCAGTCACATTTGAGGCTAGTATTTGATACACTTAGAGACAACAAGTTACTAGCAAAGCTCTCAAAGTGCTCGTTTGGCCAGACTTCAATGAGTTTCTTGGGTCACATAATCAAGGCATATGGTGTCCATCCGGATCCTGAAAAAATTAGAGCAATGGTAGATTGGGTGGTACCTAAGACAATAAAGATGTTGAAAGGTTTCTTAGGCTTAACAGGGTATTATAGAAGATTTATAAGAGGCTATGCATAGATAGCATCTCCTATGACTGACTTGTTAAGAAAGGATGCTTTTAAATGGAATGATTTAGCTACTTCCAGTTTCGAGAAATTAAAGGCAGTCATGGTTTCAGCTCCAGTTCTAGTCTTTCCAGACTTTAAGAAGCAATTTGTAGTAGAGACTGACGCATGCAGCACTGGGGTAGGAGCTGTCCTAGCTCAAGAATCTCACCCTATTTCATTTTTTAGTTGTAAAATTTCAGGAAGAATGGCAGCGGCATCTATTTATGTAAAAGAAATGTATGTCATTACACAAGCTGTGGGAAAATGGAGACACTACTTGCTAGGTTCTCACTTCATCATTAAGACTGATCATAAGAGTCTTAAGAATCTCCTAACTCAAACTATACAAACACCGGAGCAACAGATTTTTTTATGTAAGTTACTTGGGTTTGATTTTTCTATTATATACAAGCCGGGGAAGGATAATGTGGTGGCCGATGCTTTATCTAGATCGTTTGAAGAAAATGAAGAACAAGTTATATATTCCAGCAATTCAACAGGTGATCCAGGATCATTATTATCCTTATCTGTGCAGGTAAATTCATTATTGGATGAACTAAGAAGAGAATCATCAAACTGCCCAAAAATTCAAGAATTAGTAAAAAAATGCTATGAAGAGGGATATTGTTCTATAAAGGGAGATATTATATGCATGAGGAGTCTACCCTAATTCCCAAAATTCTATGGGAGTATCACAATTCTCTAATTGGGGGTCATGCTAGAATATTGAAAACAAAAGTAAGAACTTCTCAACTCTTCTTTTGGCCAAAGATGAATAAAAGCATTATCGATTATATTAAAGAATGTTGAATATATCAACAAATGAAGCTGTCTAACAAGAAACCAGCAGGGTTACTTATGCCTCTTCCTGTTCCTTCTGAAACCTGGAAAGACATTACAATGGACTTTATAACAGAGCTTCCCAAAGTAGAAGGTAAAACAGTCATCATGGTGGTCGTTGATAGACTATCAAAATATGCCCATTTCAGCCCACTTTCACTAAATTTTAATGCTGTCATGGTAGCTGAGGTTTTTGCGAAGGATATCATAAAATTACATGGAATTCCATCATCTATCTATCTGACAAAGATAAGGTATTTACTTCTAGATTTTGGAAGGAATTACATAAATTAAGTGGAACTAAATTACTCCACTCATCTTCCTACCATCCGGAAACAGATGGTCAGACTGAGGTAGTCAATAGAACCTTAGAAATGTATCTAAGGTCATTTTGTCATGAAGATTCAAAGAAGTGGCTTAAGGTATTACCTTGGGCAGAATTGTGGTATAACTCCAGTTACCACTCTTCATTGTGTATGACTCCATTTAAAGCTTTGTTTGGGAAGGAAGCAACTGAGATACCTCCTTACAGTTCAGGACAATCAACTATCGAGGCAGTAGATCTATCATTTCAACTTAGAGAGGATACTCTTAAAATCATAAAACAGAATTTACTAAAAGCGCAGGGGAGGATGAAAATCCAAGCAGATAATCCAAGAAGAAGGAGCTTGGGTGTTAGTACAGGATGATCAATCATTCAAATCTTTATACGATATTGGATTTATTGTTATTGTTGTTGTTGAAAATGTTGTAAAAGTACAGGAATTGCTGATTTGATTAATATCTTTCTTTCCCCCATATGGTTATGTTTTCAAGGTCCCAATTGTACAGGAAGTACAGGTCGTTATAAAATAATACAAAAAAAAACAAATAAAAGAAAGCGATGTAAATCATAATATCACAATTCATATGTATATAAATTAATGAAAGATTGTGATTATATAATGATTGATTTTTAAGAATATTTAAACTTGCGTCATTGACAATTTCAATCTTTGAATATGTCTCATTTCTTTCACAACTAGATTTTCAACAGTTGTTGGTTAGTAAACTTAGATTGAAAAAATATCACAGAGAGGCTGAGATTGAAAATAAGAGTCTTTTGATGGAGTCTGAAAATCTTTCAAATAAATCGATGATTGAAAGAGTTTTTATAACTAAATTCTTTATTAACTATTTCTTTTATAAATATCTATTTAAAAAAGGTTAAATAACATAATTTCAATCGATTTATTAATAATCGGTCGGACTGCTTTCGGATTCTGGATCAAAGTTAATAATATTCATTTAAAATATTGTTACATAATTATTTGGAATTCATATTTGTCTTTCAATAGAGTCTGAGAGGGGGCAAAGTCATGGCCCATTATCCATGAGGAGTTTCTTCTTTTCAATCGCATGAGGGGTTATCCACAAATAAAAATTAGGTGAGGGTACGTAAATATAAAATTCCCATTGAAGAGCAACCGTCTGTTCCTCATCCTCTCTCCAGTGTTCTCACAGGAATAAGTAGGAGAAAATGTACCGATTGGCCATGCCAATCTGTTATCCTCACCTGAGTTACTCCGTCTTCATCCCTACCACCAATTCTTCTTCTTCTTCTTCTTCCACTCTTCTTTTCGCAAAATCCATCTCCTTTTCCGGAAGAAGGAGGACGACAGCAAACGAATTCCAATTGAGACGCCGATGTTCCAAAGATTCCGATGCTTCTTTATCAGTTGAAGAAGAGGAGAAACAATCCGAATCCGACATGTCTTTTTCACCCTTAGACAAAGACCTCAAGAAGGTAAATCGTCTTCTTTTTTATGGAATCTAGCTAAATCTATGCATCGTCTGATCACAACGTGTTTGTCAAAATGCCTCCCTTTTTTTATGATTGATGTTTAATTGTTTATAGATGTTTGAAAATGTCTCCAAAAAACAGGTGGTCCAAAAGACTGCGTCAACATTTGCACCGAGAGCATCGACAGCCAGTAAGAACCCTGCAGTTCCCGGATCGACTCTTTACAAAGTGTTTGAGGTTCAAGCATATGCGTCAATGGTGATAGGTGGAGCTTTATCCTTCAATCTGATATTTCCATCAACCGAGCCTGATCTCTGGCGGTTGATGGGAATGTGGTCTATATGGATGTTCAGTATGTCTTCTTCTTCCAATTCTGACTGAATATGTGTTCAATTTTCGAAACACTCCTTGTCGTTAATGTTTCAGTTTCTTTCTTCTGCAGCAATTCCTTCACTTAGAGCTCGCGACTGCTCGAAGAAGGAGAAAGAAGCTCTGAACTATCTGTTTCTTTTGGTTCCACTTCTCAATGTCTTGATTCCGTTCTTTATCAAGTCTTTTGCCGTCGTTTGGTCCGCCGATTCCGTCGCCTTCTTGGCCATGTACGTGTGGAAGTTAGGACTGTTACAGAAAAAAGAAGAACAAGTGTGAATTCAACAAATATCATCATAAAGTATATTAGATTTTTACTCGGATGTCTTGATTTTCAATGAAGATAAATGCGGGTTAACCGTCAAGAATGTAAATGAGTTCGGTATGGGCTGGTTTGGATCTGGGCCTATGAATCTGGTCCATGATCAATTTTAACCATTATTCTAATAATTTTTTGTTTCAACTTTTGAAATTTATTCTTGTAAATTGTAATTAGAGTATTTGTGAAATTGTGTGCTATTACTTATTAGTTTTTTTTTTTTATTAAGTTACTTTTTCATTAAATTAAAAATAAAGGTTCACAATTGGTTCAACTTAAAATCAAAAAATTAATCTGCTAATCTACTATTAATAACTTACTTAATAATCTAATATCTATGTGCTGCAAGTTATTACTGTTATTTTTTGTATTTACTTTCTGTCATTTTATATTATGAGCTGGCAAAGCAAGGAAAAGAAAGGTTACATAGCCGTTAGTACTTGGTAGTGACCGTTGCACTACAGAAAAATTTGAATTTTTGTTTAATATCTTTATCATGACCGTTGCGTTGTTTATAGTCTGTATTCCCTCTTTCGATAGCTTGTCTTACTTTCTTTGACAACTCTTTCACTTTCTATCTCAAACCCTAGCAAAAATCATCTCCAATGGATGCGGTGGAAGCGCCTTCGCTCCTCTTCACATCTTCTCCGGTGAATGTATCTCAATTGGACACTCTTCCTGTAACTCTCGACATTCTTCAAGAACATCAAGGTTTTCTTCTTCTTCTTCTTCTTCTTTCATTTTTAGGGTTTTAAAATTGGGGTTTATTATTATTTATGAATCAACGAATGAATAGATGGATCTACTGTTTCGGAATCTGCCATTAAAGCTGCCATCCAAGCATTGGACGGTGAAACCATCTTGATTCCTCCAGAGCTATTGCAAAAAGCCGACGTTTCTTCTGTGTTCTACACTCTTGGTACGTTCTTTTTATTTTTATTTTTGATAACATGAATTTTCTTTACTTTTTGACGATTTTGTTTTTGTTTAGGAACCAAGTACAATTCCATGGCTAGATCTCTAATGGACAAGTACAATCAAGAGCACATCGAGAGGAAGCTTCTTTATAACGAAATCATGGAGATGAAAGGAAACATCCGAGTGTTTTGTAGATGCAGACCACTGAGTTCCGAAGAAGTGTCCAAAGGTCACGCCTGTTCATTTGATTTCGATCCTTCAAAAAATAGAGAGTTACAGATCATCGCATCCGACGCTTCAAGGAAGCAATTCAAGTTCGATCACGTCTTCCCCCCTCAAACCAACCAAGGTCTGAGTGTCAGTCTGATCGCAGTATCGCTCGCACACGCACACTTCCGAATCTCATTTGATTTTGTTTATTGATTTCAGAAACGGTATTCGCGGAAACATTGCCCATTGTTCGATCTGTGCTTGACGGATACAACGCTTGCATATTTGCTTACGGACAGACAGGGACTGGGAAGACATTCACAATGGAAGGAACTGAAGAAACCAGAGGAGTTAACTACAGAACATTGGAAGATCTTTTTAAGATATCAACCAACAGGAGTTCTACCATGCGGTATCAATTTTATGTCAGCATGTTGGAGGTCTACAATGAGAGGATCAGAGATCTTCTCATTGTCACCGATGATAACAACATCAACTCGAAGTAAGTTGTACAAATATCGTATTCTTTTTCTTTGATTCCTTGATTAATTTTTTTTGTTCATAAAGATTGGATATCAAGCAAACTTCTGAGGGAAAACAGGAGGTTCTAGGACTCACATCAGCTCAAGCATATAATACTGATGAAGTATGGGAGTTGCTGGAAACCGGGAAGCGAAATAGAGCGGTTGGGTCGACATCAGTCAATGAACTCAGCAGCCGTTCACATTGGTAATTTTACTTTAGTTGAGATGATGACTGGTAATTGATATGACGATTCTTCTTTTGATCAATCAGTTGTTGTTTTTTGAAGTTTGTTACGAGTTACAGTTATGGGGGAGAATCTGATCAATGGAACACAAAGAAAGAGTCACCTATGGTTAGTTGATCTGGCCGGAAGCGAACGGATCGGAAAAACTGAAGCAGAAGGTGAAAGATTGAAAGAATCACAGTTTATAAACAGATCTCTCTCTGCTTTGGGAGATGTTATAGCTGCTCTTGCTTCCAAGAACCAACACATTCCTTACCGAAATTCAAAGCTCACGCATCTGCTTCAGAGTTCACTGGGTATGATCATGAATGATGAAACTGATTATCATTGAAATTGGTTCATCTTATATTGAAATCGGCGTGCTGCTTAAATTTGGTTCAGGGGGGGATTGCAAGACATTGATGTTCGTGCAGATAAGTCCGAGCTCTTCTGACGTAGGCGAAACGCTTTGCTCACTGAATTTCGCTACTAGAGTTCGAGGAGTTGAGCATGGCCCTGTACGCAGACAACTCGATGTCGAAAGCTTCAAGTATAAACAAATGGTCAGTTTAGTTTAAAATCAAATCAATTTTTTCTGAGGCCATTTGATTGATCAATCCTCTTTGGGGAATGGGTGGGTAGGCGGAGAAACTCCGACAGGAGGAGAAGGAGAAAGAGAAGATGAAAGAAAATTTACAGCTAATGCATGTTAAGTATACTTCAAGGGAGAATGTGATTAAAAATCTCCTTGAAAAAGTAAGTACTTGTTATTGAGATTGAAAATCTATTTTTGTTGCTGATTTGATTTAATTGCAGGTCAGAGAGCTTGAAATACAAATACACGAAAACAATGGTCACAATCCCATGAATAATCTCAGCAAAAAAGTATTTGTTCATCACTACTTTGTTCTTAATCCTTTTTTTATTTATTGATAATGTGATTTTGAATCTTTTTTAATTTGACCAGTTTAAAGATCTTGAAAATCGCTACAGTAGACTACCGCAACCACGCCGACGAGAAAATAATCCACCACTACAAGCATCGTCATCCAAGATCAAAAAACCACCACTCCCTCCAAATGATCAGCAGCACCGTCAACCTCTGGAGAGAATCATGAGCAACAACATAACAATGTTGTCACGAAGAAGAAGCCTCCTTTCCAGCAGCGTCACTGAAACAAATAAAAGTACGACAGTGATGCAAAAAAGACAGTCATTAGCTCCTCAAAGACGTGCTCCTCTGGCTACAGGTGCTCCTCTTCCATCTTTACAGAGCCTCAAGAGAAGGGCGTCATTAATACCACTACCTCCATCATCAAAGATGACTCCAGTAAGTGGAAAAAGATGTACGAGACTTCAACTGAAGAGTTTTATGTCAAAAACATCAGAGGTGGAAGGAAGCAGTGGAAGCAAATTTGGGTTCACGATTCAGAAACGAGTAGTTGTTGATGGTTCACCAGCTGCTCATTTGCGTCGTCCTGCACAATTTATGTTTCCTTCAAAGATGAGGAGAATGTCTGTCAGCAACACTGCTGAAACAAACAAGTTTCCAGCACAAAAAAGAGTATCATTAGCTCCTCGGCGACGTGCTTCCCTTGCCGAATCTAAAATTACAAGTCGTAGATAGTTAAGCACAGACATGTCTGTCTGTCTGTGTTTGTTTACTTGTTTGTAAGGAAATGATTTGAATCTCGCAGATAATAGACTGTGATATCTTTGATTGAAGAAGAGACACTGCCGAAACCATGAAGAACGTTAGGAGGAGAATGTCTATGAGTAATATCGCTGAAAGAAACAAGATTCCAGCAGTGAAACAAAAAAGACTGTCATTTGCTCCTCGACGTGTTTCGTTCACTTAGGAAATGATTTGAATCTCACAAATAATAATAGACTGTGAGTGATATAAGAAGATATCTAATAGATATATGAAGAATCACTGCTGAAAGCCTGAAACTATGAAGAACAACCAACATTAAGAGAATGTCTATGAACAATACTGCTAGACAGAGGGACATGTCTGTCTACGTGTTTGTTTGTGAAGGAAGACTAGAAAATGATTTGACTCTCGCAAATAATAATAGACTATGAATGATAATATATATGATGAAGAGAACTTGTTTAATTGGGGTTTTAAAGCCTTATTATTTATAATGACTCATAATAATTAGTGTGTATCTACTGTTTGAAGAAACACACATAAATTACAAATAATCAGTAACTACTAAATCCAAAATTATTTATGATTTTTATATATTAACTTTCAATCTGTTTTGAGAAAGAAAGAAATACCTACTAAGAGCAACAATTAAAATCCAAGTGTTTCTTGATAACTTCTCCTTAATCATTAGCAGCAAGGCAGAACTGAGAACAGTTTTCAAGATCTGAGCTTTGAGACCTTTAAAGAAACCTAAAGGACCTTCTATCTTCCATATAGCTTTAAGCGCTCCAGCCATTGATTTTTTCTGTGATTCTTCCTTTTTTGGGTGGGAAGATTGAATCATTACCTTGCATCTGATACATATTAAAAAGAAACTATAATGGATATTTTCGCATAAATTTTATGAAGAGGTGTTCAGATCACCACCTACCTAATTGCAGGATAAGTTGCGATGGTTGCAATAGATTTTGAAATTGCACCAAGAACAAAGGCTGAATATGCCGAAATAACAACTGGAGAGGAACCTGAACCTGAACCTGAGCTGTTTACTTTATTCTGTCGCATGTTGAGAACTCTTTGTTTGAGCTGATCGAAGACCGTGTACTGTTTTGTGCATTGAATGGTGGAATTCAATAATAACAACAACAACAATAAAATACCAAGTTTAATGGAAAAGATTATCAATGTCAATAATGTTTGATACCTGTATGGCTGGATTAGAAGTGAGAAGTAGAGATATTCCAAGACCATCAAATGCCTCACTCCATGAACCCTCTTTTAGAGTTTCCCATAAACTACGGGATTTTCCAAAATCGCTTGTTTGCATCCTAGAAGATGCAGTATCCAGTGGCTGTAAAAATCACATAGTATAAAATGGGAAGCCAAGAAAGAATTAAGATATTGGTTTACAAAGAGAGGTCCTACTTGTGTGACAAGGACTGTGCAAGCACCAGCAACAGCTGCAATAACCAAATTTGCTTTCGTTCCAATAGACTTGGATCCAGTTTTGTCCAGATAAAGCCTTTTGAAATAGCTGTAACCGTAGAAATACACAAACTGAGATATGAATGACTGCAGATTTTTGGTATTTAGACCTTGGTACAGAGAAAAAATCTTCCGAGTTTTGATGGCTTCCGATAAAACATCCGAGAGGCTCCTGAATTGAAGAAAGAGGATTAATTTTCGGATGTGAATTTGGATGGTATTAAATATTGAATGAGTTCAAATCTCAGATCATGGAAATATTTTTCTGGCAACTAATAGGGAAGAATTACGATGTTACTATTTTAGTAGAAAATGGCAATCGATCCATCTAAGTGATCGAGAAAACAGAAAATGATACCTCAAAAACATAATCCCTAAAAAAATAGGTGGAGAACGAGAGTACAAAACCGATGATACAAACATTCCGGTAAGTGACGCAAGTAATTAAAAATAACAGAAACAAGTTAGAGAGGGTGATGATCCGTACCTGTATTTGCAGATCCCATCCTTTTGGACCTCGGCTTGGTACTTGGTCTTGCAGGTATCAAGCGGGTAGAGTACCGTTGTGCTCACCAACGCCCCAATTGCCCCCGACGTTGCCTCCGATAATGACTCCAAATCAGAGCCCACTCCCATCTTTTTCTTCTTCCTCCCTTCCAACCGAGATGAAGATATCCGGATGACGGCCGCCGCAAGAATAAAAAGAAAAAAAAATAACAAACGTGTCGGAAAAGATCACTTCGGCAACGTTCAATTGGTTCAAAGCTCCCGTAGACCGTAGTATATATGTTTCTACTTTTATATTCCTTCAATCCTTCCTGTTATGAATAACCTTTCTACCACCTACCGTATTCCGACGTTCACATTATTTCGGGGTTAATTATATATATATACCTTGAAATTATTTTTATTTAGGGCCGCTAAAGTAATTCAATACACAATAAAAAATTCACAAAACCTTTATTTTTATTTTTCATTATTCACTCATTTCAGACTTTTCAGTGGTAGAATATTAGATAGAATTCAGCAGAAACTAGAAATTAAAAAATACACAACTCGGATATTGATATATTATGTATTTATGTATGTATTTTATTTTAAAAAATACTAATTAAGATTTTAGTGTTAAAATGATTTTCAAAGTTAATTATTAAAAATGAGTGAATAACAACACGGATTGAAAATTGGAAAATAACTTGTTTGTATTGATAAATTTTATATGTTACAAACTTACAAATTACAAACAATCATTCTATACTTTCTTCTTCTTTTATGAAAACAAAACAATCATTGTAGTACACAGAAATCTACAATTTCAAGCTAACTATATGCATGCACAAATAATAATTCACATTTTTTTATAATTATATAGTTGAATTGGATGATGTTGGAGAAAGCGCAGGTGCTGAAGAGAATCTATTCCCAAATGTCCTGTGTAATTAAATTCAAAAATCACTTTAGTTCTACTAATCTTTGCCAGAAACAACTAATTACGATTATATCTTTGTATTTTACATAATTTTTACTTACCGAAGAACCAACCCGTCTCTAATTAAACTCGGTGGAATCTCACCAGTAAGATTGTTATTTTGAACAAAACTGCAACATTAATGTGAAAAATATAGAGTATGACAATTTATCAATTAATAATAATTCAACCAAATGAACCAATAACCAGTTCACACTACTCACAGTTCTTGTAGACTGTCGATTTCTCCAAGTGAAAACGGTAATTCTCCGCTAAATTGATTATCTTGCAAATGCCTTCATTATAAATAATAATGTCTCAGAACATCCACACCGTATTCAAAGAAAATGAAGTATTTTACTGCAAAAAACAAACTTACAATCTTTTTAATTGTTTCAATTTTGTAAGATCTGGAATGGTTCCTTTCAAGCTGTTGTTTCCGACCAAACTATGCAAATTAATAAACATCCTCATTAGTTAAGGATTTGAAACAAGTTTGAATATAAATTACATTTTAGTTCATCATAAACTTACATGTCGGACAATGCAGTTAAATTGGAAACCCAGATTGAGAGAGATCCAGAAATTCCTAAGTTGCTCAGATCCCTGAAATAGTGCACAACATTGACAACTTACATTCATTATGCTATGCTATATCAATTGAAAAGCCTACTTGATACAATGTCAGTTATGTCACATATAAAAGGTAGACTACATCTAATATTGCTATATCCGACTATATAATGCAAAGAATAAGTTTCACAATTGATCAATATCTGATTATATTTAACACACTCAACAAACCAACACATGTGAGAGACAAAGCACCACATTAAAAATTACTCAACATGTGACTATTAACATTGACAATTTTAGGATTTGGATTCAACTCACATAGATGTAACACGAGGTCCACGAGAAGGATTTAAATCTTTTGATCCTTCGGAGCATGTAATTCCAGTCCATCGATATTTTTCAGGGAAGCAAGGATCGCCCTCCCAACCAGAAGGTGGATTTTCAAACAGCTTCTTTATTTCCAACAAGGCAGTTACTGTGATTTTGAAAAAAAACAAGATGGAAGCATCAAGAAAGATAAGAACAGGTGGAAACATTTCAATTAACTAATTAAGCGAATCTTGCTTACTGTCTCGGGTAAGGCTGGTATATCCAACATTCAGAATTCTGAAAATCTCTCCACCATTGATCGAAGGAGGAAGGTTTGATTCAGCCGAAGAAACCAATCGGAGAGTACTCGACCCGGAAAGAGTCCAGTTGGGAGAAAATACTGATATACCACTGAGGGTTGGATTTAAATCCTTGAAGAATATGTCGTCGTTTAAATAAATATCGAATTTGTCAGAGTTTACTGATGATGTTTCAAGGAAATAGAAGGAAATGTAGTAACTAGAGGTTGGAAGTTGTACAGGCGGCCATTGCAGTTGTAGAGAATTGCCATTTTTGGCCACTAAAGATGTTTTAAATAACTTGGAAGGAGGAGAATTCCAGAAACCAGAAGCATAAATATTGTCTGAAGTCTGAATGGAATTTCCTCCATCAGTAAATGGTTGCCAGAATCTATTGAATTTATCATCAGGAAGCCTGTTTTCTCCGAATGAAACAGACAAGTTATTGATCAGACAAGGTATTTACACTTTTACTAAAAATGATAACAGTCATCAAAGAAGAATAAAATATAAAATCCTAATTTTGGAATCATCGCTAACCTGAGCATAGGTCCAGCGTAGCCGAAGGCGGATCTAGAGATAAGTCCTAGTGCATAACTTTCAAAATCAGTCGCATTATAAGCTGAAGGGTCCAGAATCACCATCTCGATGGAGGAAATAAACAAATTGCCCTCCGTATAATCCGTTCCTGCCAAGCACAAACTGACAGTCTTCGGTCTCACCGGCCGATAAATGATCTCATAATAAGACGCCAAATCCCTTTCGTAATCGGCCGTCGTGTTGACTACTGTCCAGAGAGTCCCATCCAGCAAGAGATCGAATACCGGCGGTGATGGCGCCCCGTAGAAGAAGGTGGCGCGGATGAGGTAGGTGGCGTTGCTGTAGATGTGTATTCTATAGCAGAACTTGCGAGGCCCGTCTGATTTGCGATAGGGGAAGGATCGAAGGGTGGAGAGTGTTGGAGAGAGACCAGGGATGGTTAAGTTCCGTGGAGTTCCAGAAAGGCTATAGCTCTCGTCTGAGAGCCAGACAATACCGGAGATATTGATCCTCTCGGTGGATCCGCAGTTTATGAGCGTGAATTTCGGCTCTACGGCAGCCGCCACAATCCCGACTGTCATCAACAAGAGGAAGAGTAGAGAGAAGGAAGAAGACATGGCTGTTTAGGGATTTCAGGTTTTGCCATTTCGCTTCCACTTTTGGGTTTCTTCTTTATATTTCCCGCGTTTGACTTATTTTGTAACACGACAACACGTGCGCCATTTTTTGAAAAAAACGTATTTTTATTGACAGGTTGAAAGGTCTAGTATTTTTTTTGTTTTCCAGAAGGAGTAGATTAACTCAACAATTATTAAGGTTTCCGAAAGAATCGCCAAATACTCAAATAGTTAGTAATGACTAATAACTAAAGATTTCAGATTCAGATTCAGATTTTTTTTTATTACAAACAGATTTTTTAAAATCAATGTAGATTGTTTTTTAGACAGGTTCAGAGTTCAGACCGGGGCTACCATGCCATGTTTAAGATGGTGGAACTTGTGGAAGTGGTAAATCAACCAAAATTGAATTCCTTAAGAAGACAATTGAATTCCTTAAGTAAATATCAACCAAAATTAAGAAAAATAAGGGTGAATTACAAGTGAAAAATTGTAGCTGTTGCCTGCCTGGCGCCTGCTAAAATATATCTTTAAACACACAAAAACAAATTCCTCACTAAAAATCATAAGTAATCGCACGCTTCATGTTCTATCTCATAAAATGCTGTTAGGATAATGGTTAAGGAAATATCTATCTTTAAACCCATATACCGCAGTACCATGCAACCACCCCCGCTGCCGTACATGATGGTACATCGGCATTTCACCCAATTATAGCAATAAATACCATCAATACTCTCTTCATCATCATTGTGAATATTCAAACTCAGGATCCATATCCAATTTTCTTTTCAAATAAGACCTATCCACACTGCCAAACGAAAAGACAAATTCTTGTCCTTGATGGTGAATGTGAAAAAAACCATGAGTAAATAAGTGTTTGTTTGACAAATGTACCTGTTTAAGGTTGGCCTAAAAGCTGTTCCAGACCCAATGAGTGCTGAATTGTCAACTGACATTGGCATTTTACCACTTTGACCGGCAGTGTCACCTGTATTCCTGAGTTTTCTAATGCGTTCATCAGTAGTTGTGTCGGCACCATTCAAAATTCCTTCAAGACCACCTTCACGCTGTGGAAGTATCACTCTTCTTGTTTTCCTCGGAGGAGACAACACAGCAGGGCCCTCATTTAAATCAAAGGGTGGTTTTTGGTTTAGAGATCCACCCTTGGGAGAAGGTCTTGGTAGTAGTGCCGGTTTTGTTGGTGCAGGCATAGATGAAAAGTACCTGGATGAATGTGAAGACTTGTAACGTAAAAATCATGATTTTATCATTTGAGATATTAACGAATGTTTTTCAAGTTTAACCTGTGATCTAATGCTTGTTGTGCAGAAATTCTAGATTTCGGGTCATATGTGAACATTTTTGACAGTAAATCCAATGCATTATCACTTGCCATGGGAAATATCGTACGGAGTGGAGGAGCAGGGACATATTGATATTCAACATAATCAGGAAGGTAAACCAAGTCAGGCCATTGTGATGGCTTTGGAGTTCCAAAAGCAGCAAATATTTTACCCAACTGATCAATATCACTGAAACCCTGTAGAAAATTATACAATTCTGTCTTTTATGTAGATGGATTATGAAGAAACTGTAAAAATGTTGTCTACATTTCTTATAACCTAAGTAGTTAGTATTATATGACTGAATCGATAGAATAAAACATAAGTTTTTTTGAAAATATCTCAAGAAAAGGAAGAAGAAAAACTCAACACCAAAGAAAAATAGAAAATAAGCAATTAAAATACATACTTTACATTCTCTCCGAATCATATTACTATAAAGAAGGAATCAAGCATATATCTGGTGGCATATAAAGATGATTTCTTCAATATATGAACTCCTTGAAGGTTTAAAGTAAAATAAAGATAAGCATATTGATTGTTAACCTAGCTAATCTGGTAACTCTATGAAGGTATTGGATGCTAAATAGTAGATACAATTGATGTTACCTGTAAAAGGGGACGACGAAGGAGGAGTTCAGCAAATATACAACCAGCTGCCCACACATCCACTCCAGCTCCGTACTGTTTGGTGCCAAATAGAAGCTCCGGAGCCCTATACCACCTAGCAAATACCTGCCATAACCATCTTTCTCAATACACAACTAAGCAACTAAAACAGTAGAATATGTCCTAGGTACAATATAAATATATAATGAGACATCGCTTCACTATCTAATCCAATTAGTACACTATAATAGTACAATCGTTACACATTCATTTCACTTATCGGGGATATCGTAGTAACCCACCCCACACACTCTTACAAACACTGTATTAGAGACTCTTATCCCTAGAAAGAGGGAACTAAAGCATCAATGAGTTCCAGAACCAATGACCACATATTTTCAAGGTGGTTTGTATTTAAAATGAAGTGAAATAGCAAATAAGCATAATTCATCAAAAACTGAATTACTGAAGCAATGTGAAAGTAAAAAGAATATTTCTCTCTAAGCCAGAAAAAGATCTACTGCATTAATATCATAATTGGTTAATATATAAATATAAATGCATACCTGATGTGTGAATCTGCGATCTGGACTCCCAAACATCCGAGCCAAGCCAAAATCAGCAAGCTTGAGTTGCCCATCTGAACCGATGAGAAGATTGTTGGGTTTCATATCTCTGTTTCATAGCCATTTAAACATAAATAACATCACTATAAAGTTTCATTCATAATGTGAAGAACGAAATGTACCTATGTATGACCCATTTTTTGTGGCAGAATGCTAGACCTTTCAGAGTCATTTGAAGGTACGACTTTATGTCTGCTGGTGAAAGGATAATACTTCTATTACGTATGACCGCTTCTAAGTCACTTTCCATAAACTCGAACACAAGATGCAGGCCACCCTTGTAAGGGAATGCATCTATTAACTCGATTATATTCGGGTTGTGAAGCTCTTTAAGCAACTTAATTTCCCTAAGTGCGGTAAAATTTAATCCTTCTTTCTGCTTTCCTAGACGAATCTTCTTGATTGCAACTACTTGTTCCGTCTGCATATGTATAGTTATAAAAGAATGGTCATGAAAAAACGTTTTTTTCACAATACCCAATATTTTAAAGACATGTTAGTTAATCCAATGAAGAAAGTAACCAGCCACATTTATCTTCTAAACTAGCCAACAATTGAAAGAAAAAAAATAGTTTCATATCAGCTCAAATCTGATTTTTTTTGATAAAATTAAACATTTCATTAGAAATGAAAAGAGCCAAGCCTAGATTACATGATTGAATGGGAGATGAACAAGCTCACTATCTTGATCCTACACAGCCTTTTCAACAATAGTATATAGTTGTTGATTGAAGGTACAGGAAATGGGATTAGCAAGAAATTACAGCATTGACCTCAATCTGATTCAAATTGGGCTTTTTTGTGGATGTTGGTATCAAAGAAGATACTAACATCCTTGGAGTTTCTTAACATCTGATTCTTAACAATTCATAGTTTAGTACAAATAATTACAACGGGTTCTTTCTTAATTATTAAGATAGACGATTAGTAAGTCTTTCACTTCACTGATAGGTAGTCAGTAAGTCAGTATTCAGTACACATATAACATATATATAGCATTCGCGACTCCATGATTCTTTGTGAGTAGAAAAAAATAAAATCCTTTTAAAAGTAAACTAGAAGAGTTATCGACGTTCGACATCGACAGGTAATAAATTCCTAAAACAAAGAAAAGTTAAAATGATAAGAGTTGATATTTTACCTTAGTGTCGATTGCCTTGAAGACCACACCGTATGTTCCCTCTCCGAGGATCTCCCCTTTAAGGTAGCGATCCACGATCTTCTTCGACGACAACGACTCCTCCTCTTCTCCTCCACCAACATGGGGAGGATTGGAAGCCTCCAGAGACATCATCTCCGCCTCCAATCCCTATGATTTAGACTAGGATCCCGGCGTCTCAACGGAGACGTACGAATTTCACACTTAGAGAGAAGAGAGCAAACGATATCGGATCGATGGGTTTTTTTTCCGTCCGTTGGGAATATTTATAGGTGATGCCAATAAGGGGTAATTTAGGAACTCCGCTTTTATTTCTGTAATTATAGAATGTGCTCATTGATGTCTTTTCTTGATAATATATATAGGATTTAATTTGGGGATTAAATGGTATTAACTTTGTTTGGTAAATGGTACTTGGTAAATGACAAAATGGTAGTAGACTTATTTCTTAATTAATTATAATTACTAAATTACCTATTCTTTTTTCTTCCTTTTTTTTTTTTTTTTTTTTTTTTTGCAAAAATTAAATTTCTCATTGAAGTAATTAATTAATTAAGAATAACACGTACAAAATGGAGAGGGGAACCGGAAAAGGGAGATGAATTTTTGTTGCATTCCCTCTTATTTTGTTTTACATTTAAAACTTTTCTTTTAAATATTTGTTTTAAAAGATAAGCTGGAGACTGGAGTTACGGAGTAGATTAAATTAGTATTCATCATATATTCTTCAAAAAATTATAATAAATTTATAATCATTAAATTAATCAATGGATTTAAATATTAAACAATAAAAATATAGAATTTATATAATCGATTAATTTTTTAACAAAATGTTACCATAAATAAAATGTTTTTATCTTTTGGATTAAATAGTAAATTAATAATCAAATAAAAACTAAAAGATTATGAAAAATACATTTATTCTGTTCTGTATTTCTGTAAAAAAAAAATATAAATAAATATAACACAAAACTATTTTGTATTAAAGAAATTTTCTAACACTAAGCATTAAGCACCCTCTTCAAACCAATTTACACTGGTTGATTGATGTAGCCTAAATCTTAAATCCCCTTATCCTTGTTTCTTCGGGAACAGAGCAGTCCTTGTAATCAACATGTTGAAGAACCCCCATCCTTTGTTCTGAATACACCCCTCTACTTTCACCTAAACAAACAGATACAGAACAATAATGTATATATATGCTATAATTCTAATTCCTTTGTAAATTAAAAAAAATAATTGAAAACTGAATAAATATACCTGAACGTCATCTTCAGACCTGATTGTGAATGATCCATCCAAAGTGAGATCATTGAGGATAATGTTCCGTCCTTTTATGATCATGGTGGATTTATGAGTGATTGAGCATCTATCACTTACTTTACTTCTTATCTCTGCAAATGTCATGCCCCAATTGGGATGCCACACGATCCGTGGCCATACTTCAATCTCTTGGTTATTGAAGATCTCAACCACTGGCTCGGGTATGTTCATGCCAGCCTAAAAACAAAAATCACCAACAATTGAAGTTGACATACTTGACAGACAAATCTCTCCAGAACTGAAGTTAGCATTTACCTTTTTAAGAATAAGATTGTTGGCTTTATAAATAGCCATCTCCCTCGAAGTTGCACTGTGATATGTGGATTTCCTTTAGGAACCTATACATTCGTATCAAGAATATTTCAAGATAAATATTCCAAAGGACATTAAACATTTAACTATCAGTATAAAATCAATAACTTGGTGAGAGAGGGGTTCAAATCCATGTAAACACCAAATAAACACGACTTTTGAAACATATAATCTCACCTTGGCAGCATCTTCTAAGTTATTTTTCACAGGAGCATAGATAAGCCATTTATCCATTACCTTAGATTAGACACAACGACCAAGTCCATAAATTATATGTAAATCAATATTTCATTAAATACAATCAAAATCAACTTAACATGCTTTTTTTAAATCACGTCACAACGTACAGTGAATCCAATCCTTGATGATGCAGACAGGGTTTTTGGATAATCTTGCATCATGCACTCCAGCCGAGTGGATGATTTAAATGATGTTTTAGATGAATCCTTATATCTGATATATAACCAAGCAAGATTTCCTGTTAGTATTAGTACCATAGAAATTTTATTTCACAGTAACACATATTGCAAAAGAATATATATATGTATGTAACTTCGTGTAGATAAAAGAAGTTAGGAGTTTGATTCCCATGGACACCAAAAAAGAAAAAACAATTATTTGGTTTGGCAAAAAAAAAGGTTCATGCAGATAAATAGATTAAAAGGTAGAATATGCATAACCAAAAGAAGTTCATAGAGACAGGATTTGAACTTCTCCTAGTATGCTAATGTACATGGAAGCCCTTTTTAATATGCAGTCATTGTGCATAGTGAATCCATACAACTGACATGCTATAATATGTCACTCTGAGACCATGAAAGCAGTTGGCATCTAAATGAATAAGATACCGATTCTGATTAATAGAAATAAGGTCATACATGAAATAAATGTAAGAAGAGTCTAACTAACTAGTTGAATATCAAATTCAACTGTGCAAGGTACAAATCACATTATATATATTTATAGAAATATTTTAAAAAATCGAAAATGTGTGCGACTAAGCCGACTATATTCAACAAAAGAGATGAACGTTACTTGGGATTTATAAACTCTGCAATGGCACCTTTAGTTTTTGTTAATTCGTCGATGTAAGAAGAAAGTTCCACGATCAACTGATGGTAAATCATAATATTAAGAAAACATATATATAAATATATACATGAATATATGATACACCATGCTTAAAGAACAAAGAGCCGTTTTAAGATTTTTACCATACATTTTGACGATTCCTCAGGTCCGAACCCAATTGACACATTGGGTGGCCTAATTAAGGTCAAAATTTCAAGACATCTTGGTTCTGGATAACAGAAGACCCAATTAGGTCTTGAGACCTGATCCCCCAAACCATTATTTAGATTTAGATTCCAGTCGGATCTAATTTATGGATCCAACGCCCAATCTATGTTCAGGCAAAGACCCAATTGATTGTGGTGTCTTGATCGCTCCAGGATGAACATACCATATTCTATTCTATTTAAATAAAAAAAATCATCTTTAACTGTACAGGTTTCAGTTGTCATCTTGCTACAACAGCTTTCAATTGCTTTTTGATATATTTCTTAATTGAACGTAGAATCTATAACTACAGAACATGGTCTGGTTAGTGCTTTATAGTTCTAATTAAATAATGATGGAAACATAAAATATATAACAATATAAACACTTTTAATTAATTTAGTGAATCCCACTGAAGTTATTTCTTACAAAAGATACGATCTTGATTCTAATTAAGAAGAGATCTGCACATATCTACCTGATTTATATTCCCCGGGAAGGGGGAAAATCCTGTTTGACAATTCACATCTCTTTCAGGATAACCAGATGCTCTAAGTAAAGGATCCAATTGATTATACTCCACGTTAATGACAAGTTTTCGACCTGAAAATATTTATTTAAAGAAGAAGAAAAATATTTCATTGCTGATTATAATAACTTAAACTACTATATTTGAAATAGTAAAAAAACTAAAAATGCAATGGTTCAAAAAAATTACTATTTATTAACATGATCAACAACAACAAAAATAATTACAATGCAGACTGATAGTTTACCATCGGAATGTGTCAGCCTAGTTAATCCACCCATGGCTTCTTTCGCTTTACGGTGAACAGCAAGAGAGTTGACATGGTATCCCTTGGTAGAGCTAACACCAAGCGAAGTTGGTATTGCCTAATCAATCATGAATGAAAAAAGAGAAACTTTGATATAAAAAACAAAAAAAAATAACATTTATATTGGCTTCTTTGTAGCAATACTCCAGTAACATTGCAAAATATGTATTTCTCATTGGATCCTATTCAAAACTCTATGAAAAAAATCAAAGAAATGAAGATGTAGAAAAATGTAAACCTTGAATAGCAATGCATTTGTATCTTGAAAGAATAAAACCCATTTCAAGCCTGCATCTCTCCTGTAGAAAAAAACCTGATGATCAGAAATCAAGTAATACAACCAAATTTGTGGGAAATGATAGCACATAAACCAAATAATACACTATATGTGGTGATATTTTATCAGTAAATCCTAAATACATGGCTTAAAATAAGCTAATAAAAAGAAAACGTAGTGTTTGGACTTTGGATAAATGTGTCACAGTGTAACTGTAACTAAGATATAAGAAGGGTAGTGAACGTAGTTTTAAAAGTGGCCGAGTGATCATGCTTAAGTGGTACGTAAGATTAAAAGTGCAAAATCTAAGCACCTTAAGCTGGTTTTTTGCACGGGAACTTTGAAAGAAAGTGCTTAGTGCTCATGTTTAGCAGTCCACTAGCATAAAGTAGCGCATGAACATCACCATGTCCATGTGGTTTTGTCTATTCAATCAGAAGGAACACAAATTCAATAAAAAAATTCTTTACTCATAATCTCATATGAACATTAAATGGAAAATACCTGAATTTTATAACCATCTGTTGGATCTAAAGCTATCTTTGCATCATTGTCTAACAGACATGCTACCTTTTCCTGGGTTTTTTGCGTTGGAAATTAAGAATAATGTGTTAAAAAGTCGCAATCAATCACTTTAATTATTATAAAATCTACCTAGGTAAAATGAAAGGTTTTTGAGCCTAAGCACGCACTAGGATCCTTGGAACCAACTTACAAATTTTAGTGGATCTAACAACGTGATATTAATAGATTGTATGCCACTTAATGCAGTCAAGTTTTCAGAAAAGGTGATTAAAACCTATTTAAGAAGTTTAACTTGAGTTGACCCCATCCCAAAATATGAATTGGACTCCAAAAGATGTAATGTCGCAGAACGAGTGTCATCTGATGTCATTATCACAAGAGGAATCCGAATTTGGCTTTTCTCTACAATGAAATGAGCTGTAATCAAACCACTGACGTGAAATTGATAGAATTAAACTAAAAGCTTCAAATAGAAGATTAAAAAAACAGGATGCAATTAAAAAAGATGGGATACTGTTTAATAAAGAATAGACAAAAAATGTTATTAAATCGATGGAAAAAATCAGATTTATCATTTTATTTAAACAACGGCTAAAATTCAATTCAAAATTTAAAATTAGGAATTGAAAGCAGTGCTGATTCAATTCAACTTTCAAAGCACTCAAAAGAAGTGATGGATTCAACAAGAATATATTAGAAAATTAAATTAAAAGTTCCACTAATTAAACTCTGTAAATTGAAAGTTAAAACCTTCTTTCTGTCGGCAACTAGCATCTTGTAAGGCAGTAATAGACTCTATATAGTGTTGCAAGAAGCATGTGCATATCGTTGACTCAGAAGGAAGTGTTAGCTGCAAAAGAATGAAAAAAAAATCAAACACAGACAAATCAAATTGCTTTTCTTTTGTTTTTGATTATAATAGGATATTAATATCAGTATAAATTATAAGAAATTGAAAGATAAGTCTTTTAATACTGCTAATTGCAGAAATATGGGACTGGTTTATTAAGGTACATAATGAAGATTTAATCTATGAAGGAAAGCAAAGATCATTCTAAATCAAAAGTCAAAACTTAACGCCCTCAAAAAATTTGGCCAAGTAAATATTGCTGCGCTGATGTCAGTTGTTATCAAAGCTTGAAAGTTGAAGCTTAAAAAATAGAAAATTAAACCAATTATTAGAATCCTGATTGAAAGCTTGAAAGTTATCAAAGCTATAAAAGAAAAAATGTAGAGAGTCAAGAACGAGAAACATGAAGTACTTCTCTGAGTAAATAAATAAATGAAATGCACTGGGTGATTACGTCTGTTTTGACTATTGTAAGTATTGGAGCAAAAGATGACCTTAATTCCCTTGTACTCAAGGCGCTCACCAAGGCCTCCAGCAACAAGTACAAATGTAGCCCTGCGTGCTTCTTCAATACCAATTTTCTCCAACATCAGAAAATTATCATCACCGAAAGTAACAACTTCCCCTGATGGAACCTGCACAAGCAGACGGCTTAAAACAAATCATAAACAGCACATTGCTACATTGATGCATGAAGTACAAATTATATAAAAATGCATCAGAATTGCATATGAAATAACATTAAATCTAAAGATACTCACAGAAGGAACAAAACTATCATAAGGATTTTTTCCAGCTTTGGAATCAGCCAATAAACTTATAGAATTTCGAATATATGACAGTAATCCACCTGGATAACTTCCATTAAGTATACGAACCTATGAAAAAAAATGAAAAAAACACCCTTCACTGCATTTTGAGTTTAGATAAATATCAAACAAAAATGCAAAAGAAGTGAAACATTCTTCTACACTGTAAACCGAACGAAGCCAATGCTTAATTTTAAAACCGATGTACAAAAAGAATCGGCAATGTGGTCAATGCCAAATAAATATGCTGAAAAGAAATAAGTAATGAAAAACCTGATCAAAGAAACTCTTTTTTCTCTCATCATTGATGCCTGGACGTTTCCAATGGTGAAAAAGATGACCCTGTCCCTCATTCAACAAAATCTTTGCAAGCTCAACCTGTGTGATGGATTATCAGAAAACTTGGATGGGAAATGAATTTCAATATGCAGCAATGTTAAGAGATAATGTGAAATTCACAACCCCCAACTTCGATCCTAAGATTGCAATTGTCAAGTCAAAGGTGATGAAATAAAAGTAACGGTAGTGTATGAATTTGGGCGAAATCCATGGATCTAACACTTGATTTTCCAGTAAATATGGGTTCCTTGTAAAATTTTCCTAACCCAAATTATTACTTATTTAGTCGTGTACATTTTAATGACAGTCGCACAAAAAACTAAAGGTGACCGCAACTCCATCAACGAGATGAAAAAATGGTTGGCAATACAGCGGTAACTAAAAAACAGACAAATGATGAAAGGATTGGCACCTGATCCGGCAAGAGAATAGAGAGATTCTTCATGAGATTCGGTGCCGATGACGCCCACTCTCCATCACCTACACTTTGGTCCATCACAGCAGACAGGAAGAGAACGATGGAGATCTAGTTGGTAGTGAGGAACGATGTATTTTAAAGATCTGGATTTTGCTTTGTAATTTAATAATTATTTCGATTGTCGGTGGCCCGCTGGGTTTTCCCCGTTAACGCTGCAACAGGAGGAGTTTTAATCTACAAAACCTAGGATATTGAATTCTGGGTTTAGACGGTTAGTCAATGACGCCAATATTCTTGTTTTTTCTTCTAATGAAATGAATGTAGCTAGCTAGATCAAAATATGGTTATTGCAGATGTTAGTAGGAATTGATTAGGATAATAAATGATAATGAAAACATTGGTATTTGGTGAGGAAGAATTTGAAATTATCTACATATATCAGATGTCAAAATGTGTCATTAAATTAATATACACTTTTCGATCCGGACATAATTAAGTTACACACAATCACCTTCGATTCATATCTCGAAATTCCACATAACAAAGTACAAAATTTACAGGAGACATCCTTGTACATTATATACAAAATTAATTAGATGTAACTTCATTCTTTCCATGTGACGTAAGTAGATCTCAATCAATTTTTATCTCAAATATATATTAATTATAACCATTTTTAACTTAATTATATCCTTACTTAATAACCATCATGACTTGGGGTGATTAATTGACATACCTTCATTGTTGATAATGCTCTACACACTATGAATCATACTCCCTCCAAAATTATATTTTCTAATAAATACTAGTTTACTAAAAATTAACATTCATAAAACACCTTATAAGTTAAAACATACCTTTTTAATATCAACAAGAATCGATTTAGGGCCGGAGAGCGTTCTTCTAACAGTGAACCTGATGGTGTGTGGGCTTACAAATAGACCGCTCATACACTCACACAACTTTCTCTTTCTCTCTTCTTTAGTGTAATATTCTCTCTTTATTTTTCAGCCTCCTTTCCTGTTGAACCAGAGGAGATATTTATATATAGGATTTATTTCAGACCCCTTTGGCTTCCTAGGTCTCCCTTGGCCCAGGTCCATCGCCCGGTCGGGCCCGTGGTCGGTTCGATCGGTCCATGAGCCATGGTACTACAGAACCCTAGGATACGGATGGACGAACGAACACTGAGGAATTAAGAGAGGAAAATGA
The DNA here is from genome assembly GCA_001185155.1 of Zostera marina. Classification (NCBI taxonomy): domain Eukaryota; kingdom Viridiplantae; phylum Streptophyta; class Magnoliopsida; order Alismatales; family Zosteraceae; genus Zostera; species Zostera marina. Next base: position 410,750 of record LFYR01002110.1, read on the forward strand.
CTTACTTGTACTAAAAAACCTAACTATGCTTCTCCGGTTGCTTCAACAAAATGACTTACTAGACACGCTCCAGTCGTGTCTAGTAAAAAAAAGTAACATATTGATTTTAATTAGGATTAACAAAATCAAATTTTGATGTTTTTTGAATGACAAGCCTGCAATTTCTTTCCCCACTCAATTGGTCAACTGCTATCTTTTTTTCCCTCTTTTTTTATTTCCTTTTTAATTTGTTAGTTGGTTACCGATTTTCATTTATAGTTAATTGAATTCATATGTTATATGTTGGTGAATGAAATTAATTAATAAAGCTAGACAATTAAGATCGAGATTAATATATTGACTATTGAGAGCTAGTAGGGGTGAAATTCCCGGACGGTCGGGTACGGGGATGATTTTCCTATCCGAAACTGAAAATTTCCCGTCCCCGACCGAAATCTCCGGTCATTTCCGGGTAATTTATATAGACCCGCCCCAGATAATCCTCGTACTCGAAGAAAATTACATATAGACCCCCCAAAAAAAATTATATTGTATAATTTATATAAATAACCTTATACAATATATTAAATAGATAAATTTGTATTTAAAATTATAAAATTAAATCTAATTAAAAACATAAAACCTTAAAAATTAAACCTAATTTATATTTTTGTTATTACACCAATCCACCGTCGCTATCCTAATTCCACTGCTGACCTAACTCGATCCTAAGTTAATTCTAAGGTATGCTTCGCAAGTTCGCAAAATCGGACTGATTTTTAAAAAAAATGAAATACGCCAATAGGATTGGCACTTGGCAGTAGAGGTGAGCGAGGATGTTTAAATTAATACGTACTAATAAATAAATAAATTTAAAAAAAAAATTGACCGAGGAACGCAATCCTCGCCTTGCCCATGTCCCCGCTCACCCCTAATTGAGAGTTGAGAGGAGCTTAATGAATTAAAAGCATGCATGGACGGACCATGGGCCATTATGGGGTATAGATATAGGATTGATTATATTACAGAATAATAGATAAAAATTTGATTACGTACGTACTTCCAGTAAGCTTAGTTCCAGTACGTGTGTTTGAAATTTATCACAAAAATGTTTTCCGAGAAGCAGAAGAGATCTCTAGCTTTTCGACCTTAATGAGTAATTCCTCCAATCTATCGATTATGTTTCCCAGGATCAACATAAACTGCGTCGTTTGTGCAAATCCAAGGGTTTGGCTATTATTAGCTTGAATTGCTGATAATTTGATGTCCAGATGACATATTAATTTGGTCAATTCATGGCTATGATACTCCAAGCTACCAATGTGGTCACTTGCATCACATCTTGTCCTTTTAATCAAGTGATCTCCCAATTTCCTCATGATGCTCCCTACTGAATTTCCTATTGCCTCGCATTGTGTCTTTATTTCTTCCACCAAACTTACTGAATGTGCCGGATATTTGGACTTTCGGCAACTTCTCAGGGAAAGAACAAATATCGCCAAGTCGCTTATAAGATTTCCGATAACAAGATAGTCGTCCCAGCAGTGCTTCAGGCCAAATCTTCCTATTCTGCACTCCCATTTTGCGAATTTTATCTGAAGATTGATGCGACTAGTTTATTAATTAATTAATTAATTATATATGTATGTATATACGACCAAACTTGTAGTTCAATTAATCTCGTATCAATAAATTAAATCACCATGGATTCGTCGGTCGCTTTTGAGTATATCACGGATTTGCATCCTTTGAAATTGTCTTGCGATCGTCGGCCTTCCAATTTGTCGGCGATCGGCCTGAAATACTCCTTCACATTTTCTGATAACACGTTACGTACATTATCAGTTGATATATTGCATGATCGATCTCAATTAATCAATCTATATATATATATATATATATACCTTCAATTGATGATGCGAGACAGTTTAAATTCGAGTCCAAGGAGGCATGGAGTTGATCAGCAGCCCAAACAGGAAAGACAAGTACGTTAACAATGATGGAAATGGTGATGCCGATGAAGATCGATGCGAGTAGATCGTTGGCCTGTTTAACGATATCATCGTTGCGGACGCCAAACACCGAAACAAGACTGAAGATCATGATGAAGAACATGACTCCATGATCGTACTTCTTTTTTACACAAGGGATCATTCGAAAATAAGACGCAGCAGTGCCTGCAAAAATAAAATATACATCGAACGACATCATTAATAAATTAATTAATTATAAGAATAAATATAAATATATATATATAAATTTGGTTAATTTGTTGTTGTTTATATACTGATTATTATTATTAATTATAAGTAGTTAGTTACATATGATAAAGAGGCCCGAGGCAGTGATGGTAAGTCTTCCTTGCTCTCCTATGTTGAAGCGATGAGGCCAGAGAACGAGCATTATTCCCATCCCACCACCGCAGATAGTGCCGACGCAGCGGTTGAGACCCTTCTGTATGGTGGCACCTGAAGTGAACCGGAACATGACAACCACAGTCACGATGGCCCACATGGAATTATCTCCGAGACGGTCATGGAGAGCGTCGAGGATGTAGAGAAGAGACACCAAAACAATAGAAATTCCTACTTTCATCCCATGTATAAGCCTCCTTGCATCCTCCCATCCCAGGAGATGCTCCAGATGGTTCAACGGATGCCATCCTCTCTTTGACGTCGTCTGTTGACCGGCATCAACCGTCAGAATGACCGAATCAACACGACAAGTGGGAGACATTGTTGATTTACAATTACGTGATCGATGTATATATAGGTAGGGTGATGAGAAACCGTATTTGAATTTTGAGTCGATGAGAATTGAATTTGATTAAGGTAGCGCCGGCATAGGTGGCTAGCTAGGTCGATAGCTACGCTAGATGAGATCCACGTTGTTTAAATCCAAATATAGATAACATATATATTCCAGAATACGTACGTAGGTAATGGCAGATGACTCGAACAAGCACTAATCGATCGATCTGTATGTCGACTGACTTTTAGTAGATCGATGAAACACAACATGCGGATGGAATTGCGCGCGCGCAGATGAATAGATGAATTAGGCCGTGCTACGGAAACAACACATGAGTGGCAGTCGGAGTGCGCATGCAAGCAGAATAGTGCACGCCATTTATATATTGGGCAAATATTTGATTAAAGTGATAAGATACGATGAGAGGCAAGAAACAGTGCAGGCATGATAATATATATAGCAACCTATCTATAAATATAATGTCCATTCTGCCTATGCAACTCGCAGATATTACTCCCACAGCCACGTATCAGAATTGTTATGCACATTGATCTGTACAATCAATCAATCACTAGGCCAGCGCCAGCCATGAATTACACTTAAGACAGACAGACAGACAGACGACCACTGATTTAATTACAATTGATTGATTTGATTGATAAAAGATCTAAAGCTTACAATGTAACGTGACATAGCTAATTAATGGATATATCCCGAAAAGTCCTAGCTGGGCCTGACAGTCCTAGCCTCTGGGGTACGAACGTACTATCTCATCAATCCTCCTGATGTAGATTAAAATCGAGGAATTAATGAATATCCTTTCCGTCTATGCTTTTTTTTTAGGTACAATTAATCGAGAATCTAAGATAATGGACGGACCACTATCTAATATAGCGATCGATTCATTAATTGGAGATCGATTGATGTGGTTTTTTTCATTTTACCAACTTTTTCTTTTCTTTTTTTCTTTTTTTTTTTTTTTAAGCCACAAATTAAATACATACGTGTTAATTGGCTAGCCTAGCTAGCTACTTAATTATTTTTATAATTAGTATATTTGATTGAGAAAATAAAGGTTTTGACGTACAGAAAAATAAAAATGATAGAAAAAATCGTCTCCCCCCTTGCCGTTCCCCCTTCCCCCTTGCCCCTTCCCCCTTGCCGTTCCCCCTTTCCCCTTGCCAAGCGATCTTCCTAGCGATCTTCCCCCTTGCCCCCCGATCTTCCCCCTTGCCCCCCCGAAATCCCTAGCGATTTCCCCCCTTGCAGGCAAATCCCTAGCGAAGAGAAGGTCGCTCGTTCGCCCTCCAGCGAACGAGCGAGCTAACGCAATCAGCGAGTGAATCGCGCGAAGTAGAAGCATCCGTTTGATCGCAAGTCGAAGGGAAAGCTGCCTGACCGCGAGCGAAGGCATGTCAGCAAGCGCGAGCGAGCCCGGTCGGCGAGAAGTCCGGTGCCAGCGAGTGAGCGAGCCATGCCAACGCGCGAGTTGAAGTCCGGCCACTGACCGCGAGCGAGCCCTGGCGGCGATAGGGCGGCGATCGACCGAGAAAGAGGGATTGGAAGAGAGCGAGCATGCGAGAGCGAGAAATGGGGAGCGAGCGAGGTCATCTCAGATCAGCAGCACTCCACGCCTAGCTTCCAGTTCAAATCTACTCCCTAACCTCTTTTTTAACTTGATCGAAGGACCTCGAGTGAGACCTCGGCTCCACGCCTTCCAGTGACCGCGAATGAGATCATTTCGCGAGCAACAGTTTTCCACATCCGACGAGCGACAGATACAACTACCAGAAGATAGGAGGAAATCTCGTTATTGGTTTTTGACCTTCAAGCCGAGGATTAGCACGCCACATCTATTCCATATATCTTATCTACTTTTAGTTGTTTAGTTAATTGACTTGTAATCTTTTAATTTTCTGTTTAATCAAAATCGCCTTTTACAAAAAAAAAAAAAAAAAAAAAAAAAAAAAAAAAATGATAGAATTTTAGAAAGTCCAGACTTGAACACCCATCCTTATCAATTAATTTTGGCCACGTCGGTCTCCGTCCACCGAGTTATTGCCAACCCCTCCATGCATCCAATTTGATTACCTAACTAATTAGTTCCAACTTAATTAATTTCCTATTCATCGAGCTTTAGATTTATTTCAAAGCGTAATAAAAGTAAATATTTAAGTTAGTATACATATATATATGCAATAATTAATGTCTGAGTTTTTAACGATATTAAAAAATTTAATAAAGATCGATATCAAATATGGTGGCCGGTCAATCTGTCGAAAAAGTTGGGTCGGATCGGATCGGATCGGAATTGAATTAATAACAAAAAAGAGTGAAAATACCAATTAACTAACACATTGGATGATTTATTTGTTTGTTTGTTTGTGATGTATATATATAATATATATGGATCATGGATGATATCATTGATATGGTTTGGTTTAAAAGTTGTTCAGTCGACTAAATGGGTTTTGCTGTTAAAGTGGGGTATAAAGTAAAGCAAACCAAAGTAACAATAGTAGGATCGACCAATATTTCGTAAGATGAACTTTTTTTCTTTTTCACTCACTAAATTAAAACAAAACAACTAACTTATAATTAATTTAAGAATTAAAAATTGGAATTAATTAAAAAACACATGAGGTGATGACGAGTGATGTTGTCTTTATAGTGCAGAATCCACTGAATATACGAGAAGAGATTTATGGACATAAAAAACGCGTATCGACAACTACACAATTGTTCCATGTGAGTGAAGAAGTTAGTTGTCTCTTAGGTTCCAAGGTGCATGCATCATGCATGTGTTGTCGGGAAATCATGATGTAAAATAATTAAAAATTAGACTTTTTTTTTTTTTTTACTCCAAAATAAATAATACATCATATATACATGTGGTGGAAATTTAGTCCGCTCCACCACTAGTTAAGTTAAAAGAGTAACAATATAATTATTTTAGGTTGGTCACCAGCCACCAATAAATTAGTTAATTACAGAACAGTTGGGGCGATCGATCGATCGATCGATCTATCTCTGGTAGTGTACGTTCAATCGATAGTTTATTAATTTCCAAAAGGAATAAATTAAAGGTTGGTTTAATTAGGATGATTATCTGGAAGGAATTATATCGATCGATCGATCGATCTTCTTTTATATATTTTGCCTGGCCTTTACAACAAAAGAGACTAGCTATATATTCAATATTCATTAGAAAATGACGATCATTAGGCCGGGTTCCAACTTTAACTTGAGTGGGAGAGACTATATATATATATAATATTGAGCCAGTGGAGATTAAAATAATTAATAATAGGACTCGGTTCGAATTGGCTCGATCGATCACAAATATTAATTAAAGTAGCTGGCTGGCTAGCTAGCTAGCTTGGTGCACCATGGCTCGTCAAAAATATATAATAGAATAAGATTTGTCGGAAGGAATAATTGATCGATAATCATATTTACCACTGATCGATCGATGATACATACCATTTGGCATGTGGACATATGGACATATGGTGGTGGCTTTGGGATTCGAGAAGACGATCACTCGATCAAACTTCCAACATAATGTGAAAAAAAAAACTACTCATTATCGTCATCTTATCATATCTTATCTACTCTGCGATCAGTTTCATCTATCTATCTATCTATCTGTCGATCGATCGATCTAGTGGTCCGTCCACTCAACTTAATTTACCTAAAAAACCCGTACGCCTTTGCATGTCCACATAATTAATTATAGGGTTATCAGGATGCATGATATACGTACGTAGATACATAGAAGAGAGAAAAGAGAGAAAAGAGAGAGAGAGTCGTTGGCGTAATATAAATAAAATGTAGGGTACCGGCCGGATCGATGACTCATATGTCATTAGGTGGGTGGTATAGTCTCATTTCAGTCACCGACAGACACGAGTACGTAAGTTGTTGATAATATGTACTCACTCATTTAGGTAATCACTACACTAATTAGTTGCTTAATTAATCAGTGGGTGATCAATTTCGTTACTGATTTTGGAATATTTCACATCAACATTAATATTAATATTAATTGACACATGTACATGTGTGATTAAGACAAAAATTTACAACAAATTTCGCTATTAATTACATCAATATTTATTTATTTAATTGATTACCCACGTTCTCACCCTACTTACCTCTATATCGATTCTATATTCCTATATATATATCACCCCCATGCAACAACCTCCTATCACAACATACTCACGTACTTGTTTCTTTACTTACCAAACATGACCACTCCTGCCACTCGTCATCAGCTCACCACCAATGATCATTCGGTAGCGGTCACCATTCAACAACATGCGACGCCAGAAACAGAAGCTGGCAACGTTCCCATGAAGATTAGAGAGCCATGGTCGGGATGGCGTCTTCTGTACCTTCCATCTCTTCTCGACCATCTCCTCGGTCATGACCAAGCAAGAAGATTGATACATGGTATCAAAGTGGCAATTGCGATTGTATTGGTGTCTCTTCTCTACATGGTTGATGTTATCCACGATCGTCTTGGAGACAATTTGATGTGGGCTATCATGACTGTGGTCGTCATGTTCGAGCTCACTTCAGGTATCAATCATTATTGAATCGCCAACCAATTCCAATTCCAATTCCATACATGCATGCAAATCTTAATTAAATAATTACATTCAGGCGGTACCTTACGAAAGGGCGTCAACCGTGGCTTCGGCACTCTCTGTGGCGGTCTATTGGGCATGTTGGTAGCTCTCTGGGCTCATGACATTGGAGGCTGGGGGAGAACTGTCCTTGTTTCATTTCTTCTCTTTATCATATGTAAGTGCGTGCATCCCATTAATTTCTTTATTTTTTTATTTTTTTATTTACTAACTAATCAGGTTATTAACTTTTTTTTTTTTTTTAATAACAGGCACTGCGGCATCCTATTTTCGAATGATTCCGAATATAAAAAAAGGGTATGACTACGGAGTCATGATCTTCATCCTCACTTTCAGTCTTGTTGCCGTCTCTGGCGTTCGGGGCGATCAAATAATTAAACAGGCCAACGACAGACTGTCAGCGATCCTCATCGGCATGGCCATTTCCGTCACTACAAACATGCTTATCTTTCCAGTCTGGGCTGGTGATGAGCTCCAAGCCTCCTTGGAATCAAATTTCAAGAGTCTGGCATCTTCCATTCAAGGTACGTCCTACATACATACATACATATATATATATATATATATAACTAGATTCTGACCACCTGCAGAATTAGATGTCTTACATTCAGTGTGTTTTTCAATATATAGGGACTGTGGACGACTACTTCAAACCTGTGGATGAAAAATTAGAGGGACAACCGCTAGACACTTCGAAAGGATGCAAATCTGTAATACACTCAAAAGCGTCTAACGAATCCATGGTATGTAAATATATAGAACAAACGATTCCAATTAATGATTAATTTGGATCGATCCAAAAATAACCAAATTATTTTTCAGGCACTTTTTGCAAAATGGGAACCGATGAACAGACGATTTGGGCACTGCTATCCATGGGACGATTATCTTGTGATTGCGAACCTTCTGAGAAATCTGGCCATTTCCATTCTGTCGTTGAGAGATTGCCGGAGGTACAAAAATCAGGGAGACTCGACCGACGAGATAAAGAAGCAGTGTGAATCAATGAGTGATTCTATAGGGAGCATGTTGACGAAATTGGGAGCTCATTTCCATAACAGAACCAAATCGGTTGCGGCCGACGACGTCGATAACTTGGAGTCTCACAAGCAGAAACTCTTCAAATTAATCTGTCACTTGGACATCGATTCTGGGAACGAAGATGACATAGAAGGCGCGCAAATTGCCCAATTTTTGCTGGTCTTGATCAATATCATCGATAGAATGGAGGAATTAGTTATCAAGGTTGAAGAATTAGGAAAGGCTGCTGCTTTTAGTTAATAATTATTTTTAGTGTTGCTCTAATAATCGATCGATCGATCACTTTTATTTCACACGTTCGTTCTCAAAGCCCCAAGTCCATTAACATATAAAAAACGACCATAAAGAAGATGTATGTCTAAATGAGTAAATGGATGGATAAATTACAAATTTTCCCTCTATATATGAAAGAATAACAAACAAACCCTGCACGGCTGCACTCACAGCACTGCACAGTTGGATGAGAATTTTACGATATGGTGTACATAATCTACGACGAGCAATCTGCACTTCTTCCGGCCATAAAAACGGCATAGAGAAGTTGGTTCCACGTATCTGGGACTCCGGGAAGACACCAATGACTGCAATCCTGTCGGTTGATTGGCGACATTTTGCCCGGACCGATAAAGTACCGCGACGAATGGCCGTCTTTCCTTCCTTTCGTCATTGCCGTGATGTCAAGCAAGTCGATGATTCTGTCGCTTCTCCTCGACGTGACGTTGTGAATGGCTTTCAGAAGATACGTTGTTTTCTCCAGAGGTTGGTTGTTGTCGGAGACATTCAAATCCGGAGACGTCTGTAAATCGCATCTCCCACCGTTGCTCCAATTCCCATTCCTGAAATGAACGGGAGAATAAGTCCGGAAAAACACTTGGGTCTTCGTTGCATTCACCTCACGACGGACGAAATCCACAAATGTGTCGATCGCTCTCTCATAAGCACTCTGCACCGTCATCTCCATCTTCACCTTCCCTCCTTGTTGGAAGTAACAACCATTTTTTATGGTTTTCCCGTTATTCCACCAATGTCCGGTGTTGAAAATCAGAACATCCGCGTCCTTCCATTTTGGATATGACCAGTCCATGGTGTCTACTCTGAGAGTCGAATGGACCTCCTTGGGGTGACGTGGAGGTGGTCGGCCTTGGACAACCAGGTATGGGGCTCTGTAGTACTCTACCGTGCAGTTGTAGTCGCTGAATCGAAATTTCAGGTAACCTGTATGTTTTGTGATCGGACTGCCATTCACTTCATAAATTGAGCTTTTGTTTGTCATCTTCGACGATACCATGCACAGAAGAGATTCCCACTGGTTTCTCCCAATCGAATCACCGACGAAAGCCAGCCGTTTGTTCCGTAATCTCTCTAGCATCTTCTCTCCGTCGAATCTGCACGCGTAAATGTTCAATTCAGGAAAAATATTATAAAAAAAAAAACCCAATTTTTATTTTTGCAGAAAAACAGACAGACCTGGGGAGATTGCAGTGATTGGGTTGCCACCGCCACTTGGTGTAGTTTCCATCGGGTCTTCCATTCTCCGTACACCGAAATCCAGAGTCCATGAACGGGCAGTCTTTCGAATCGTAGATAGGATACTCTTCATCCCACACCCATTTCCCATCATACAAATCGCAAGTTTCTTTTTGTTTGACCACATGTGGCTTCTCCGATGATCTATTCGCCGATAATCCCTCTCCCGGTAACTGTCCGTACTGATCAGCGCGGAAGAGGAAGAAGAAACCGAAGAGGCAGAAGAAACCGAAGAGAAAAATTACTACGGTGACCCCCACTACCCATGTGGGTCGTTTGGTCAGATATGAATGGAGTGATGCGTCGTTTACCTTCTCCTTCATCGGTGAGACGATCGCACCAGTAGCGATGCCGGCAGTGGCAGAGGAGAAATCGGAAACTGAATCGACCGATCCCAAATAATATTAGACGAGAGCAATTAATACGAATTTATGGGCGTATCTTTGTTGAATGAAATTTCATTTCATTTCTTGAAATTTTTAGGAATGAAATCGTAACCAAACTAAGAAAGAATCTGGGGAAGTCTGGGAATGGAGGGAAAAAGTAAAGAATTGAAGAATAACAAAAGGATATTGGATTGGTGACAAGTGGCGACGATGAAAGGCGGTCGGAAGAACCGTTAACTGACAGACGAGATAACAAGGAAGAGGATTTGAGTTGAGAAGAAGAGAGCAGAAAAGAGACAAAACCAATAATATAGTGTGAGTGTATGATGTGTATATTCATTCTTGTTCCATGGCAAAAGTGGGTGATGTGGAGTAATCGGACCCATATATTAATGGAAAACGATGGCAGTTTCTTACGATCGTGGGTTTAATTTACTTAAAATAGTCTTAAGTATTAACATAACGTAATCGTAGGGACAGATATGTAATTTGATCCTAAATAGATTTAATTTGTGGTTAGAATTTTGTTTGGGTCAATAAGATTAAGACCAACTTCAGTCTTGAGTGTCGCGCATTGATTAAATAATTACCGATTTGACATGGCATGGGCATGGTATCAAAGTATCATACTATTATTACTATGACGGTAATTATTTATTGAACAGTGAACACCACGCACGGTATTATTATTTATTTGAATTCGTTTTTTTGAACATAGATGGATGAGTATCAAATTATCAATCATACATACCTCAAAAAGGAAGATGGATGAATCTACAAGCAACAATGAACATGTCTAGAAGTATTGTCAAATGAGATAATTAAATAGTAAGTGTAAGAATATATTCTTAACTTGATACGATTTGTGATTAATGATATGATTTTAGAATTTGGTAACTTAGAAATCTTTACTTTATTGGTTATTACTTATTGTGAAAAATCAATTAAAACAAGTATAAAGCAGAAGTTGAAACTTGTATCTTTAGATAACTAATCTCGATTTGAATCTGAAAAGAATTTACAGATTTGTGTGTTGTTTTGAGTTTTGACTTGTACAAGTGAAGTAAAATGAATTATCAAACTTGTTTTAAAACTAGTTTAGTATATTTCATTACAAGCTAATCTCTGATATGGCAGACAATTAGAGGGAAATTAAATCTTAATTTGTCAAATCTCAACGTACGTCATCCGATATCACTCGTGAAGTCGTCGTCGGATGTTTGATTCTCAATTTCACATCTCACCTCATCTCATACGATCGTTATTAATTCATTAATTAAAAATTTCGTTTTATTTGAGTCGTTTCTTAAAAGTTTGAAATTCAATTTGCGTCATTCCAAATAAAATGTCATTAAAGTTTTGGTGGGTGAGTTGGTCAATAATGAACTGGCTCGCAAAGGCCCATTAAACGACAATGGGTGTGATTAGTTAATATTTGGGTCCAGTCTGATCGTGCTGGATCCTGAGTCGGACCGGACCCATCACCCAAGTTTGAAAATTGATATCACCAGATTTGGAGTGAAAATTCATATAATTAACAAACTTAGATTAGATGACAGAGACAGACGCAGGATACAAGTTTATTTACACGCATACAAGGAAATGAAATTCTGAGCATCGATATCGGCTTGGCCAATGCCCAATGGCCTCCCTCCCAAAAAGCTCATCGAAGAATATTAAGAGGTGTGGCCACGAAACTATTGCATCCTTCAACCTTGAAGGTGGCGCCACATATCTCTTCTTCTTTTGCAGGAACAGCAGTTACTTTGTTCTTTGGATGCTCATAGCTTTTCAATTCACCAGAGGTTGTAGTGTAGAAGCATCCTGATCAATAATATTAGATGTATAATTATTTTAATCATCAATTGATTTTAATTTAATTTATTGATAATTACCTTGAGGGAATGTGGCAAGTGATTTACCACAAGCAGCTTTCAGTAAATCCACATCATCGGCAAACGCTACAAATCCATCGGCTGTGATTCCCCAGTACAGCGGAACCTTCCCCTCTGAATCCTGCATGCAGGAATCAATCGATAATCAGTTGGTGTGTAATTAATTAAGGGATGAACGAGTGATTGCTTACGGTGGCAACGAACAGAGTGGAGGTGGATTTGTCGAAGATGATAAAGGCAAAATTGCCGGTCAGATGGCCCAGCATATGGCTCGGAGGATATGGAGCTCGGTCACGGAGAGCCTTGTACGCCTCTATGACGAGCAACACCTCATTTGCAGTCTTGGAGAGGCCGTAGTGTTGCTTCAAGCTGCCTAAATTGTCCAGAACACCCTCGAATAAACAGAAAATCTCATCTTTCGCCGCAAACAGCCTGCATCGAAATCGATCCATCATCCGACCAACAGATTAATTAAACTGCCGATAATTAACCATTAACGTACCAATTACCTTGGGTTGAAGGCGGAGTGGTTAGAGTGCGAGTATGCAAGAACACCATCGTCGGTGCCAATCCTGACAGACACAGCTGCAGGATTTCCATCCAAGAAATTACCCACAAGTGTAGAAGCTCTAGTCTTGGGAGAGGGCGTTCGACTTCCGGCCACAATCAGCTCCTCAGGTGGGTAGACGATGCTGCCACTGAAAACACCCAACATAATGTCCGACGTCTAATCTATCTATCTATCTATCTAAATTAAGAAATAAATATTGAAAGGAAAGACCGGAGATGTTCTTATTTATAATCTCACACCTCACTTTTTTTATTTTTTTATTATTATTATTTTTCAAATTTCAATGGTTGCTTAATTATTTGTTTTTTTTCTTCTTCCTTGTCCATTTTTTAAATCCATCCCCATCTCTTGATTCTCTTCTATGACCCACAGATTTTTATTCTGTTTCAAATAATCCCACTTCCTAACTACCAGGAAAAAGAGGTTAATCTCTTCAGATCAAACTACACTACTACAGTGTAGAAGAGTAATTATGACTTGCTTGTCAGTCTATTTTAATTAAGTCTGGGAAAAGATTAAAAAAAAAAAACAAGTAAATGAATGAATGAATGAATGATGTAGGACCCACGCTTTATTATTTGGTCCCCACCGACGGTGAGATTTCCCAGGAAATCTACGTGGCACCAGATATTTAATCTCTTCTCCCACAAAACGCCAAAATTAGGCATCGATCCACCACGATGCATGACTCAGCTGGTGTCAGTCGGTCACGTGCGTATCAGCAGATATCGATTTAGATTCTACTGAACAATTAAAGGTTTTATTTACGAGAGAAATAATAACCATTGATTATTTAATAAATAAATAAATAAATAAATAAAACCGGGAATATTTGATGATTTAATTTAATTTAATCAGAGAATCATTTTGATTCAGTTGCGTGATTAAATAAATTAAGTAATTAAAATGTGAGTGAGTGGGTGAGTGTAATGTAATGTATCTTTAATCTTTATGTATGTAAATCATTAGAAATCTTTTTGTTGACATACAAACAAACCATGGGCACATTTCAAATCAGTGTGCTCTTGTTGACTATTGACCTTGTTTCTTCAAGAAAACAATGGGCTAATTCCATCTACGCATCTAGGTAGGTTAGGTGCGCTTATTGGGACTATATTGTCTCAATTCTTTATTAATAATCATTTTATTATTCTTAATTTTCTAATTATTGGAATTTTAGATTATTTATAAATTAATAAGTTTACGGAATTTTTATATTTTGTGGTGGATAGTGGGTACAGACAATACATATTTAAAATTATTAAATTTAATATTATCTTCAAGGAAGGTTGTTGGATTGAATTATTGAAACCGATAACATTAATTAAGTACCATGGAAACGGTCTTCGAGGTCCAGACGCACGAATGGGCCCGAAGGCGCAGGGAGGCCGTGTGGCTCATAAGGTCCAAGATCAATCACGTGACACTATAAATACTTCCCTTGGTCCATCAGGGGAGGGGGTTGGCAATCGGAGTAACACTTGTAATAGTTTAGGTCGACGAGCTTGGTCCGGCGAGTTCACGTACTAACAGTGGTAAACCTGACGTGAACGAACATAGCAACCGGGAGGAAGGAGGAGGATGACGGGGAGAAGCGAATACCACGCGTAGGGGAAAACTCGAGGCGGCGCGAGCGGAAGGCACCGGAGTACCGACCGGCACCGCACCACCCACGGGACCGGTACTCGGAGGAGATAAGAGTCAACAAAGAGTGGGACGCTCAGGAGGAAAGGTTACGCATGGAGCTGGAGAAAGTAAGGTACGGGTGGGAGTCGCCCAGGAGGAACAGACGAAGCGGGCCCACACCCCCACCTAAGGAGAGAAGGTCGAGCCGGTCACAGTCCCGGGAGAGAAGGGAGAGCAGGGCGACGGAGAAGGACACGCGAGACTTCGTCGGAGGGAGCGCACGGAAAGGGAGAGCAAGCGAGAGAGGGTGCAACTCGTGGAACTGATATCTACTCTACAAGAGAGCCAGCGCCAGTTGCAAGAGTAGGTGCACCAACTCACGGTGGCCCCCCACACCCTCGAGTCAGACGGGGGCGGAGGCGGTGACCTGATGTACGGGCCGGTTCCCCCGATCGGGGGGCCTGGGAGCGACGCTTCTCCCACGGGAGGTCCCGGAGGTAGTACGACCTTAGCGGTAGGCGGAGAGGCCCTGACACAACACTTGCTGGACGAGGAGTACTCCCCGGGCTGGAGGGCCCCGAAGATCCCGTATTACAAGGGGGACACCGACCCGGAGGATCACCTTCACTCGTTCAAGACCAACATGGAGGACAGGACCAGCAAAAATGATATCTGGTGCCAGATGTTCCGCAGAGCCCTCACGGGTAACGCGATAGCATGGTACCTACGAAGGCCTTGTAACGGTGTTCCGGGCGGCTTTCTCACACCGACGTAGGAGGCCCAAAATCAAAGCCGCCCACAGCGCCATCACACAGGGAGAGTTTGAGAGCACACGCGCGTATATGGACCGGTTTGCGGGAGAGTTGCAAAAGATCGAGGGGATTTCGGAAGAGGTGGTTCTATACGCCCTCACGGACAGCCTCCGACCCACTTTTTTCGCAGGGGACCTGGTACGAAAACCGCCAAGAACTTTCGCCGAAGCTATGGAAAAGTCCCACGGAGAGTACAACGTGGAAGACTATCTGGGGGCAAAGATCCAGGAGTACAAGCGCCAGCAGAGGGGGAAAGGCACCCCGCAGGCGCAGGGGGGCAGCAGCACCACCAACATCAGCAGCCGCAGACCAAGCCCCCGTAGGAGGGGGGCGAAGGGAAGCAGGGCCAGCCCCGGCGGCAAACCATAGACAAGTTTTCCTCACGCTGAGCGGAATGGGAACCCTACTCCCGACAAGGCCGATGAGGAAGGACACGACAGCGTTCAGAGACACTCGCCGGTTTTGCGAATATCATGAGGACAACGGCCACATGACAGGCAAGTGCCTAAACCTGGCGAATGTACTGGAGAAAATGAAGCCCGCAACCGGAGCCCCCCCCCACCCCGCCAGTGAGACGGGCGTCGGTCATACCCACGGGGCACCAAGCACCGAAGCAAGAGCCAGTGGACGAAGCGGTAGGGGATATCCTTACCATCGCAGGAGTAGCCGCCTCCCGGGGGGACGAATCGTGGGAAGGACGTTGATACGCTTTAGATGTGGACCGGACGACGGGGACGAAGCGCCCGCGAACGAAGATGGAAATTTTGTTCACAAAGGAAGACATGAAGGACGTCACTACGCCCCACGACGATCCGTTAGTCATAACCCCCATCTTCCGAAGGGGGGATAAATCCAACGTACGCATCTACAGGGTTCTGGTAGACACAGGGGCGTCCATAGACGTACTATATTGGAACGCTTTTGTTGACCTCGGCTTGGCCCGTGCGGATCTGCTCCCAAGCCGGGCCCCTATCAGAGGCTTCGGACGGCATGCCCAAGCGACGACGGTCGAAGTCACGTTCACCGTGGTAAACTTCACGTCCAGATACAACACCATCCTAGGGAGAGCGGCGCTACACGCGTTCCAGGCGGTGATGTCTTCGCTCCACTAGTGCCTCAAATTCCCGACTGAAGAGGGAGTATGTACGATCAGAGGGTCCCAGAGGAAGGCACGCGAGTGTTACTTCAACTCGATTGGCGAGGTGATGACATCGGACGAGGGCCTACCGCACTCCGCAAGGGAGTGAGTCCCAAAGCCGAAGCCGGCGTCCCGTACGACCCTAATCAGCCTCGACCGGAACGAAGTGCACATAGGAAAGGACCTCTCGCAGGACTTGAGGGGCGGGCTGGAGCAACTCCTCAGAGAAAATGTGGACTAGTTGGCAAATGAGCTGGGGGAGCTGAGCGGGGTGTCTCGGGTGCTGGCAGAGCACAAGCTCGCGGTGGCCTCGGGCTCCCACCCCGTCAGGCAGAAGTTGCGTCCGCTAAGGGCAGAAAAAAGGGACGCGGCAGAAACGGAAGTCAAGAAACTCCTTCGAGCGGGTTTCATCCGCCCAGTCGTTACCCCGCTTGGCTGTCCAATGTGGTCATAGTGAGAAAGGCGAACGCGGGGTGGAGGATGTGCGTCGACTTTACAAACCTCAACAAAACATGCCCCAAGGATAGCTACTCACTACCGGCTGGTGGACCAGAGCTCCGGGTGCGAACTGCTGAGTTTCATGGACGCGCACTCAGGGTACAACCAAGTGCTCATGGCAAGGGAAGACGAGGAGAAGACGTCGTTCATCACAGAGATGGGCACGTTCTGCTTCAAAGTAATACCGTTCGGCCTGCGAAACGCCGGGGCTACCTTCCAGAGGCTAATGGACAAGGTATTCGGGGTGCAGATAGGCAGAAACACGGAGATGTACGTGGACGGCATACTCGTCCGATCGAAGAAAATCAGGACGCACCTAACCGACCTGGAGGAGACTCTCGCCAACGTCAGAAAAGCAGGGCTAAAGTTGAAGGCAAAGAAGTGCGCGTTCGGGGTCAAGGAGGGGCATTTCCTGGGTTTCCGGATCACGCCCAAGGAGATCAAGCCATGAGAGGAAAAGGTTGAAGCCGTCATGGCCATGAACCCACCGCGAACGATAAAGGAAGTCCAAAAGCAGAACGGAAAGGTGGCGGCGCTGAGCAGGTTCCTGCCAAGAGCGACGGACCGCCTGCGCCCGTTTTTCCAGCTTCTGAAGAACCCAGGCCCCAGAGTAGTGTGGTCGGATGAGTGCGAGGAAGCGTTCAAGGAGCTCAAAAGCCAGCAATCTCGGAATCAGGCTAACACGAGCGTTGGGCGCGTCCAAGGTGCACTTCCACACGGACTCCCGGCTAGTAGTCAACCAAGTCAGGGGCGACATCGTGTCCAAGGAGGACTCAATGTCAATCTGTGTGGCCGAATAGAGAACGACCTTGGGCAAACTCGAGGAATGGAAAATCTCCCAGATAGGGAGAGAGGATAACGGGGAGACCGACACGCTAGCCAAGTTGGGAGCGTCCCCAGGGAAGGCGGAAGGAAGATGGATTCGAATCGAGAACCAAGAGCACCCGACGAGACCTCACGGGTCCAAGGCAGCGCGTGCGGAGTGATAACTTCGGGGGACTGAAGAACGCCGATTAGCAGATTCATCGAGGTAGGCGAAAAGCCAGCATATCCGATGGAGGCCAGGAAACTGAGGAACAGAGCTGCTCGGTTTGTGGTGGTCCAAAACAGGCTGTACCGGCTATCCGCCGCGGAAGAGGCCCCCTACGGATGTGCGTGTCGCGGGAGGACGGCAAAGCCATCGCAAGAAGCATCCACGAGAGGGCAAGCGGGGCGCACCAAGGCGGAAGGGCGTTGGAGAAGTAAGTAGCCAAGCAAGGCTACTACTGGCCCGAGTCAATAAAAGACTCAGAAGAAATCGTCGACAGGTGCGACGAATGTCAGCGGCACTCGAACGTCCAGAGGAGGCCGTCCACCATGATGAAGGCGTTAACAACGCCTGAAGGCGGTAACAACGCCCGTCCCATTCGCAAGGTGAGGGTTTGACATAGTCGGGCCTTTCCCACCGGCGTCGAGGAGAAGGAAGTTTCTGTTCGTAGCAGTCGACTATTTCATAATGTGGGCCGAGACGGAAGCCAAAAACACGATCACCGAGCAGAATGTAATGAACTTCGTCTTTAGAAGCATCATCTTCCGGTTCGGGGTCTCGATCCAAATAATAACGGACAACTGGACGTAGTTCACGCGGAAGAAGTTAAGAGAATTCTGCGAAGACAGCGGGATTAAGTTGAGCTTTGCACCAGTGTACCACCTGCAGGTGAACGTGCAAGTGGAGGTTACAAACCGGACGATAGTGTTGATCTTGAAAAGGAAAGTGGGCGACCACCCGGGAAACTGGGCGGACATGATCCCCGAGACTATGTAGGCGTACCGCACGACAATCCGAACCCCCATGGGCCAGACACCTTTCGCTCTCGCATTCGGAATTGAGGCGGTAGCGCCGACCGAGCTGGTATGGCCGTCCGCTCGAATCGAACAGTTCCAGCCAGGAGCGAACGACCAAGCGTCGTTCCTAGAAAAGGAGCACCTGGAACATCGGAGAGAGGAGGCGTCTATCAGGGACCTCACTTACAAGCGTCAGGTGGCGATGTACCACAACGAAAGAGTGGCCAAGAAGAACTTGGCACCAGGCGACCTCGTACCGAGAAACGCCAAGGTAATGGTGGTGGACCAGACGAAGGGGAAGTTGTCGGCAAGATGGGAAGGCCCGTACGTCATCATGGACGAGATTCACCCGGGTATCTTCCGCCTAGGGTACGAGGATGGACAAGAAATAGAAAGGACTTGGCACGCCGACAACCTTGAAAAGTATAGGCGGTGAAGGTCAGGGCACCACGCAAATCCTACCTTTATTTCGGTGTCGGTGTTTTTCTTTTCTTCATATGTAATGTCGGCCCACCCGACCATGGCACGCGATGCCTAATGAAATGCACTCGGAGTGCCCCCATTAATCGGAAGACAGCCGACCTCCAGACTAAGAAAAAAAGGGGGGAGCCCGCCGAAAAGGCCAGCAGAAGGTTCCCAAGGCCCAAAAACCTCGGGCTTGTCCTCGGGGCGTCGGGGCGGGGGCGAAGGTAGGTCGAACTGGATTGGGTCGTGCGGCCGCTTCTTGTGTGCCCCGGGTGTAGTCCACCTTGATGGGCAGAGTCATGTGCTCATCGTAGCTCCAAGACTGAGCCAACGTCCGAGCATTGACGGCCCCACGGCGATAGATGTTGACCAGAACGTCCTGCGCGTTCAGCGCCTGAGGCTACAGCTGCGAGCGACTAGGGGCAGCGGTTCGGCTCTTCAGCTGCGTCAAAAGCGCCCAACGAGAGGGCGGCTCTCCAGGTCGAACGGGTCGAGAACATCCAAGGAGACAAAGAAAAAACGATCGCGCCAGTGATGAGATCGGTCGACCAACTGATCAAAAAGTGCGTTGCCAGACGTCATCGTGCGGTCGGTAGCCTCGGCAGGAGCAGCAACAGGAATCACAATCGTGTCGTGAGCGTGAAAGGTGTGCGAGGTCCCAACGGAGCCCGAGGCGATTGGTGCGGTGTCAGAGGGGCGACTGCAGGCCGGCTCGCAAGGAGATTGGTGCGGCGGACCTGAGAGAGACGACGGTGGACGTCGATCAGCACAGCGTTGGGACGTTGAGTCTCAGCCACGGCCACGCTATTGGGGACGCCAGCGGGCGACAACAGACACATAGCCCATGCGGCGTGCTGGAGTTGCACTTCGCGGCCATACTCTTCAAGAATATCCCAGATGCTCGTTGCGAAGGAAGGAAGGGATGAGAAACCAAAGTAACGAGCGCTCTATTTATAGGAGAGGAGAAGGGGGAGCAGCTCGAACCTCGAGGAACCTTCAAGACTAGTAAAGAGGGGATGGTGGAGGCCAAGCGCGGACGGGTGGCCCCTGAACCCGGGCCCATCGAGGAGGGGGGGTACTGTTGGTACCATGGACCGGACCGAACGAGCGGCCTTCGAGGCCCAGACGCACGAATGGTCCCGAAGGCGCAGGGGGGCCGGGTGGCCCATAAGACCCAGGATCAATCACGGGACACTGTAAATACCTCCCTTGGTCCATCAGGGGAGGGGATTGACAATCAGAGTAACACTTGTAATAGGTTTGGTCGACGAGCTTGGTCCGGCGAGCTCACGTACTAACATTAATTAATGTCAAAATAAATAAAGCGGCTGTTCATTTTAATTGTTTCTATTGTAATCCGCAATCATTGATAACATCTTGCATGTACATAATATTAATTAATTTAACACACGAATTATTCATTATAAATATCAATATTTAATTTAATATTTAATATTCAGTAATCACTATCGAATAAATATTTTAGAGATTACAAAAAAATTTAAAGTTTTGCTTGTTTGAAAGATTAGAGTTATCCAATGTGTATTTATATTGTATATCTAGATTACTTCTATCAACTATATATATTATTGGTGACATCTACATTTTCAATGGGCTACATTCTTGTTTATCTCATATTTATATCATCTACTTAGTATATGTTAATCTCATATATGTGTATTTTCATTATATGTTAATCTCTACTTAGTATAATCTCTTTTACATTTTAGTTTTTTTGTAACTAAAACTATCTGTTGTTTTATTTTTAATTCAATTCAGGGAAACCCCCATTCCCAACCAGCATCTCCCTATGTTCATCGTTACTTGTTGTTCTTCGTTTGGTTTCCTCATTTGCTCATCTGTTTGTTGTTTATTCAATATTGTCATTGCTGCTTGTATTGGTGATCTACACTCATTGCATCGCGTTTTTCATATATAAGGTCTAATCTTATATCTGTCTAACAAATATGTAATCAAGTTACATTTTATTTTACAATTTAATCAAAACAATGAAATTTCTTTTTCCAAAACCCTAGTTCCGAGGTGCGACACTTGTCCTTCTTGCATCTGCGTCTTTCTACGATCACAGTATCTCTACATCGTTTATTGTTTTCTTTTCATTTTAGTTTATAATTTCAGAGTTATCATACACAAACACTAAACACATCCACGATTTCTTCAGAATAGACACTTTTAAAATAAATGTTCCATACTGTCTAAACCTCAATTATATATATACAAAAAATATCCAATGAGCTCAAAAACGCCCACCCTATGTGAACTGTTGGATGTTTTGACAATTCATCTGAGCCGTTATTTCTTTTTCAAATATTTTATTGTTTTTTATTAGTTATCCCCACACACATCCCCATGTATGTCTGCAATTTCTTTACCTACTTAGTACCTTCATTTATTAGTTACCTTTAGTTTTCATGAATTGTACCTTATGGACAAAATTTCTTCCATAAGTTTTTTTTTCAACCTTTCCACACCGCCTTGCTCAACCATTTCACGAGTGGGTTTTAATTTCAACGTCGCCGGACCTCCGTTTCTATTCGCTGGACTTGCGTTTCAATTTTTTTTCCAACTTTTCCGCACCGCGCTAATGAACCATTTCACGAGTGAGTTTTATTTTCAAGTTCGCCGGACCTGCGTTTCACGTAATCGTTTTTCACACGCCGGATCTTCATCTCCACATCGGTATGTGTCCCCTCCTCTATCTTATCGCTTTCTTCTACTGGTTGTATCCGTACCTGTCGCGCAATATCTGTAGATTAAGTGTTTCTCTTACCTTGTCACACCTTTCTTCATGAAAATCCTTAAATTGATGTTCCTTAATTCGTTGACAGACCTGTTTCACTTACATCTAATCGTCTTTCCGAAACTACTCATACTGTCGTACGAGAATTACATATCGTCGTTGTTCTTCAAATACTACAGACCCATACCCTTACATGGTGTTCTTCGTTGTTCCCTAACCCTAAATGTCGCATTACTAGTAGTCTTCTCGAGACAGAGTTTTCTTCAACATGTTGTCCTGTAAAATGAGAACCTATTGTATCAATATAGTACATGTCGGATTACCATTTCATATTTCCACACAGGGACTTCTTCCCGTTTTGTTCATCCATTAGTCAACAACCCGTTGTACCGAAACAGTGTCTGTCGAATTACCAATTCACTTTTCGAAACATGAAACTCTTACTTTCGTTGTTCAATTAGTCAACAACTCGTTGCCCCAAAACAGTACATATCGCATTACCTATACATTTCATTGTTCTATAAGTTAAAAAAATGGTGTCCTCAAACACTTCTCGTCGAATAATTACTTGTTGACATTTCAGTCATATGTCCTCAAACATATCATTTTTAGTTACTGCACTACTAACATTTTAGGGGATAAATTGGACGTACTAAAGGACACACCATGAACGCCTTCAAGAACAACAATGCATTCATTTCAAAATAAAAAAAGGGTTCAAGAAAATCAAAGATTTTGTTCTACACTAACAAATGAAATAGAGAACTTATCTTCACATAATGCTGTTTAACAACCAACGGTGTTAAACGCAAACAAAAATTATCCTAAAACATATCTTCACACAAACAAATCGACATAACATATTAAAAAGTCAAACAAAGCGATTACGTGCAAACATGGTTACGGAAATACAGGGGGGAAATACAGAGGGGGAACTACAGGGGAGAAATACAGAGGGGGGGGACATGGTTGTGGAGGAAAAAAATCAAAACTAATGGAGTGTGCAATGATCTGTGATAAAACGAAGTACGCAATATTTACTCACTGTTAAGAAATGATCGGTGACAACGCGTATGAAGGAGGACGGGAAATGCGTCGGGAAATACTGAAAATGGGTCTCCAAAAATCCGGCGAATGGCGACAGCGATTCTGGATGAACGACAGCGATTCTCCAAAAATCCGAGTGTCGCGTGCATCTGGGAGTGCTTGCTGTTGGGAAAAAAATCGCCCAAGAATCGCTCGGGAGAGTGAAACGCGGAGGAGAGTGAGTTTTGAAAAAAAAATGGGTGGAGAAAACGAAAAATAAATCTTTTACAGAAGAAGTGTCAGTTGTCACCTCAGATTATTATCAAAATATTAGATTAAAAAGTACACTGATCATTTTTTATCTCACAAAAACACACCTAATAATAGAATCATCTCATGGACGGTTGGCAATCATCTTCCCAGATTGGACGGCCCAGGATCTTTGTTCTATTTATATAAGCAACATGTAGGATTAGCTACGACCCCCTACGTAATAGTCTGTCAGTTGTTGGCAGCCTTCTGATCCACATACGCCAAAGTGTTTCTAGATTTTTTACCGCCACTGACCATATACGTACCAGTGCCTTTTGAACTCTTCGGTCTTCGTTGTTTAATTTCCAATACAATGTTAGCGATAAGTGACTCCCTTGTCATTGTTTAATTCCCAACTGAAGGTGTTGTTTGGCCTAAAATTCATGCACTGTGTAGTAAGTTCTTAGTGCACACGACTGAATCGTTGTACCTGGGGCCACTTACAGAGATATCTTGGTTTTTGATATACCTTTTCCTTACCTCAAAAGCCAATATCCCTTCATGTTTCCAAGCCCTTGTAATTCTTTCAATTATTGTTGAGATCTGTACAAGTACGAGGCTAGTTCTGAGACCCATATGATATCCTTCGTTGGTCTTGTTCCCCCAAATAAAAGCATAAATAATACTTTTGATTTTATCCAGAATCGATTTGGAAACGATGGTGGTTTGGAACAAGTATAATAATTTCCCATAAAATACCAATTGAGAGAGTTGGGCCTTCCTAACACATGACAATCCACGAGGCTACGACCATTCGGTTTCGCAAGAAGGGTTATTAGTGAATCGATTATAGGTCCACATTCCGAACTTGAGATCGAAAGACTTGCCAGTGGTTCTTTCTTTACTCTGCAATCCTAATATGACAACTAGCTTTGCCTTGTTCTGGATCAATTTCGAAAATGTTATGTAACTCTTGTTTGGATTGACCGTTAGACCTGAGAAGTTAATGCATAATTGACCTGAGAAGTTTATGAAATGATTTCTCATTTGCCCGACAAAAAAGAAGCACGTTGTCGGCGTACGCATTCAAGGATGAAGATGAATAAGAGGGGAGAGATCGATGGTATCTCCTTGATGGAGCTCTCTTTTTGCCTTGAACAAATCAGACAACGACCCCTCCACCAAAACAGAGAAAGACGTGGTGCTACAACATACCTCGATTAGTTTCCTGAAAATTGTATCAAACCTTGTGATTTCTAGAGTTGGATCCATCGAATGCTATTCAAATGCTGCCTTTTGAAAATCAAGAGATATGCATGCGGGTAAACTGATGAGCTAATACCAAATTGTCATTTATGCGTCTACTTTTCATGAACCCGGTCTGATTTGGTGAGATTGTGTCGAGCGAGCCTGATTGGTAAAAGCTTTGATTTCATCCGTTTTCTACTTTTCTCTCATCTTTACGTCTCTATCGTTTTTTATTATGTTTTCTCTAACTATCCTTTATAGATTAAAGCCTTAAACGGCTTAAAGGGAAGAAATATATATAAAAGAGGGGTGTAATGAATAATTTATTGTTAAAATCTTTGAGTTTATCTTCTCCGGGCTCCGGCATCAACGCCGTTGAGGAGAACTTGGGAAAGCATGAGATCTACGAAGTATTGATGGCCAATCTGTCCATCTCTCCATTGCGCTTTCAAAGGAGCTCTACCGTAGTGCACACCGTCGTTGCATCTGTTGTCGTAGTGCCAAGGAAATGTCATGTCGAAATCATCTATAACTCCCCCTCCGACGAGGATCCCTTTCTCCGTCAGCTTCTCGACCAAAATGTTGTTGAATACCTCCATCTTGCTTGGGTTGTATGCGAGATCTCTCGCGTATCCACCCGTGGCGATTGTTGTCCGGTAGAAAATAGACGGTAATCTCTTCCCTTTATGTCTCCATTCTCGGATAACGGTTTCCCAAAATGCAGAGCAGTATTCGGCCGCAAGTTTGAATCTTCGCACGCTTTGCCAACGTATTCCGTCGTGGAGCCCGGAGTTGAGAACCATTGTGTCCGGTAGTTTTTCTTCGGAGAAATACGTCATCAGAAGGTCGCGAAAGCTTTTGTTTTCGAGGGATTCCAGACCGAGATAGTTCATGGTTTGATTCCAATGACCGTTAAAGATGCTTGTGATTCTGACGGACTCGGAGGAGTTTTTTGGATTCGAGTATCTCTCGTCGAACCGCCTCGGAACGGATTTGATGTCCCACCGACCGAGAACGAAGTTGAGAAGATTCCTGATTGTGTCTACGTGATTCGAATCCCCCCAAAAAAACAACCACCGTCCGCGGAGGAGCTTCCAAGCTTCATCTTCACTGTATATGCGAAAGGAGCAATGAGCGGAGTAAACCCAGCCGTTGCTCTCCAACCACCCCAGACTACCCTGGCACCATGGAGCTTTGCAAGGAAGATCACTATCGATGCACCTGTAACGGCCATCATCGCTGATTTCACATTCATCATTTTCGGCGTGTCGTGTCCACCTTCCGGACCACACTTGTTGATCGAAATCAACCGCTCGGCAGCGGTGTATCTCCGGTAGAGGTAAAGGCGCATTAGTGGTGTTGTATGAGAATTTGATGACGATATTCCTCACTTTCTTTCTGTACTTGAAACGCGCAGGGGAAAATTTCAAACCTTCGAAGCTTCGGAAGAGAAGGACGACCGTCAGATTATGCGTTCCGACGAAATCACGGTGAACTTGGATGTAAATAGAGTATGTTCCGTTTCCGTGATCTTTCACCGGTGGACGTGACTTCCAAGATCCACCGGAGAGGTCTGTCTCGAAGTAATCTCCACCAAGACAGCGTCTTTTTCCGGATCCATCCAACGCGTCGAAGACAAATTCGTGCATTTCATCGGCGGCCAATTCGATAGAACCAGACCTCTCTTCAAGGTCTAGCCCGACGACGGATATATCGGTAGTCCTGGAGTCCCGACATTGCTTTCCACCGCCACCCAACCAACGCGAGATGAGATTCGACGTGTAATTTTCCCCCAGTTCAACAGATACCCACTTTGGAGCTGATGGCGATGATAGTGGTGGTGGTGATGGTGATGAAGAAGAAGAAGAAGATATGTTGATGACTGAAATGAAATAGTTGTTTTGTCGGAGCAAATTGCCGGTAGCTGTGAAGCTGGTGGTGATGGTGTTGATGTCAGCGTTCCACAGAAGGAATGCTGGGGAAATCACAAGAAACAAAACCGTGAACGGTAATCGTCGGCGACCAATTATTCCCCATCGGTCTGATTCTGAAAAGAGAAGGGCGTTTTTTTCCATCAAATAATGAACAATCTACGGATCTTCTTCTTTGTTTAAACTGTCAATCGCAAGCTAGCTAGCTGTAGACGTGCGAATGACAAAACGCCAGCTTTTTGCAAGATTAAGTAATTGAAAATTTTAAATCGCGATCGATAATTGATTAGATTCTTAGGGTTTAGAACCAATCTCGATCTCTTTTTTTTTATCAGGGTTTAACGTAATTGACAACAAAGACATGTATGTGTTTATCATCCGCAGGAAAACAAAACATGTGGGTTCTGCCGACAAAGGTGCACATAGAACGAAATCAAACCATCCGGATCTCCTCTAATTTCAAAGAAAATCACATGCAAGCATTAATTGGGTGCCATTTCGTCATCTCCACCGACAGACATTACAATTGGACAGAGATAGAAGAAGCTACGCATCGAACATAGGTCTGCTAAAATAAAATGATCAATTTAGGTCGAGCAAAAATCGTGAATGAATGATGTCTTCAAATCTTCCACGTTTCTTCCATTGAAGGAAACACTGCGATCTGCAGATTTTTTTTGCTACGGAAATGATAAAAAAGAAATAAGATGGAAGAGGTAGACTGGAATGGTAAAGGGGAAGAAGGATCTGAATTAACGCAGTAGAATTTACTACGGACACATTTACGCGGTCACGTGCCAACTGACTCATGACAGGTCGGGAGTCACCGATCCTCCTCTGCAAGATCATTTTTACCGCCATAGAATTTACTGCTTGTTGATGGAGCTGAGTAAGTATGGTGTTCGATAACCCAAATCGTGGGCTTTAAATGTAGTCTTATATTATACCTCGACTTGTTTGGACTCGAACACATGAGAGAAAAATAAGTCGAATTAAATTTTCCAAACAAACAATAGAAATTAGAAAGAGTGGAACTCAAGAAGTAAGTTCAAATGAGAATACAATTTAATAATTTACGACGAGAATAGGAAAATAAAAAACTTCAAAAACTGATCTGGACTATTATTCTCTCTAACTATTTCATAACTGGCCTGGACTAAACTGATCTGAACCGGACTACAGGCTATTTCTATTTGTAAAAAATAACGTCACCTTTTGCTTCCCTCGATGACGACCAACCTCCTCCGACATCACTGCCGTTGCTTCTGTATCTTGAATATCTCCACTCCAAATCCTCAAAAAAAGGATCTGATCTGATCTCCTCGACATCCAGATGATAACAACTCCTCGACATCCAGATGATAACATTTGAAACCTCGTCGGATCCCAATCAGGATTCAACCACAACCTCAACCGCTTAGCATGATTTAGGAAGTTGCTTGCAATCAACGGAGGAGTCATCCTCAACCTTATGATGTCTTACTTCTCCCATGCCTCCCTCGTTAACAAGACCTTTGATTTATACTAATCAATCGTCACTCTCGCCCGTTCCAGACAATTAAACAGATCAGGCTAAAATTTGTCTGTTTATATAAGGATTTCAATGGTTAACAAAAATTGAAAAATAACATAAAATACACATCCAATGGACAAAAATTCCAGAATTCCAATGAAAAAAACTTGATTAAAAAAGCCAATTTACTACAAATCAATATATTTCCTATGTTGGTCAAAGGTGAAAAATTTGGCAGCAACAAATTTCTAACAGATTGAATGTTGTCAACTGATAAAGATAAAGAGTGATTAAAATTGGAATCAAAATGCATAGCATTAACAAATTCTACAACGAATGGTAGAACACAGTACGCAACAGTTAATAACCGATTAACGGAAGAAGAAAATAACCCTAATACCTGCCTCCACCTCCACGACCACCAGCAACAACGCGTCCACCGCCAAAAGGAGCACCAATCGCCTGATTAGAATCAGCCTGCTCGATTACGCCAGGAAGATCCGGCATTCCAAGTGACGCAAGCATCTCAATGGTGTCCTTATCGACCTCGATCCCATCAGACTTGATCGCCGACTCGTCAGGTACGAAGTCCATTCTCCGCTCCCTCTCTTCTTCTTGAAGCTTCAATGAGATCCCACGCACAGGTCCCCGCTGAATCCTCTTCATAAGATGCGTCGAAAAACCGGCGATCTTATTACGTAGACGTTTAGATGGAATGATAGCGACCTCTTCCAACACTTTCTTATTGGTGTGGAAATCAAGCGTCATGCGAGAGTAGTAGCGCTCGATGACCTGACGTGAGGATTTCTTCACGGTTTTCGTACGAACGCGTCCCATTGTGTTTGCTGGAGACTGACTGACTACTAAGATCTTAGGGTTTGCTTGAAGTAACGACGGCAAGACGTTAAGGAAACAAAAGATATGTCATATCCTCATATGTGCAGTGTTGGTATGGGTTCAAACTTCAAAACTTCTGTTAATGGACTGGGCCGATTATGTAATATTTCAGATCCAAACTTTTAGTCACCTCATCTGTAAAAATTCCAACGGTACAACAAAAATTTTAATTACCATTCATGGGGGACGGTATAATTGCTTCGATAAGAAATTTGCAGAAATAACCAATTGGTTAGTTGTCTGCAAATTTAAGTCGACGATTGTCTTGACAAGTTCAAATCGGGATCGTCTCTGGAAAAATCGATTTGAGTGTTGCAGCAGTCAACGATCGACGGTGCTTAGAGGAAGGAGAAAATGCTTGGAAAACCCGATTGAAGATTTGATTTGAGCGATAGAGGAATAAAATCGAGTGGATAAAAATTACCGACGGACGAGATCGAACTATAGTGGTAGCTTAGAGAAACTAGCGAGATCGAGCTGCAATCTCTGAAAAATTCATTTCGACGAGCCTGTACTCAAATCGACGTACACAAGCACCAAATGAGCGAACACTTAAAGAAATGGCGATCGATGAATGAGCACACGAAAATAGGTTCGTTCGGATCTGTTAAGAACACTCATCTGATAATGTTTGCAATTAATTCAAGTAATCATCGATGTTATAATGTTTATATTTATAAAGAAATTTCTTAATCAGCTTTAAGACTTATGCTCAAAAGGATTAGTTATCAATAAGAGTCATAAGAAACTTAATTCTTGTTTCAACGACAAAAGTTTTTACATATACACCGTCGATCGGTTGACAGATCCAAAATGATCATCTAAATACTACTATTGTCAATTTTCTAATTCTAATTTTTAAATACAGAACTTTTCAGTTAACCTAACTACTACACGGCTCGAAAATGCCCACCTCTTATAAATTGTCAAATCTTTCAATTTTCATTACTTCTATTATTATAAATCTTTTTATTGCAAATATCCTGAAAAATGTAAGACAATATTTGATTTTTAGTACCGCTCTAAACTCTCTGTCTTTTGTTTAAAATTTTGAAAGAAAAAACAATATTTTTAAAAATTACAATCAATACAAATTACAGTATTCGTTTATTTTTGATATCATTTTAATTATAATAATTAATCCTTTACCAATATAGAAACTATTAAATAAATAATTAAAGCATTTACTCGAAAGAAAAAAATAACTTTTCTTAATTAAAATAAAATAAACAGAAGATGTTGGAATATTTGCAAAATTACAACAAATATATAATAAAATAAGAATAGTTCAGAATCTTAGTAAATGCCTCGATGATTTTTTGTTCATTAATGAAACAAGAAGACACATTTCATACATCTAATTGATTCATCATCACCATAACGAAAAAAATCTATCATAAACCACAATAAAAATATACACAAGAATAAATATGTATTAAGATTCAATACAATAAAAATAAAAAATGTTCAGAATCTTAGTAAATGCCTCAATGTTTTTTCGTTCATAATGAGAGAAAAACACACATTTCACACATCTAATTGATTCATCATCACAGTAACTGAAAAAAATCAATCAATAAAATAATCTACTATAAATAATGAAACCTCAAAAACAATAAAAAAAAAATCTTCATAATCTTAATAAATACCTCCGTGATTTTTTTTTGTTCAGTAACAAGAGAAGAATAAATTTCACATCTCATTAATTCATCACCAAAATACAGAAAAAAAATCAATCACTTAAGCAAAATTAAAAATTACCTTCTTTCGTTAAAAAAATCTAAAATAAATACAGTAACATTCGAAATGCAATAAAAAATACAAAACGTTCAGAATCTCAGTAAATGCCTCAATGTTATTTCGTTCAATAATGAGAGAATAACACAGATTTCACACATCTAATTGATTCATCATGACGAGAAAAATTGCACAATCATTATTGGAAAGACAAAAAATTACAAAATATTGAACCTTCCAGGATATATTAACATTTATAAATACACACTTGAATGATATAAAAATCCGATTAGCAAAACGCTAAGAAGGAAATTGATTATAAGATCAATCAAGGACGATGCAAAGAAAACACGACAATTTCAGGGAAACCTCTTGAAAAAAAACGAGTAAATCAATATTTAGACGACAGATAATAAAAAGAAGTTGATTTAAATGAAAATCAGATAGAACAAAAAAAAAACAGAATTGAGCTGAATCTGAAGTAGAGATTTTAGTAGAAAAACTTCAATCCCAAACTTGTCTTGTTGTGTTGACGGCTACATGTAACCCTAGAGATTGTGGTATATATAGAAAAAATAAGTATTAAAGATAACTGGATTGGGCTTTCATTGTAGTTTCAATAAATAGATATTGGATTGGGCTTTTTATTGAGCTCGAGCTTTTGTGCTCAGACATAAATAAATAATACGACTTGAATATTAAATTTCACACAAACAACCAACTTCAGAAGTGAAAAAAAACTTTATAAAATCAATCGTCTTTTTTTAAATTCAATTTAATAATTTGCGACTTTATTCAAAAAAAAAATTTAAAAAACTTCAAAAAAAAGTAACTCCCATTTGCAGCAGACTAATCTCCCTAATCCATCACCAGAATTTCCAACTTGGTTTCATGCTATTGGACGCCAATGACGATGCCAATTTGACCAATTATCACCACCTCCTCTCTGAGAAACCTCGAATTGCTATTGGTATTTATTGGATGATGGTGATTGTCTCCACCCATCCAATTGCCTCTACGTCCCCAATCAGAATCATCAGATTTCTTCCTTGGTGTATTGTTCATCTTCCGATTGATTCTTCCACCTCCTCTTCTCCAGCCAATAGTTGCAGGACCATTAGCAGTTGGAGGAACTTCATCTTCAAAACCAGTAGCTACAGGAGGAACCTCATCTCCAAAACCAGTAGCTGCAGGAGGAACATCATCTCCAAAATCAGTAGCTGCAGGAGGAACCTCATCTCCAAAATCAGTAGCTGCAGGAGGAACCTCATCTCCCAAACCAGTATGTGCAGGAGGATTCGGGCATCTCGCATTTTCCTTCCCTCGATGACGACCAACCTCCTCCGGCGTCACTGCCTGACAACTAACTCCTCATCTGCTGCCGTTGCTTCTGTACCTTGGATATCTCCACTCCAAATCCTGCGAAAAGAACCTGATCTCCCCCCCCAATCCACTTCAAATGTAGACTCATCTGACCACAATCGTTGGCGCCGATCCTACATTCTCCACTCCACGGCTATTCAGATGATAACAACTTCTCGAGATGCTCAACTGGCTCTCGACATTTTCAACCACGCTGGATCCCAATCCGGATTCAACCACAATAACGAAACATACGCTGCGATCCTCAACCGCTTGGCACGATCTCAGAAGTTCCTTGCAATCGACGCTCTTCTCGTTCGTATGCGCCAAGAACCATGCCGTTTCAACGAAGCAGTTATCCTCAACCTTATGCCTTACTTCTCCCGTGCCTCCCTCTGTGATAAAACCCTTGATTTATTCCACGCAATCCCTAGTCTCGCCCGTTCCAAACCCTCGATGAAAGCCTTCAGCACATGCCTCAACAACCTCGTCGTCCATGGGCGGTTCGATCTTGCGGAAAGACTAATATCTGACGCTGACAAGAAATACAATCTCACTCCCAACGTGTGCATCTACAATATTCTCATCAAGCACCACTGCAAAGTTGGGGACCTCGACTCCGGATTTGCGGTATTGGATTCTATAAGAGATTCTCAAGATTTTCCCAATTTGATCACATACTCCACTTTGATCTCCGGTCTCTGCTCCTCTGGTAGATTGAAAGACGCATTCAAGGTGTTTGAGGAAATGAACGAGAGGGATAAAATCACACCTGATGCAATGATCTATAATATTTTGATCAACGGCTTCTGTCGGAATTCCATGACGGATAAAGCAGCCACCATGCTTGGCTTCATGCGGGCGAACGGATGCGAGCCAAACATCGTTAATTACTCTACCCTGATGATAGGCTATTGTCGCGAAAACCGATACGATAAAGCTTTAGCCGTGTTCAATTCAATCCCTACTCACAATCTCAAACCGACACGGTTTGCTACACAACTCTGATCAGCTATCTGTGTAAATGTGGTCGGACCAACGAAGCCATCAAACTGGCTAATGAGATGGGTCGACAGGGACCTAGTTGTCGCCCCGATCTAGTCACCTTGAACTCAGTGATATCTGGGTTAAGTAGCGAGAAGAGGTACTTAGAGGTGGTTGAGTTGGTAGAGAGCGTGGTCTTACCTATGCCATTTGCCGGAGTGCGGCCGAATAAGGCAAGTTATCGGATAGTGATGAATTGGTTGTGTAAAGATAGAGAAATGGAGATTGCGATGAGATTGGTTAGGGTGATGATCGGAAGACGAGTGCTGCCACATTTTAAATCTTCAAATGAGTTGTTGGTTGGGTTATGCGAGTCTGAGATGGTAGCTGATGCTAGTTTGGTGTTAACTAGATTGGTCGCTCTTGGGTTCGAGCCTGAGGTTGGAACATGGTCTCGATTAGTGGAAGGTGTTTGTAGAGAGAGGAAGAGATCGAAGGCAGTTGGGTTATTTGAGGAGTTAGTGATTAATAATTAAATACTAGTTTATTTAGGATTTCTAATTAAACATTATGATTATTCTACTCACTTCCTTCCAAATTCCAATATATGATGATTGAATTTAACATTGAGGTGTTATAGGTAGGATAGGAGAATTAAGTTGGGATATTAGTTGAGTAACTAATTGTAACTGAATTCCGGTAGGCGGGTAGAATGTGTTGTGCGTTATGATCGGGTGTAGAGATATTCGATCTGTAATATAATATATTAATGATAGGTTTGGAAATGGATATGC
Organism: Zostera marina; assembly: GCA_001185155.1. Lineage (NCBI taxonomy): Eukaryota > Viridiplantae > Streptophyta > Magnoliopsida > Alismatales > Zosteraceae > Zostera > Zostera marina. The sequence goes on from LFYR01002110.1 coordinate 444,423, forward strand.
AATTAAAATCACAAGGCAACTTACGGTAAAGCAAATGAAGAACTGATGAGTTGAATTAATTATTCAAACGGTTTCCAATACAAAAACGAAAGTTAGTTAATTTGCAGATGTAACACCGACCATATATATAGGGCAGACCGGAGTACGGAGTCTTGTTTGTGCTCTCCAATACCTAACAATGATATAGCTGTAAATCAAATGTGCAAGACCATGCATGATTCGGCCTATGTAAATCAATTTGTTTTTGTGTTTTAGATATATAAAAGGTTGATTTGTTTCATAAATCAACCATAGGATTAGGAATAGGATCGTTATATTTATTTACATCCATAGTTTGGTCAACAATTTATTACATCCCACAATCCTACGTGAATCCTACGTGAATCCTATTTATTTAAGTTTAAAAATTACTACGATCCTAAGTCCTAACTCTATCTATTTATTTATATCCAAGAAAAGAAAAACTTGTTAAAAAACAAAAACAACATAAGAATTTAACCTTTATTTATATATCTGAAAAGAAAAGTGTTGGTGTGTGAGCTTGTCGACCTAATCTATTACAATTGTTACTCCTTCGATTATCAATTCCCTCTCCTGATGGACCAGGGGAGGTATTTATAATACTTTCCTACTGTCTTTGGGTCTCGTGGGCTCGCCGGCTCAGGCCCCTGAGCGGATTCGTTTGGTCCATAAACCGTGGTACACGGTACCAGCAGAAAGAAAAAAGAAAAAAGAAGTGGTGTGAATATATATGAATATGAGTAGGACACACATATATTATTGTAATTTTGTAAACGCAGGCACCGCACTCAGCAGTGTGCACTGCCTAATTAATTGGACTATGATCGATGCATGTATTGGTATTTGGTAGTGGACAAAATGAACAACGTATGATTAAAAAATTATAATTGACTCCATTTGTAAATTGTAATTTGACAATTTGGTCCTGCCGACCCGACCAAGACGACCAGATAATATATATAGCTACTTTCAACTTTCAGCACTATAATTATATATATTGAAGTGGTCCCCGACGCGACCATGGTATCATATATATCCATCTTTTGGTTTGATTTGGTTCTATAACTGGCTAATTAAAACATTTGCCAACATTAATTATTATTTTTATTTTACGAAATTGAACATATTATAATATATTATTTTGATCGTGTATCATTGATTCATTGATTCATTGGTGTGTGTTTTGAATTTGATTTTAATCCAATAATTGATTCAATATTATTGGTGCATTGCAAGTTGCAGAAAATTAAAGCAACCATCTATTGCTCTCTATAATCTATATGACTTTCTGTTCCACTCAAGTCATGTGTTCAACTGGCGCGACCGAACATAAGTAGCGGTAGACAGAAAAAGGTTGTTGGTCGAATTAGGGATTGCATTGGGAAAACAAAAACTATATGGGCCCGACCAGTCAAATACGTACTATACGTGGTTTCTAAATGAACTATGGTTTATATGCCGAAATTGAACAAGTCATCGTCCAACAGGGCCCGCCTACCTCCTTGTTTGCTTTATTTGATGTCCAGTTGATCTGAACAAGATATGATCTAAAAGCTTGTAGATTGTGTACATCTAATATAAATAAATAAATACATACGCTTTTACCGATTTAAACAGTTTTGATTGAGAGAAAAAAATCACTACAATTAGTTCGACCACGTCTCGTGCATGCTTTTTGGGTAAGCCAGTCTCATTCTTGTTAATCTTCTTTTCCAATATAATTGAGCTTTTATTGAATAGATTCTTAATTTCCATCAAGACATCGAATAAAGCAGATGATGGATTGGATGGAATCATTTTCGAAAGACAGGCAGTCGATCAACCGTTAAACCAGCACAACCTACTTCCATTATTCTCTGTCGATTCATTATATCATCCACATCGTGGTCTTTTTTTGAAAGGTAAATTCAATGGACAAATCACCCAAAATGTGATTATTAATTATTAACATAGTTATATTTTATTCATCCAATAAAATCAACATCATAAATCAATTAAAAGATAAAATCAAAACCTTATAATTATTAACATAAACTATCACGTATTTAAAACCAAAGAATCTTCCGGCCTCTCTATACATATTTAACTATATCCATCATAATTTAATTCAAACATCAAAATCTTCATAAAGTATTCCATTATAGTCAGTCAGTCAGTCAGTCAGAATATTATTCAACTTTCAACTGTTTTGACTTTTATTATTAATTCAAATTAAATAAAATCATTTCATTTTCGATTCGATTCGATTCGATTCTCATTTAGTCATTTCTTAGAGGAGTAAGTAAATAATGGGAAGGAATATCCATCCTATTGTTATTAAGTTGGCTATTATGTATGTATGTAACTAACATGACATAACATTCCAATTTCCAAATCATATGAGGATCAACCCGTACCCGTATACCGTATATATATAAGTGTACTCAAACCGAATTTTTATTATACCTAGTCAGATCGCACTTTCTTCTGTACCCACGACTTTCCACGGCCTACCCCACCGGACCAAACCTGAAAGGAAGGGATGGGTACCTCTCTATCATCTACCCAACTCGATTTCATCCAACACTGTGGAGGACAAGGAAGAGCGAGGGAGAACAATTTTCTTTGACCAACGATCATGCTCGTCTTTAAATTCTCTCTCCCTTCTTCTTCCTTCTTCTCCATCAATACTCGGCCTCACTACTGTAAATTTCGTTTACAGAATGGAACACCGACGTCGTCTATATTTCCCCACTTCTACTATCACTACTACTCTCTTCTTCCTGCTAATGGCGTCGTTCCGAACTACTTCCATCTCTCTACGCGACTTGATCGGATTGGACGGTTACATAGCCTTCGAGAATCTCCGGGATGGAACTGGAGATTTCGGGAACATCAACATCCACCCTCCGTCGGCAATCCTCCATCCCAAATCCGTCTCAGACGTATCGGCCTTGATAACTCATGTGTACGGGATGGGTGGGACTTCCAACCTCACAGTCGCCGCCAGAGGACATGGCCATTCGCTTCGCGGCCAGTCTCAAGCCTATGGAGGTGTTGTGGTGATGATGGAGGATTTGAAGAGCAACAGATCGCCGGTGGTGGTGGTGGAAGGTGGTGGTGGTGGTGATGTTAGTGTTCATGCTCCGTACGTGGATGTTGCCGGTGGAATGTTGTGGGTACATGTCTTGGAAGAGTGTTTAAAGTACGGACTAGCGCCCAAGTCGTGGACGGACTATTTGTATCTCAGTGTTGGCGGTACGTTGTCGAATGCCGGCGTTAGTGGACAGGCTTTACGGCATGGCCCGCAGATCAGTAACGTCTATCAACTGGAAATCGTCACTGGTTCGTCATTTTTTTTAGATATCATTGCATCATTAATTAATTAATATCATCGTTACTTAAAATATTCTACTCATGTACATAACTAATTAACTGCAGGGAAAGGACAAGTGGTGGTTTGCTCACCGGAGAACGAAGAGGATCTTTTCTTTGCAGCTCTCGGTGGACTTGGACAGTTCGGGATCATAACCGGAGCTCGAATTGCTCTCGAACTGGCACCCAAAAAGGTAAATATCAAAACCTCAGAGAAATACCTTTACTGTTACTATTTACGGGTTGACTGATTAAATTATTTGATGGAATTTGGGGTTCAGGTGAGGTGGATAAGAGTTCTCTACTCCGAATTCTCAACCTTCGCAAAGGATCAGGAAATGCTGATAGCCTCCACCGGAGGAGCCAACGGCAGTGGATTCGATTACATGGAGGGATTCGTGATCAAGAACAGAAAAGGAATTCTCAACACGTGGAGATCTTTTCTCAACCCAAAAGACCCTGTTCAAGCAAGCCAATACGAATCGGACGGGAAGACTCTCTTCTGTCTGGAACTGACCAAGTACTTATATCCCGGCTCCGACTCAGACGCCGACTCCCAACAGATCGACGATATCCTATCCAAGCTCAGATACATACCTTCGACGATGTTCCAGTCGGAGGTTTCGTACTTTGATTTCTTGAACAGAGTCCATCCAGCCGAGATCAAACTACGGGAGAAAGGTCTGTGGGATGTTCCCCATCCATGGCTCAATCTTCTCGTACCAAGCTCTTACGTACACTTCTTCGCCGATGAGGTGTTTGGGAATATTCTTACCGACAGCACCAACGGACCCATAATCATTTATCCCGTCAACCGAGCCACGTAAGTAATACCAATCAATTAAAAAGATTTAAGATTAAACCAACCAACTGTCGTATGTCTGTCCGTCCGTGCTTAATTTTTTAAATTAATCTCATTCGTGCAGGTGGAACGAGAGAACGTCGGCGGTGATACCAGAGGAAGATGCCGTGTTCTACATGGTGGCGTTTCTGACGTCCGTGACGAGCAAGGCGGGTTTTGCGAACGCGATGGAACAGAACGACAGAATCTTGGAGTTCTGCCTGCGAAGTTCGATTCCGGTGAAACAGTACCTGCCGCATTACACCAGCGAGGAGGATTGGAAGACCCATTTCGGGAAGAAATGGGATCTGCTCGTGGAGAGAAAGTTCAAGTACGATCCTCTGGCGATTCTGGCCCCCGGACAGAGGATTTTTCAAAGAACTCTGGTGGAACCCACGACTCATCTTCTCACCACCATATAACTTATAACTTTTTTACTCTATTTAACTTAGTTTGGTTAATGACTTAATGGGAGGATTAGTTAGCAATAGACTACTAATAGTTATGCAGTTGTACAAAAAATATTATATATTGGGGCTTGTCTTGGAATTGTCTATTGTCGGGTAAGGATATATCTGTTAAAAACTTTTATTTATTGCTATATAAATGTAATTATGGAGAAATGGAAAATGAAGGTGTAGAATATAGAATTGCAGATATATAATAATCAGGAAGGGGCGTACTATCCAGCATTCCAGCATTCCAGGGGGGGCAATTGCTCCTCCCCCTAAAAGTTGAAAAAAATCGAAAATCTATTTGTAATAATTTTTTTTATAAGGGGTTAAATATAATTTTCACAATCTATTAATATGTTTTAAAGGTTAATATATAAATTTCACAATATTTTTTTATATACTCTCTCCCCCTTCTCTCCCACCACGTTTCACAAATCTTCTCCCTCTTCTCCCCTAAATCCCTAATCAAATCTCTTCTTAGATTCTTCACTGTTGTTGCTGTCTTGCTGGAAATCTCTTCTCCAGTTCTTTCTCCGTTGCTACTTTCTGGATTCTCTCATTTCTCTGGTATTTATTTGTTCATCTTGTTTGTTGTTTCTACATATTATTTGGGTCTGATGGATATGATACGATGGTGATGGTCTGATGGATTTTATTGATGTTTGATTTAGTTAGTTGATTAGTCCCCATAAAATATTTAATTTATGGAGACCCCCCTAAACTCTCATATCCCAAATATTTTCCTCATTCTCCCTTAAATTGCTAAATCCCTAAGTCTCTAATTTACTTCATCATCTACCTCTACCTATGATTTCAATCAATCTAGCAATACTCCGTTGGCGTAGGTTTCTAACTTCTTTGTTAAGCCTTCTCTCTATCTGTATGTCTGTTTTTTCCCACACTCGCCATCTTCCACTCTCCATCATTAATTAAACTAGCTCTTTTAGGGGAAGTTGGCGATGATGATTTATTTTTCAACCAGGCAAGCCCCAATAGTTTTTTTTTGGCGGGGGAGGCTTTCATTTTTTTTTGATGAATATCAAAAAACATTCATTTTAATTGTTGATTTGTCATTTCACATTTGTGCAAATATCTGGATTCTTGTGGTGGACTGTTTTTGAATTTAAGTTTCGGTTAGTAAAATTTAAGCTTTTAAATTTCTTTTGGTGCAGTAAACATTTTTCTTTTTCTTTTTGTTTAATTGTTTTCATCTTCTTTGGAGATTTGCCTTGCTGATTTTTGATTGTTTAATTTTAATAGTTGTTTCATTTTAAGGGCCAAATCCTGGCTCTGCCCTTGCCTTCAGATCTTCTTTCTATAGGCTCTGTCGTAAGTAGGTAATTTAGTTCATCACTTCTACTTCCTCCTTTTTTTTCATCTTGTCCATCTTCTTTTCAGATTTTGATACTCAATCGACAAGAAGTCTCCATGAAACAAGAATAAACTCAAAGTCTCACAACATTCATTTCAGTCATTTGACAATTGACATCAACGCAAGTATGTTTGATTTCATTATTTTTAGTTCAGATCTTAAATTTTTATTTATAATGTCATAGTTTATTTCAAATGTTCTTTTGTGATTCATTATTTGATATTTTTTCCAAATCTTTTTATAACAATATAGGACGATTTTTAATTTTTGTGTGAGAGATCAAAAAACCAAGATCTTTCTTCAAATGTTGCAACCAACCCAGTAAATCAATAATGAAATAATAGTGTATCATTGGTAACTTGGCACCCAATGGTGAAAAAAAGAATGGAGTTGCTTATCCTATCATGTTTTAAGTTTGCCTTTTTCATCGGTAACAAATGATTTGAGCGATCAAAATCCGATTTCAATTACAATGCATTGATATTTGATAGTGTATGTATAGTTATATAATATTTAAACTTACAAGGAATAAGCAATTTGGTTATTCACTTATTCCCACTACCAATTCTTCAATAATGGATGCAGGAATCTAAATAATTAGCTGATTCAACTAAATGGCTAATTCATAATTATGATCATAATTAAATTCACTAACAACTTTTTAGTTTGTATTTGCAGATTGCAGTTGACTATGTTTTATTATTGAATTATATATATGTTCAACTTTATAATCAACTTTCACTTCGTCCAGGGTCCAACAGAATCCTAGATACTGCTACCTCTAAGATGTTGCAAAGCCATCTTCAGTCTCCGGCGAGACTTGGTCTCACAAATCCTAATTCCCCATTAATTCCTCCAAACCACAACCCTAATCTCAAACTCCCATCTTCCACCACTACCACAACCTCTTTCTCTCACAATTCCATCCAGCCTCGCCTTTCAGCGACATCCTCTTCCGTACTCATTCCTCGCCTCCCTCCACTCTCACGTGCACAATGTCTACTCCTTCAGATGTCCTCCCTTGCTTCCAATCTCTTTGAAGTCTGTCCCAATCCTTCAATTTGGCTAACTGCTTTTCGTGGTACCCTTCCCACTTTTTTCTCATCTCCGCCCCCCTTGTTTACTGTTCCCAAACTCCCGCTCGTTTCTACAACCAAAGAGGTGCTCGTCCTCTTCACCTCTCTCCAAACACAGCTCTTCGAGGCGGTTGGGGAACTTCAGGAAATTCTCAACTTCCAGGACGCAAAGGACAAGCTTTCCCGCGAGATTCGGTCCACAAATGGCAACTTGTTGGGTTTCTCCAAGAGGATCGGGGAAACTGAAAGGGCCTTAGACAACCTTATGGATGATTACGAGGATTATCAAAGATTAAAGAGGAGGAAGATTGGAGATGAAGAAAAGAATTACTTCGAGTCCTGGGAAACTGAAAATGTCCTCCTGGAGTAAAATGTCCTCCTGGGAAACTGAAAATGTCTTTTTGATTGATTCTTAGTATTTTACTTCGATTCTTTTTTTTTTTTTTAGATTTACAGTATTAATGTAATACTGATTTGCTTCATTTTTTATTACTTCAGTTACAGATTTACATTATTACTTCTTAGACTGTCAATTTTGTTTGTTCATTAGCATACACATTAATTTCATTATAATTTTATGTTTGACTTTGTTCAGGGTGCGACAAAATCCTAGATAAGTCGCCCTGCGACAATATTTATTCTCCAAGTTTCAGCTTATATTTTGCAATTGGTGAGGTTTCTATTTTCTATTTCTTCATTAACTTACATTTATCAGGTTATCTGATTCCAACTCCCCATTGTTTTTATTTATTTATGTCATAAATTTCTGGGTTATCTTAATGCCAAAGGTCCCTAACTTTTATGTTTCATCATTTGTAAAAAAGTCTCTTCTAATTGGATTGATGTCTCTCTCTCCGTCACTTTGCGTCAATGTCATCGATCAGGTGTTAAAGAAGAAGAAATGATGCATCGGTGTGGAATTACAGTGCTCCGCAATGGGAGGTTTCTGAAGAAAACAATGATCATGCCTCCACATAGAGGATTCTCATCGGAGCGATTTCATGTTTGTATCGTTGGAAGTGGACCAGCTGGGTTCTACACGGCCGAAAAGGTACTATGATCTCTGAGGGTTTCTATACAGATCATTGATAACCACAAACTTTTGTTTTGGTTACTGTGTTCATTAAAATCGAATCTTAAAAAAACACAAATTATGTCCTTGAATCCTGATTGCGATTTTTTTATTTCACAAATTATATATCTGCACTTCTTCAGATGATGAAAACTCATGAAAAGGCTGAAATTGATATCATCGATCGCTTACCTACTCCTTTTGGATTAGTTCGTTCAGGAGTAGCACCAGATCATCCTGAAACAAAGGTGCACTGATCATAGTATCATACTCTTGCTAGTCTTTAATTCTTCTTGAACGTGTGTTGTCATTTCCCATGGGAGAATCCAGTTCTGTTCAGTATGTGATACAAGTTCTTAAGCTTAATTCTAGCAGAATTTTGGCAACAGATTGTAATTAATCAGTTCTCACGCGTTGCTTCTAGCAAAAGGTGTTCATTCTTTGGAAATGTATCTCTTGGAGATATTGTTTCACTATCTGAACTTCGGGAGATCTATGATGTGGTGAGCTTCCATACTCAGGTTTTTATTAGATATATTATTTGGCATTTGTGTTTTCTCGTGTAAATCTGTCTGTGTTGTGTTCAAATCAGGTGGTGCTTGCTTATGGAGCCGAAAGTGATCGAAATCTTAGCATACCTGGAGAAGTATGAACATTATATATTCATATTAATACGTTGACCATTTTTGAATAAACTCTAATATGTTGTTTTTTCTAGAGTTTACCTGGAATAAACTCTGCTAGAGAGTTTGTGTGGTGGTATAATGGACATCCTGATTACTCCAGTTTTTCCCCTGAATTGAAGAATACTGATACTGCGGTTATCCTTGGTCAGGTATATATAATGTATTTTCTTTTAGACTTTTTTGTATCTCTATATTATTGATTTTTATGATGCTTCCATTATCTATTTAGTTGATAGACACAGCCTAGTTTCTTTTTATTGGGAAAACATGGTTAATGTTAATGTTAATTTTAAATAGAAAATAGAATTCTTTACTTTCAGGGAAATGTAGCACTCGATGTGGCTCGTATTCTTCTTAAACCGACAGCTGAACTTGAAAAAACAGATATTGCAGATCATGCACTAGCTGCTCTTCAGGAGAGTTCCATAAGGTTTGCCCGCTCTTAGTGTAGCACTGTAGCTTAAGAAAAATGAGGATTAATTATTATTCCCATAGAAACTAACATATTTTTTCCATGATAACAGGAAAGTCTACATGGTTGGGAGACGTGGACCAGTGCAAGCAGCTTGCACTACTAAGGAATTACGTGAAATCCTCAGTGTGTATCTTTATGAATGTATTTGTTTATTAGTGTGTAAAAGTTTACAAAAACAGTTTTTCGTTATATTGCAGGGATCAAAGATCTGAATATTCAAATCCATGAAGCTGATCTACACAAGTCTACTGTAGATGAGGTGTGCAATGATACTCTTACATGTTGTTTATATAAATGTACTTACGATTTTGTTAGCTTGACAGGGTTTTGATTCCACTAAATGTAGGAAGAGCTGAAAAACAGCAGAATCCAGAAACGTGTTTATGAATTATTCCTCAAAGAAGCAATGTCCAATCACTCACATTCTATCTTTGGTGAACGTGAACTTCACTTTGTCTTTTTCAGGAGGCCTGTTGAATTCTTGCCTTCAGATGATAGTAGTGGTCATGTTAGCGGAATTCGATTTGAAAAGACACATTTGAAAGGTCATAATCATAATCTCAATTGTCTATCATCTCTATTCAAAAGCTCTCTTTCTTGAAATTGAATGGAATTGTTAACATTTACTAAAGTTCTTACTATTTCTATAGGAAATGGTGATTCTGGCAAACAATTAGCAGTGGGTACTGGACAGTACGAAGACATCAATTGTGGGTGTGTATTATGCGATTCAGTTGTCAGTTTTTAAGATTGATTTTCTCTCCTTCATTTCATATCTTTGTTAGCAAAACATCTGTGCTTGCTTGTATGTAGGGTTGTATTGAAGAGTATTGGTTACAAGTCAGTGCCAGTCGAGGAACTGCCTTTTGATGACCGGAGAGGTTAGTTAATTTAATCATTTTATTTCTTGTAGTTTTGCAAATGTTTGTATTTGTATTTCCATTGTTTTTGCAGAAAGTACTGTTTAATCACAGAAAAGGTTCGCATCATTCATCAAATGATTCAACCTTTAATTTTCAGGGATCGTTCCAAATAAGGAGGGTCGTGTCTTTAGCGATAATTCAGAAGATTCGATACCAGAAAATGGGTTATATGTTGTAGGATGGTTAAAAAGAGGACCAACTGGCATTGTTGCTACAAATCTCTATTGTGCCGAAGAAACGGTCGGTAATCCCAAACTTTTGGACTTTCCTACCTGCTTAAGTACAAAAGCTCTATTGTTTGATTATAAAATTTGTGTTAACAGGTAAGGAGTATATCATCTGATATCACAAAGGGTAAGATAGTGGAACCTTCATCCAAAAAGTCCGGAAGGAAAGGATTAATCGAAATACTAGATAAAAAAAAAGTCGAATCCGTGTCTTTCGAAGGTTGGGAGAAAATAGATTCCAAGGAGAAGATGTTGGGTTGTCTGAAGAACAAACCCAGAGCAAAAATAACAACATGGGATGAATTATTAAAGACTTCCAAGTTAGAAGTGAGTAATTAATAGAGTTGGATTTTCGTAAGATATTGAAAATGAGATTAAAAAAAATCAGATATTCAATTCTAACCATCAATGTACAGGCTCGAGAATGAGAAAATATGTTTTCTTCAATCTTGAGACAAAAATGTTGATGGATATGAACGATCATGATCTCAATATCTCATTTTCAATATCTTTTAAAAAAACACTCAATCACTCATAAATCATAATTACTAATATATAATTCTTTATGTAATTAAGGCATTGCCTTCATTTTTATAATGATATTTATCTGCTTTCAAATGAGAAATACTTATGAGACCTATGACTGGCCATTGGTACTTGGTAGGGTATGACTGTATGAGAACACTTGAATCAGAAATAACACTTGAAACAGTATCTTTTCATGTATGTTTTTTTTTTTTGGCCTCGCGCTTACAGTGTGTCCTTTTTTGGCTTACACTGATAGAATGATGCATGATGGTTGTAAAATTGAATCTACTAAAATCTTGTGTCCGACAATTTGAATAAGAAGCTTATTGACTCTCTTCCATTAGTTATGTTATACAATAACTAGATACACTGTCTCAAGAGGTTGGTTTCTCATACTTTCACCATAGATGTCTTCAAAGGGTGATAATAACTTTTCTTGTAACACCCTGAATCAAAGGAGAGATTGATGTCTTTAATGATCTTCTTAAAGATTACATATCTATGAACGTGTTGTCTATATCTTTTATTTTTTTTCGTCCATATATATGACGATAAATTATTTTTATAAATTATTTTTATAATTTTAAATTAATGAATTGTGTGTTTTTATTCCCAAGATATTAGAATTAAAAAAAATATATAAAAAATGGAAAACCATAAGTTCATTTTAATTTTCAACCAATCCATATTTCTTGATTTCTTCCATTGGGATTTCGGTCACTCCCTGTCCCTGACACAACTGTAACGGACAGCCTTCTACTGTCCAATCGTCCATGCTCCGATGCTCAACCAGCAGGATGCAGCTCCGTACGTCGTCTTTCCCTGAGTAGCTCGCGGCCAGCCACAATCCTTCTTCTTACTTCACGATTCTCGATTCTCGATTCTCCTCCCTTCTTCATTTAGGTATTTTTATTTATCGATTTATCTTCTACACAATCCCGCCGCATTTAGTATTCAATTTCTGTTGGGTGTCGACTTAGGTGTTAGGAACTAGGAAGGAGGTAAGGGGATGACAATCAGCCAACCAATCAGGGCCCAGGGGTGGTGATTCGATCATCCGAGATTTCGAATTTAAAAAATATGTAGGGGCTTAATAGATATTTAAATATTTCTGACCCCTCAAAAAGGTTTTCGGTTCTTTGGTTTCTCCTTCTTAGACTATTTACTGTAATCATTTTTTTCTTCTTTTTTTAAATAACAAAGGGTATTTTTTTTACAAGTAAAAAGACCTACCATAATATATCATCGGTCCAGAAACCAGACTTACATAATATTTCATCCGTTGGTAAAAAATAATGATCTATATGTAATAATTTTTTTATAAGGGGTTAAATATAATTTTCACAATATATTAATATTTTTTAAGGATTAATATATAAATTTCATAAATCCCTAATCTTCTCCGGGAATCTCTTCTTCACGGTTATTCTGCCTTGCTGGAAATCTCTTCTCCAGCTATTCTTCTTAACTCTTGACGTGTACAGTGAGAACTTAGAAAGTGTTTTTTATTTTTCAATTACTTGGCTGCTCTCATTGAGATTTAAGAGATTGTAATTTAAATTTTGATTGATTCTTTTTATATTTTACTTCACTTTTTTTTTTGATACGTTATTATTTTTAATGTGTTGATTTACTTTATTTTTATTACTTCACCAGGTATATTCACTAGATAATTTGCTAGGGGAAATCACAAAGATGACAAATGTGACCTTATGGAATTAACTGTTAAGGGTGATGCACAAGAACTCACATAGTAATATATCGTTGGGTAAATTCAATGTTTTAAGCACAATACAATGGGACTCAAATCACAAATTTTTATAAGAATGCATTAATCTCTTTGTGTCTTTGTAAAATCATTCGAGCATTGGAATTAGAGTTTCTTATTTTGTTACTATTTTCTATGTTCTAATAATCTAATTGAATTTTAATCAGTTTTCTTATAATTGGCAGCGCTTGTCTGAAAATTGGAAATTGAATCCTCTTGGCATTGCCCATTGTAACATCAAACAATGACCTTGGTCTGTTTTAGAGGTGTTAAAGCTAATACATTTGGCTTATTCCCAGCCCATCTCTTCAGAGGAAAAACTGGTGCTCTTTTCTGCACATTGACGCATTCCGGGGCAAAGAATAAAATACGTTCTGAGAGCTTGCAAACACAAACAGCATCATCTCTCAACAAGGTCAATCCTGCACAGACAAGAAAAGAATCTAGAAGAACCACTCATGGTTTTGAAGCAGTCATTGGTATTGAGACCCATGTTCAGCTTTCCACCACTACAAAAGCCTTCTGCAATTGTCCTTACAGCTATGGATCACTACCTAACACCACTATCTGTCCAGTTTGTATGGGACATCCAGGAACTCTGCCTGTTCTGAATTCAAAAATTGTTGAATTTGCTGTGAAGTTGGGTCTCGCACTCAACTGCAAATTGTTCATGAGTTCCAAGTTTGACAGAAAACAATACTTCTATCCAGATCTCCCAAAGGGATACCAGATATCACAGTTTGATATTCCTATAGCAACTGGAGGATACGTTGATCTGGATATTCCACTTGAATTTGGCGGTGGACATAGAAAGTTTGGAATAACCCGAGTTCACATGGAAGAAGATGCTGGAAAATCTATTCACTCTGAAAATCAAAGTTATTCGCAGGTATAAATGAAGCCTTTGAAATTAACATTTAATGTTGGAAGAATGGAAAGTAAATAACCAAAAACAGAACATGCTTGTTTTGGACATATGCCAAAAATCATATATGTATTATGATGTCATATGTTTTTAATGGGATTACCTCAGTTTTTTTTGCCGTGTCCAGGTGGACTTAAACAGAGCCGGTGTACCACTTCTGGAAATTGTATCTGAGCCTGATATGAGAACTGGAGTTGAGGCAGCCGAGTATGCAGCTGAGATGCAACGATTAGTACGGTACATGGGGATAAGTAATGGAAATATGCAAGAAGGTTCCATGCGATGTGATGTTAACATTTCTGTTCGGCCTGTAGGACAGTCTGAATTTGGGACAAAGGTTACTCTCAAATTAAAAAAAATGCAATGGTTCAATCCTTATTCTTTCGATATAATGTATTTCACGAGACTACAAATCATTGGTTTTGGTAATGGTGCGATTTAGATTAACAATGAATTCAAATATTAGAAAAATGGTCTTTCCCTAAAACTAGAATTTGACTAATGATATTAATTGACAGTATGGATTATTTATTAAGTTGGTAAATGCAATACCGTAATATTTTCTTTCTCGCATTTACAGGTTGAAATTAAGAACATGAATTCATTTAATGCGATGAACAGGGCAGTAGACTTTGAGATTTCAAGACAAGTTAATCTTCACAATCAGGGGCAAGGTAATCAAATTGTACAAGAAACCAGACTCTGGGATGATGGATCGCAGGTAAGTAACTGCAAGTCTGTAATATTTTTAAAAATATTATTATTTATAAAAGTCCGTTTTATCCATCCTTTAAATGATTTGTGTGTACTGTGATTGCAACAGAAAACTATTACAATGAGGAAAAAGGAGGGTCTTTCTGATTATAGATACTTTCCTGAACCAGACCTTCCTGAGGTAGTTATTACAGAGGAATATGTTAATGGTTTACGTGCATCTTTGCCTGAGATTCCTGAGCTGAAGCGTAGACGCTTTGAACAAATGGGTCTTAATATGCAGGATGTTCTGTTCCTTACAAATGACATCAATGTGTGTGTTTCCGTGCCATCATTTTTTGAGTTCTCTCTTAAATGATAGTTTTTACTCAATTGAATGTTTATCAAAATGATCACATTGCTTAGGTTGCCAATTTCTTTGATTCCACTGTTGAAAAGGGTGGTGATATAAAGCAGACAGCTAATTGGATTATGAGTGATATTGCAGCTTATTTGAAATCATCGCAGTTATTAATAACTGAGATGAAACTAACATCTGAAGAGCTTGCTGTGCTAATATCCTCTATAAAAAGTGGAGTTATTAGCGGAAAGATTGGGAAAGAGGTAGATAGATGGTGTTGCAGTTACTTCTATTTTTTGACAGATTTTAATCAATCAACATCTGTCTGTTGTATTTAACAGATACTTTTCGAGCTAATGTCAAAAGGAGGAAGTGTGAAATCAATGATCAAAGAGAAGGATCTAGTTCAGGTTGGGGTTTGTTTATTGGTATAGATAATTTATAGTTAAGATTTCAATAACAAGTAAATTATTTTATTTTGAATCAGATAACTGATCCATCTGCTATTGAAGCATTGGTAAATAAAGTTATAAATAACAATCCAAAACAGCTTGAACAGTACCGTGGAGGTAAAACCAAGTTGCAAGGTTATTTTGCTGGACAGGTAATGTCTACTATATATAATATATTACTTGGTAATTCTTTATTAATTTCTTTGATTAATTTCTTTTAGGCAATGAAAGAATCGAAAGGCAAAGCAAATCCAATACTTCTTAACAAGCTTCTTTTGGAAAAGTTAAATGCCAAACCGTAAATTTATTTATTGTGATATTTTGTTCTTCACTTCTTCTGGTTGATTAATTCAATCAAAATCACTTGTTCATTTTGCCAAGATAGTTTCTGGTAAGATCTTTTTTTTTCTCTCATGAGGGGTTTAAGTTTTAATGAGTGAAATGATTGTGGGTATAAATAATACTAATAAAAAATGCAGGAAAATCAAAACAGAGAGGAAGGAGTGAGATTGTCATATAAATTAGTTGGTGTCCTCCGATAGTCCCTAACGCATAAGTCTCCCAATGTAGAAATACTTGCAATTCGTCTCTGGTTCTGCGAGGTTTTTTAAACCTCTCCTCCTTGAATGCAATATATGTGTTCTAATCAACATTTTCTTTGAGGCGGGCGGGCATTTTTCTCCTTCCATACGCTCCAGGCGAGCGCAACGATCATCGTCCAATGCAGCCTTCATATCCTGGAATTATATCTTAAATTACCCACTGCTTAGCTCAAGGATTCCAGGTTGACCGTGACTTGAGGCTGGTCCCATAGCTTGCAGACCCAACTGCAACTCATGTATGGATATTGGAAGAAAATATGTTCAATCGATTCAGGTGATAGTTCGATATAATTTTAGGCTCCGTCTCAAACCCAGTTTCTTTGTATTTTAATTAAATTTTCGTTAAGAGAGACTGTTATCTGTATGATTGAATGACTGACTCTGTTATCTAGGAAGTTTTTTATTGTATTCAGTGAGATAGAATAGACCCTACCTGGCCACCTGGAAGAAGAAGAAAAACTAACTATAAATAAACAAACAAAATTCACCTATCACTAAGTGGTCTAGTACCAGTTTACCACATATATAGAAGTTGGACCGAAGAAGATTGGAAATTTCAAGAGATGGAGATTAATACCGGAGCTGTTAGCAAACCTTTGATCAAAGTGGCGGCGATCTGTGGTTCAATTCGGAAAGACTCCATCCATGGAGGCCTCATCCGCTCCGGTATTATACTTAATCACACTACACAACTCACAATTACAAAAAAATCCCAAACCCTAAATCAAGATTAAGCATATGTGTCTTGTTTGTGTATGCAATGATGCAGCGATTCAGATCTGCCAGGAACAATCGGTACCCGGGATGGAGATAGAGTACCTAGACATCAAATCTCTTCCTTTTCTCAACACTGACTTGGAAGTCGATTGCACCTATCCGGCTGCAGTGACTGCTTTTCGGAAGAAAATCGACGACGCTGATGCTATTCTCTTCTCCTCACCGGAGTACAATTTCTCCGTCACAGGTATGCGTACCAATTTCTCCGTCACATGATCAATGGGTGGATCAAACTGTTTGTTTTTTATAATAATGAAATGAATTCAGCCCCATTGAAGAACGCTATCGATTGGGGATCTAGACCTCCGAATGTTTGGGCGGACAAGGCCGCCGCAGTAATGAGTGCCGGAGGGGATTTCGGCGGAGGAAGAGCCCAATACGATCTGCGCAAGATTGGTGTTTTTGTTGATCTTCATTTCATCAATAAACCTCAACTTTGCATCCAAGCATACACACCTCCGACAAAGTTCGACGGTGAAGGAAACTTAATAGATCCTGTAACCAAAGACAAACTCAGGCTACTTCTCTTGGCATTGCAATCTTTCTCCCTCAGGATGAAAGGAGTTTCCATTTAAGCTGATTTCCAGAACTTGAAAGAAAAAAACATCTATTTTCTCTGGTGATTTCATTATTTCAATCAATTTAAGTATTTTGTGTTGATTAAATTTAATAAAATTTCCCTTCATCATTGACGAACTATCATTTAATCAAAATTAATTATGTTTGCTTATTTTGCTGTGTTCCCAGATTTAAACTTACAAGTTGTAAGTTATAACTGTATGTAGACTTGAAGAAAAAGATTATATAAAATGGAAAACAGCTCTTCAACAGCCATTACATTGCCCAAACACCAATCTTTACATCTTAAACCAATATGTAGCTTTCTGGAAAATACTACAACTCCATCAATGCCTAAATGCAGTGGAATAAATTATAAAACAGGAATAAAAACACAGGGAGGAACCACCATCATGAGGTTTTTTACCTAGGGCTCTCCCAGGATGGTGATGTTTTATAAACAAGTCCCTGGGACGATGGGTCTAACTCAAGATTATTTAATTGCTCCATCAGTTGAGATCTGCGTTGTTTAAAGGAGTTGAGACGAGTTGTTAACTCCACAAGTGCCAAGGATGCCACTGATGTCTGTCGCTGATATTCTGATACCTAAAACATTGGGTTGATTTAGGATTTAGATCACGTGGATGGATTATGTCATAATTCTAAAAAGCAAACATTTCTTACCTCGCCAACTTTGGAGGCCGGAAAAGGCAACAAAGAATTAACCTCAGCTGAATTACTAGTGGATGCCTCGATACTTTTTGAATCACTAATCGAATCTGATGAAGATTTGCCAGAAGGTGGTTTGAAGCTAGAAGGCAATCCTTGTGGCTTTCCATTTTTTCGATCATTTCCAGAGAAGTTATCCTACATTGCATTGTCCAATAAGAAATAGATTGATTAATGAAAGAATGAATGAATGAATGAATGAATGAATGAATGAATGAATGAAGAAAAAAATAAGGGTGAAAGGTTTACCTAATACTTTACAGATGAAAAAAAATGATAAATTCTTTTTTATTAGGGTTAGGGATGAATCTAAATGGCCATGAATCAAAATGACAAAATGGCCATGAATCTAGTGGGGATTGAATGTACAATCTCATGCAAACTTTAATGACTTGGTCTCATGAAACCACCTGAGTTAACATTCTAACCTCCTTTGAATGATAATAGTACTTTTAACTTGATTGGTCTTTTTGCTTTAAGGGGGTAAACAATTAACAAATAAAACAGAATAATTATCACAGTAGCATGACATTATTATTTATTAAAGGTGTACATTCCAACATTGGTTATGAAGTTCTCATTTTTCATACATTATTTAAATGTGATAAGTTCTATTCATACATTTTACAATTTGTACATAAATTTACACCACTCCCCCCCTTGGGGGCTATTCTGAAATGTTATCGAGTGTTTGTCGTAGTATATCTGAACAGAAAGAAATAAAAGGTTCAGACAACACATCCTTAGACCGGATGAAGTAGTTCTTGAGGTAATTAAAGACATCAGTCTTTCCTTTGGACTTAAGTGTCACAAGGGAAGTTGTTGTCAGCCTTTGGACTTTGGAGACATCAACTATAAAAGTATGGAAGATCAACCTCCTGCGGCAATGTGTCTAGATTATATGGCTAATTGAAGAGAGTCAATGGATTTTTGCTCATTTCTTTTTACTTTTTTTATTCTACATATCTTAGTCAATGGGTTTTCGCTCATTGTCCATTTTTCTTCAATGAAAAATTTAATTGCTTTAAAAAAAATTTTCAATCAGTGAATGCTTCATTTATATAACAATGATTGCCAGATTCATAAACTTCTATTGATCATATCTAAATGGATATTTTACTAATTATCTTCAAAAGTTCAAACATAATCTTAATTTTTGATTTTATTACTTTATAATAGATACAAAATATTCCAATGAAGTTTGAATTAGAATTAGAATTAGAGTTTAAGCAATAATGCAGCATAATATAAAAAAAAAAATTCAAAATACGCTAGTAAGTTCAAAAGACATGCCTCACTTCTTTGCTTCTTTTCTTGATTACAGAATGCAAGTGTTGTATCAAAATCGTGTGGGATAATTTTCCTGCACACAATAAAATCAAAACAAGGAATAAACTATAACATCTATACAAAATAACTTAATGAAATTTGGGTATTAGCCTCCATTTTTAATGAAATTTAATTGCTTTAAAAAAACAGTTAAAGCATAAGAAAAATCATTCTTTTCCAAATTAGAGAAATGATAAAATTACGAAAATTATTTTAATAAACATAAAAAATGATATATCTTAAGCATCACATATCTTCGAAATATCCAATACTTTTTTTGATTCGGTACTTGGTTGTAAAAAATAATATTGTGGCTGTATGGCAAATCATACTATCATAAAATTCTATTCCATAGCTTTCAAAAAAAAATTCCATAGAGAAATTGAGAAAATTATTTCATGTATATTTGAGGAAATGAAACAACCCCATGAATTATAAATGAGCTTAAACCATAAAACAATGAATATTATTTTAAAGGACACTGTCACTAATGTTATTTTTAATTAGTTTTACCCAAAAATGGTAAACATGTAATGTCCATGGGATTAAAACTCCAATAAGAAGGCTTTCACCACTAAATCATAAATTGATTAAATTCCATTAATAGTATTACAATATAACCATGTATATTTTGGACATTCTGAACATGATTAAAAATGAGAAAAAGAGACAACCTTTGATGATTTAGTTGAAGGTGCAGTTCAGCAACTTTTTGTTTCAATTTTGCAACATCAGCCTCAGCCAGAGAAATCTCCTCTAACTCTGCCCTAGTCTTCAAATACAATGGTTGAACACTTGAACAAAATTTTAAAAAAGAAATACCTTCTATTTTCAAGCATATTACAAAAAATACAAATACTGACCTTTGAGTCCATCCCTTGCGAATTAGAAAACTGCCCTGAAGACATACTAAGACCAACCTCCAGAGCAGCTCTGAGATCTCTTTCTGCCTGCAATTGCTCTTGTAACCTTGAAACCTGTGGATCCAAACATAACACCGAAATTTATTATTTTACAAATCACAATTATAGAAAGTAAGAAATGATTTCAAGTACACATAGAAGCCTATGATTAACTGATTAGTGATTATGCATTTGTGCCAAGTAAAAATTGCTAATTGTATTGAATCAAAACTGAAAACACAATAGAATATGATTCAGAAAATTATATACATCTTGTTCAAGTGCCAGTCTACGCTCGTGCAAAGCCTGTTTTCTTCTTTCAAGACTTGCTTGCAGTATGGCGTTACCTTTAGCCTGAAAAATGGTTATATTATTAATAAGAATTAGATGACCAGCTGAAGTGAACCTAAAATTTCTATCATTATAAATGAAAAGGTCAGAAATTACCTCTTTTAAAATCCTATTTCGCAGGTCATTTTTTGCAATTTCTAGTCTCTGAATAGCAAGCCTATGTAACATTTAGTAGAGTCAATAGAAAAATAATAATGAAACAATAAAACAAAAAGATGTAGAGACATTGCACTAGCAAATAAAAGTACATAGATGATAGATTAAAATAATATTTTTGAGGTGACAAAAATCCAGAAACTTACAAATGAAACAAAACAACAAAAAGTAATAAAACTGAAACAGATAGGAAAGACCAACTATAAACTCTAAAAAACCTAAAATCATAGTTTTTCATGCGATCGCCTAGGCGATCATGCAACTTAGCGCATGTAGGCGATTGTCTTCATACGCTAGGCGGGTAAGGCGGATCTTATAAAAATGAGGGGTTTAGGGTTTCAAAACCCTATTCCCTCATTTTTCTTCCATTTTCTACTCCTTTCTCCCAAATTTCCAGCCACCTATTTTTCCCTCCCACCTCCTTTTCAGGCCACCTTCTCTAGCGACCGGCGACCTACACCTCCAGCGACCGGCGAAAACAGGCAGCGACAACCTACGGCAACCTCTGGCAACCGTCGCAAGGCGATTTCGGCGAACGTCATAAGGCGGTTCTGGCGAACTCCGGCCAGCTCCGGTGAAGTTTTTAAGCGTCACCTAGGCGATCATGCGGCCAGATCCATAGCATGAACGCCTGGCCACATGTAAAACCATGCCTAAAATTGTGCGATGACACAAAAAAGCATAAAATACAAGATAAAGAGGAGTGTTCAAAATTAATGTGAAAAATGTATATATACTTACTCCTCTTCACCGGAAGAATCAACAGATTCCATGGTAAGATTTTTTCTTGCCTGCAAACCACATAAAATATTAACTTTCAAAGGCAACACCAAACAGCAATTAACATGGTCAATGTTGAAAATCAAAATTAAGGTCTTGACTTTTGATTGATCAAACATCATTCATTATGATAGTTAGGATATAGTGTACAAATATTATGAGTTTATGGCAAGGTTTGAACTTTTGACTTATTTTCGGTGATAGTGGAACATTAACATTTTTTACCATGATGTTGAAAACAAATAATACTTACGCTGCGTTCCCAAAATCTTGAGCGTTTTGTTTGATGGGTTGTCCCATTTACTTTGTTAGGGGATTCTTGTAGATTCAACTTTACCCCAGAATCTTGATAAGTTGATCCATGTTCCATCGAAGCGAGAATATCTCCCATTGAAAGAGGAGATTCTCGCATCGGAGAAAGAGAAATACTAGAGATATCAGCATCAGAAAATGGTTTTCCTTGTTTATTTATTGGTATGGCATGATCACTGTAACGAACTTCTGATCCTCCAAGCAATTCTGTCTTAGCAGCAAGAGCCTGATTCTTTCCAGGAAGCTCAACATCAGAATCATTACCTCCAAAAACCTGCTCATATAAAAAATGTATACATAGTTCAAACCAAAGTACATCAAAATATAAGACTTTTTAAAACCTACCATGGAACAGATTGTTAGTAAAAAAATTGTATATTAGAGATAAATAAGAAATCATTTTCAAAACCTTTAACTAAAAGCATTGATTTGATAAATAAACTTAACAAAACTAAAATAATTAAGCCCTAATCTCAAGTGTAATGAGAGTTCTATTATGCCCTCATGTATTAACTTTACAACCGAAGTAAAACTCTTCATGAAAAGTTGCTAAGCATGTGTTCCTCTTTTAAACATCCAATGAGTCCCTACAGGTATTTTGCTTTATTTGAGTTTTTACTTTCTATATATAAACAAAATTTTATAATTGATATCTTAAAATATCAAGCTGCCATAAGTATGAGTTAAAACCTTATAATCATATAAATCACTTCCAGCATAGCCACTACTTTCGCTCAATTTTCCACTAAGTACACGCTCTGTATCATCATCAACTTCTTGATCAACATCATTTTCCGCATCATGATATCCATTTTCTTTTGCATCCAAATTGCCATCATCCGATGATTCTTCACTTGCAGTGTCAGCAATTTGAGACTCTGGTGAAAGTGAACATCTTTGTAAGTTTGCATCCTGCGCATTCAAATTTAGAGAGAGCAGGATCAATATACCATATTATGCATGTATTTGTAATGCCTTAATATAAAAAGAAAAAGAATGCAGAGGAAATAAGTTATGTATGACTTTTAAAATAATATATCATATTATTTATATCCCACAAAAAGAAAGAAAGTACAAAGCTATCTTTTAACTTGAAATGGCATGACATTATTATCCTACCCACCTATAATTTCTGGTCCAATGGAGACTCTATCCTCTCATGGATAAGAGAGAGATACATCAAAGGTAGGAGCCTGGATTCTACACATCCCTCCCCCTCTAGGATTCCATTATTTGAAAGTCTATTCTTAACCTAATGGATTGTAGTGGCAACTAAATCCTCAATCTTATTGGATTAAAATAAGATAGCTCTCTCCAAGAAATGAGTAGCTTTAGCCCCACCTAGACAAACAGACCCCTTGCTAAAGGTATCTGGTCTAGGAAACCCACCAAATTCTGTGTTACTATGGAGGCCGATGTGGGGCTTTCCCCCATCCTTATGCACCCTTAGACTATGGGGGATCCTTGCCCCCAACTCAATATCCTATGTAATCTTGAAACTGAAACTATTGGCCACCTTTTCTTAATTTCATTGACTGCCCTTCTCCTCAAACACCCTTTTTTTTATGCAATTAAGTTTTTCATTGATGAAAATGAAGAGTAGTGCTCTGAAAGTTACAATGGGGATAAACAAAAATAATACAAATATAGATATGAGCACTCGGCTCCTCTAGAATCTTTCCACACAGCCATACTGCCTGACATGAGTCAGACTATCTACCTCTGGAGGTTGTAGGCCTCCCACATTTGCATTGTGTTGATCTCCAAGGGGTGACAACAGTTCTTGAAGCATTCGGGCTTTAAGGAGAAACTGATGTCCTTGATGACCTCTTAAAGCACTGATTCTGGTGGTCCGAGAGTGTGTTGTTTCCATCTGCGATTTCTTTCTGTCCAGATATGTCATCACAAGGTTCCCAATACACTCCATAAAAAAACCCAATTTGATGAGTGATGTGTTAGTTTTTTAATAGTCCAGTAAGGTTTCTAAGCCTGATATCTAGGTGGTTTGTGGTGGGAGATGTTTAGGATTTTTTTTTGAAAGCGGATGTTTAGGATTTTCTATAATATATCATTGAGGGTCTGCACTAGGGAGAGCAGATAGTTCTGGAATAGGTGCAATTGAAGAATAGGTCGCATCTTGTTCCATCCCCTGCATTGAAAAGGATGCAGGTGGTTTGTATGGGCATGCCCCACCCATTTAGTGTCTGACAAAAGTATTTAGGTGTCCATATTTTATTCTCCATAGGAAGATGGAGAATTTTGTGACCTTTTGTGCCCATATGCCTTCATCTAGGTTGTCTTTGTGGCTTTTGTCTCTGATTTCCTCACGAATTCTTGCTAGTTTTTTACTTGGGCTCCCATTTCTCCATTGTAAGGTGCAGTTCGTACCACATTCCAAAAGATTATTTGCACTAGATCACCCTTCCATCACATATTTTCAGAAATGTGAATCTATAGTCTATACTCTATACTATTACCAATCTGGATATCCATTAGTGTTTTGCCTTTGATGTATCTTCCTTGGATCCATTTTGTGAGGACATACTCTGACTTATCCCAAAAGTTTTCTATTCTTGTTATGTTAATGGCTGGGACTATTCTGTTTCAGAGGTTGCCAAGCAACTATTCTGTTTATTATTTGGAAGAGCAAGAACTTGCAGGTATCTCAGGGGGTTAAGATCAGATTGGAGGATGTGATAGATTGTATACAATCTCCAAGGAAAGACTCCAATTGTTGAAGCCTTGGAGGTTATCCTGGTCATTGCTTGGTACTTGTGGTAGGAGAAGAACAGAAGGTAGAAAACTGGTAGGTTCAAAACTGAGGAAGTGGTAGCTGCTGAGATTGTCAAGGGCTGCTGAGGTTAAGCTTTGACGTCAAGGCTAACCCTCCTGAGTCCTGACTAGACTATCCTTGTCCTTGAGGTTGCTGTTATTGAGCAATGGATGAGCTAATTCCTTTCTATTTTTATCCAAGGTTTTTGATAGGGTCACAACCTTCCATCGCCTATTTTGGGGTCTTAACCGGATCCGTTAAATTTAAAAAAAAAAATGAAAATGCAAAAACTTAAGAACCTAAAAATAAAAATCCCAATTAAATAAAAAACAGCAAAATCTTAAAACCCTAACACCTAATAGTCTAAAACCGTTCTCCCCTTCCTCTACCCCCAAAACCGCTGGAAATTCATCTCCAGTTCTGCCTCGCCGGAACACCGTCCTCCCACACTCACCGGAGCTTCTCTCTCTCACTCATCGGACGTCCCCAGTCGCCGGATCTTCTCTTTCCAGGCTTTTTTTTCAGACTTCCAGACTTCCCATTTTACTTCTAACTGATACTTTTATTATTTTAAATGTTTGTTTAAGACTTTAAGTAGACTCTATTATTTTAATTATGATATTTATTATGAAATATAATATCAGGGAATTACATAAAATATAAAAAATACGGGAGTACATTGAAAAAAATACATAAATAATTAGTGTCGCATATGGGACCAGGCGCTCACATATGCAATATACGCAGCACCCTGCATCACCTGGTCGCCTGCAAAAGCTTGTTTTTATCTGATTGCTTTGCTTTTATGTCTATTTTCCTGGTTGTGTCCCTTAGAGGATTTTGCCTACTCTCAAGTAGTGTTGACTGTTAAGGGGTTTTATTTTTTTGTTTATTTGTAAAACTGGGCAAAGCCCACTTCATTTTAAATAAAAATTTACCTTAATAAAAAAAGAATTACTACAAAGTACAAAGTAATGTAGTTTAAAAAAAAGTAAGTGGTGACATACATCAAATATGTTTTCATACTCTTCTATAAGAGCAGTTATGATAGCCTTGGCATTATTAGCAGCATTTGCAGCCGCAAGAAGCTGAGCAGAATTATCACCATCAAAATCAAAATCATCTTCTAGCTCACATTCACCAGCCAACAGTGGTCGAAGAAGTAAAGGTGCCATACAGGCAGCAACAGCGGTGGGAGTCATCCGATTTTCAGCAGTATGACAGGCAATTGTATGCATCATTTTCAGAATCCTGACTTAAAATATTTTCAAATCAAAAGAAGTAATAAAAAATGCATCATGAAAAAAAATTAGAACAGGTATCTTAAACAATAGCATTGAGGTTTTATAGACAAAATAATTTTAAAAAAATTAACGAAATTATATCATTAAAATCAATAAACAATAGTATTTAAATATTATACAAATACAATACACATAATTTAAACAAGACACCTAGGAAGATAAGGCAAGATACAAAAAATAAAAATCAACCCTATTGAACATAATTTTCACGATTCATTCTTCCTTGCAATGCACCAACAATTATTACAAAATACAGTAGTACCATAATGCATAAACACCTTTCAAAATTCAAACAACCAATTAACAAAAGAGTGTACATTATTAAATTCCAACATATCAACTGCAGGTAATTCATATGAAGACTAAAAGTCAAGAAGAGGAAAGTTAGTTGGGTTTAGGATCCATGAGATCCAATAACCCAATAGCATTGGTGGCAAAGTTTAAATAGAGAAGATTGGGAATAAGTTAGTTAATTTCAGTTTTCTTCAGTTTTCCAGATTTAGTCAGCAAATCTTGTTGAAGGTGCTTCTTCTCCGATCTTCTGATTCTCCGGTCGTCGCTTCTAGTCATCGATCATCGTCTCCTTTGCTCCGACTCTCTCATGCTTGTTTCTGTAACTTCAGTATTATTTCTAACCTTCTTTCTAATTCTTTTCGACTTCCTCGATGTGAATTTCATCTTAGTTTGTTGCTTTGTTCAATTTGTTACCTCTTTGATTCTTGTGTTTCTCATTCATTTTCCGTTGTATTCAAGTTATCCTAATTTGTTTTTCCAGTACTTTCACTCAATCCAATCTTATTTGTTTCATTCAATTCCATTTTTTACCCAATTCAATTCTTATCTTCATTCTGTACAAAGATGTTTATATTCAGAAATTACATGATTCATATATAGAATTTTTAGCACTAATGCATCTAGTGATAATGGGAAGTTTCATCAGAAGATCAAAGAGAGCCCAAGAAGAAGAAAAGTAAAAGTTTCATCAAGAAGATAAGGGAAAAGCCATTTGTGGTGAAGACTTCTTCAATTCATTGTGGAATAAAAGAAGGGATAGGCAATTAGGCATCCCCTCAAACATTAAAGAAATGGGTAGTAATCAACTAATCATAGCATCTAAATTGAGAGGATCTAAGAATCTAACCGATCTAGACATGCAGCTTACGTGTGCTTGATTGAATCATTTAAGAATGGGTATATCAGGGTTTTGAGTATGTCATGTGACTCACGTCATTCACTTTTTAAAAATATATGAGTTTTCCCTATTTTTGAATAATTATGAATATGCCACTGACGTGCAAAAGCGCACTTAACAAATGCTCCTAGTGGTGGCACATGTAAGTAGATTTGCAATCCACAAACAGATCTGATCTTTCCTGATCAGATTCTCTCTACCTCACACGAGAATGGTGGCTCTCTCTATTCTGACCTCACACAAAAGTACTGATCTGAAACATGTAATCAGATCAGAAAAATAGAGGTGGAAGAAGGAAAAATAAAAGGTCGAGGTTCAGCTGTGCTTACTCCCCGGGGGTGATTGGGTTCTGACAGTGATCTAATGATCACTCCTTCACAGATGTAAAATCTGTTAAGCGCTTCCTAAGATCAGAGTGATCTTCTTGCGAAAATGAGGTTGAGATTCTTGTTGAGAATAAGAGTGATCAACAAAATAAAGAAAGAGCAGGGAAAAATAAAAAGACACAAGAATTTTTACTTGGTTCCACCTAATGATGGTGTACGTTCACGATAGTGCACTAGAATGATGGTGTCTAAGCCCTATTACAACTCACACAACTTATACACAAGTTTAATATAAGAATAGCTATTTATAGGGATTATTTTGGGTCATTCCCAAAATAATGACTCGTTAATTGGCTTTGTAACCGACCATTTAATCGGCCAATTAAATACCAATAAAACAGTCTCCATACTTGTAACTCCCAATTACATTAAATCTCAACAGGTTCCTCCTATCCTTGGTGACAAGAATTACAAACGGCATAAAATTATCCAGCACACATACAAGAGAAAAATTAGATGCTATTGTTGAGGTTTAATGTAATTGGGAGTTACAAGTATGGAGACTGTTTTAATTGGTATTAAATTGGCCAATTAAGAGGTCAGTTACAAGGCCAATTAATGAATCATTATTTTGGGAATGGCCCAAAATAATCCCTATAAATAGCTACTCTTATATTAAACTTGTGTGTAAGTTGTGTGAGTTGTAATAAGACTTAAACACCATCATTCTAGTGCACTATCGTGGACGTACACCATCATTGGGTGGAACCACGTAAAAATTCTCGTGTCCTTTTATTTTCCCTGCTCTTTCTTTTTTCTGTTGATCACTCTTATTCTCAACAAAATCTCAACCTCATTTTCGCAAGAAGATCACTCTAATCTTAGGAGCACTTAACAGATTTTACATTTGTCAAGGAGTGATCATTAGATCACTGTCAGCTATTTATAATTGGTTATCTAGGGAAACGTGCCCTAGCCCTTGATAACTAATTAATCCAACAGAATTATTAGTCCATGAAGAATATTCTCCATCTAACTTATGCTTCCAGGAAGCAGCTTCCCTTATAATTTAATTAATTGCTCACTGAAAAAATTGCAAATAACTCCTTGCAATTAATTTCAATACAATTAACTTCAACAGCACATTCCAAACCATGGCATTGAATACATTGAACACAAAAAAAGATAGATGGACACGAGCTAGGCTCAGACTCTTTCCTATCTAGCATTCACTTTTAAGTTATGTAAAAAAATGACAAGTGATGAGTAGATAAGTTTCCATACAATTGAAGTATTGAACCAACTAACCTCTGTAGCAATCTACGGTTTGGTTCTGGAAATGTATCAGATATAGCAGATCTCATTGCATTGACGCGAGATTCCTTTTGTCCAATTCCTTGTCAATATAACAAGAGACAAACAACAGAATTCAACATTCAAAAAGAAAAATATTTGATAATATAAAAAGTGAAACATAAAGACTGAGTAAAATAACAGTGCAGGAATATTTGGAAAAAATGCCGAGAACAATACGAGTTTACGCAAAATAAACGGAACATGTAAATTGTAGAGAGATACACTATCCAATTTTAATAGAAATCAAAGTTCCAGAGCTTATACTAGATTGTTTGCACCGGATACTAGATTAATCAGTTTACTCATTACTCAGAGTCAAAGGTCAAAACAACACAGAAAGTCAATAGTCATGGTTTAAGAAAAAGAGGATAGAAGCAATTTAAACAACAAAAGGTCAACTAAAATAACATGATTACATAAACATACTGTATGCTTCAAGTAGGGCAGTACAGCAAGACGCTGGGACTGGAGATGATGGAAGCTCCCTGAGAACATGCTGTAAAAACAGATTACTTCAGCGTACAGTACAGAACTAAATATAACTTGAAAAGAATAACAGTAAAGGTGCTAATGTAAGTAATGTATATGTGCTAACTTTGACACAATCACCAACAACATGTGCATCCTCATCTGCAGTGAATTCTGTCTTCCCTGTTTTCAATTACAAAAAAAATTGTAAAGCCATTCCAGATAAAAATATTACAATACCATACATGCTAAACAATAAACATAAATAAAGAATGCAAAGAGACAGGGCAGGCAACCTTGTTCATATTGGTGCACTCTGAGTTCAACCTCCTGAACATCAGCACATTGTCGTAAAACACCCTCCACCTTTATTCCTGGATTTTTTAATTCACGTAAGAAAGGTTAAAGTAAAGTGTAAACGTTTGTTCAGTTTTAGAAAATTGCTAAGGGGTAATGAATATGTAGTTTGTAAATTGTAATTACATTAAAAATATATATATATAATGACATGACCCTGAACTTGGGTAAAGTTCTATACAGATTGATAGCTGATAAGAAAACATTAAAGAATCAACTTTTATATAGATTTGCTGAAAATTAGGCTGGAGTCTCTCAATAAAATTCTGAAATCTGAATATATATATGATTCTGTCCAAGCACCTTATGTTCTATGTTAAAAACTCTAAAGATATCAATTAATTAGTAAAAAATTTGTGGCATGGGATATGGCTTGTGTCAAAATAAGTTAGATAAAAGACTAGTATTATTTTATTTCAGGCTGCGCACCGAATCATCTAGGTGTCTACTGCAGTACTGCCTAGTACCTAAAAGTCATAAGTAACAGGCTTGACTACCTAGGCATATTAAGTTGTTAAATATAAAAGGAACATATCATGACAAGCAAACTGACCTTTTCAAACACAAATAAATTTCAAAGGTACTACTTGAAAAGGCAAAGTTAATACTTTAAAGGTAGAGCATATAATTTATCATCACTTTAAAAAAATATTACCAGATATTTCCAGAAATCGCAAGGCTTTTTCAAGGAAGGATGGGCCTCCATCAATATCTTCAAGGGCAAGTAAAATTGGTCTGCCAACAACGAGAGACTTGACTGGACGTTTTTCTCTCCCTTTATAGAGTATACATTAACAGAAAAATAATATTATAACTTTAAAGTTAGTCTGCTAAAACTAAACATTTAGAAGTTAAAAATTCAGGAGATGGTACATTGTTGGACAGATCCTTCAAAAGTGTCAGAAGTATCATTACGAAATATTCCATTGTGTCCCATTACAAGAGCAGCATTTGGTGCTTGTGCCAATGCATGCTCAAGTGCAGTTTTCCATTCAAATAAATCTTCGGTTGTTTCTGCCTGTAGATAAAAATTAATACATTTGAACATTGATTTAAGTTTCAAGTGTTGCAAAGAAAATTAAAAGGTAAGGCATAAAACAGTCAAGTGGTCAACTATTTGTTATAACAGAATCTTTTTTGATAAAGTACAAAAAAACTTCTGTTGTAATGAATATAACAGAAATTATAGCATAAAAAGAACAAAACCTTGAGGGTGAAAGCCCGTCCATCACGACCATCTGGAAAAAGTACAGTCAACAATTTTTTATCTTCCCTAACCACAACACTGCATGTAAAAAATAGTAAGAATTATATCCTGAAAAGTGGCTCTTTTTTGCTGTATGTGTAAAAATATAACCATGTCAACAATTCATTTAACTATACCTTCCAGAATTATTTAAGTCAATGCCACCTAAAGTAATATTCACCTCACCTCCTCTCTGTGGTAGGGCACTCTAAAAACAAGTAAACGACAATCAGAACATTTCCAACAAAACACATTCAATATTTATTAGCAAAAACTGAAGACCGAAAAGCAATTGACTTTGCATCAAAAAAAAGCAATTGACTTTGCATTAAAAAAAAGCAATTAACTGACCGCTAAGCCTTTGGCATAAAAATTGCAACTCTTTATGGTTTATATAGGACTCGGTGACACACAATACAAAAATTTAACAAAAAATGAATAGCCATAGAACTATACAGATAGAATTACTGTTAAGGCAACAGATGAGAGTGGAATTCTGCAAGCAAATTGTTACATTTTGGTTGCATAGGTCCAAGTAATGCTAAAACAAAATTCGAAAAATCAGACAAACAAAAAAAGACACATGCCCTGGTAGAAAAAAGGAGCAATATACCCTAGTTGGTCATCAAAGTGAGTAGTAAACTACTATTAATAAACAATCTACAAATGGTAACTGATCATGACTCATGAGGTCAAGTGGTGAACACCACCATGACTTTTGGGAAAATATGGCAAAAATTGATAATGAGAATTGTACTAGAGAAAGCAATATTCTTTTTTTTAAGCAACATCCAAATGATCAAAATACAGCTGATAGAGAATGCTAACCGGGTCGTTCTTAAAGAACACCAAAGAAGTACGTGTGAGTATGAACCAACGTTTTTTCCATGACTTCCAGCCAATTCCTGCATAGTATCAAGAAGCAGAAATCGCCAAATTGTATAAAAAATAGTTTACCAGGAACATATGCTCATAGATTTATTTATTGTCATTTTTATTCAAATTAAAAGACAACCTTTAAGACAAAATAAATAACAAATATATTCATGAACATCGGCTATTTTTAGATAAGAGTTACAACATAAATCATGTTTTTAGTACAGTTCATGCTTTCCTTTTATGGTGATAGAATTTAGTCCTATTTACATAATATAGAGTTTCGGAGAACATTTGGAGACTTACCTTTTGAGGATATGAAAAGTGGTCCACTCTTAAATACCTGTAGTGAGGAAAAATGAAAAATTAACTTAAGTCGATAAAATTGAAATATTATAAGAAGTTAAGAATGTAAGTTTTTCAAAGAGGGAGAAAAGTATAATGAAAAATAGATAACCATGGTATAACACTGATTTTAAACCATGTAAATTTCCAACCATTTTCTAGTCACTTTAAAGTACATTTTCCTTTTTCTAAAGTTTTTTTGCCAATCGTTTTTAGAATTACATTTGTGTACCGATGATATTTATTAGTTAGCAAATGAATAATGTATAGACTCTGGGTTGTGCAATGTGATCTGCGATTAAAAATAAAATTTTATGCGAACACATAATAGTAATAACACAACATAAGTTTGGACGGATAGGTGTAGGAGGAACCGAGGAAACATGAGGAGATCAATTTGGAGGTCTAAGAAATTACGAGAAGGATCATTTCGGATGTGGGCTCTACATTTAATAGATCGAAATATAAAAAATATTATAAATTGTAATACTTTAGAAAGAGAGGTCCCCTTGAACCTCCAAGATAGATTAACATGGACCCTAATACCCTATGATACTTGGTAGGTAGGTAGTAGTGTCGAAGGTCTTTGAGCCCCATGGGAAGTCATGTACTACAACTTGACAGGGTGTCTATCCACTTAAGGATAGTCTGACCGTTTTTTAAATATAATTTACCAATTTATTATAAAAAAACTATAGATTAGGTGATACATTCACCAAATCACCTGAAATTTTTAGAAAATCAGAAATTTTATGTAGTCTTAAAAAGAATGAGAATGCCCATCTAGTTTTCCCATAAAAAACAAAAATATCCCTAGAAATTTTCCATTAAAATACACTGCATAGTGTATACAATATTATTTTAAATTTAGTTGTACTCAAAGAAAATCATATTGTAGTAACACAGGTGCACAATAGCACAACCTTGATCATGAGATTTCGGATAATCCTTGATTTGTGGAATGTGGATGTGCAATGATATATACCAGTACAATGCTAGTATACTACTATGTGATCACACAGTGATGGTTGTATGAATGGTGAAAAAATTAACCAAGGCTTCTAGTGTGTCCCATAAAAATATATCTCTACTTTTTATAAAGACCACCAGGACCATTCATCCCTATTTTTTCCAAAGTGGCATAACTTTATTTTCTCAAATCTAAATTTCGTTTACTTAACATTTACTGATCGTTGATTGTTATCATTCCTTACTTTCTTTGTAGCTAATTGGGTGTTTTGAGCATGAAAGGAATCTGGCATGTATGAAGTACTATAATGACTTGGGCGTCAAGTAGCAAATCACTATTCACTATACCAACATAACCAATCGACAACAAAACAAATCCAATGTATTCTCAAAATCTTGGGAAAATAATTTCTATAGTAGCATGAAAGAAACACTGGAGGCATGGACCGCTCCAACCTCTACGTTACACTCTCCGATCTCCATTTGAAAACCATAGAAAATGACACATTACCCTGGTTACTACTGAACTGAACCATATACAAGATCCCTGAGTCCGATCGAACCCATTTTATACAACAACAAAAAACCCTAGCATAAAAACACTAAAAAAATAAAATAAGTCTAAGTCGCGTACATTATTAGTAGCAGCAGCTCTCATTCTATCGAACCCCGAAGCGCCCACTGGAGCCGACGACATCTCCTCTCTCTCAGACAATGAGTTCGAATCTAACCCCCAGATCGACAACCCCGATCATCGAAACTGCCGAATCATCATCAATTCTACACCCAATCTCAAACGAACCCCTCCCTCCTTCAATCTGATCGCCACCACGCTAGATCTCGCCGATCTGAACAATCGCAGCAAGAAAAAAACAATTTTAAAACTAAAAAAGTGTCGTGCGGATGAGTACTAATGAGTAATGGTAAGACCCCCCGGCCCAATCGCCCGCTCTTTCGTCTTCACAGGAGAAGAAAAGAAAGAAAAAAAAACAATGGAAATATAGTATTAGGTGAAGTGTCATGTGTATAGGTAAATACTAAATACTAAATGCTAAATAATATTATAAACAAATCATTATTTAATAAAACACAAACAAAAAAATCATTTAAAATGAATATTGTAATACTTTTCAATTGCCTAAATAAAATGTCTAAGAAAATTGGTCACTCATATCTGAAGTGTAGTGGTTTCCAAAAACAGTAAGTCTGGCTCGCTGGTCTCAGTAACTATTAAGGTTCAAGATTCGAATCTCACTGTGTACATTTTCACTTAGATTTGTCTGATGATATATTATGTGACTCTGATATATCATTCAGAGATTTGACAGTTCTACATCTGTAAAAAGGTCCTCTGTTATTAAAAAAAATAAGTATAACTTTTCCTACGACATTCTGATCACTTCTTTAAACATAACTTCTAAGGATCGTGTTGTTTTAATGTTACGTTTCTTTCTTTCTATATATGCTAGGATTTCCATAGCATGGGAAAATAAAATCGAAAACATAAGAAAAAAACGAATTTTCAATTGGCTACATATAT
This sequence comes from Zostera marina, assembly GCA_001185155.1. Classification (NCBI taxonomy): domain Eukaryota; kingdom Viridiplantae; phylum Streptophyta; class Magnoliopsida; order Alismatales; family Zosteraceae; genus Zostera; species Zostera marina. The sequence goes on from LFYR01002110.1 coordinate 478,900, forward strand.
TTTCGTTTTGAAAATAAAATCGAAAATATAAGAAAAAATGGTTTTTTTTATAAGTAATTAAAAAAATATGTAGATCTTGAGGAGTTTTGGGTAAATGATGATTAAAAATAAGCATTAGTTTTAGTTGAGAGTTTAAATTAAAAAGAGATTATATTTTATTTTTACCCAATTGGCTATTTGTTTAAATGAACCTGGTTTAGCTTTTAATTAAGAAAGGAGAAGAGACAACAATGGTCGAATTGTGGGGCACGAGAAGCACGGGTTGGCGGGGGCTTGTGAAGGCCGTGGGTTTTGTTTGTTTGGAAGAATATAGAGAAAAAATTGTTTTCTTTTGCCCACATTCACTGACAGGTAGACCCGCACAGACTTAACTCCGCTGTCAGCCGCAAGGGACCAAAACAAGCTCGTTAATTTGAATTTTTGATTACCCTTTTTTATCATGTCTAAACGTGGATGTCAGACTTGCTGAGTTGGGCCTTGGGGTTGGTTAATAAAAAGGTATGCATGTTAAGCTGCTAACACTTTAAGTAACATCGTTTATTTATTTACGATTTTGGTTCGTCCAGATTGAGTACGGAGTTATCCAGGCTCGAGCTTGAGCTCGGTTCGTTTTAAGGATTGTCAGACTCGAACTTAATCTGCAGGTTAATATAAATAATTTGAAAACATGGAGGATCGAACCTGTGACTTCTCGCATGCTAAGTAAACATTTTACCATCTGTGTTACATCTTCATTCTCTCTAAATATAATATTTTTTTATACTTCTTACCAGCTTAACGAGCTTGAGTTTTAGACTCGGGCTCGGCTCGTTGGGCTCGCGAGCCCGAGCCGAGCTTTACTTGATACCCTAGATACGACTGAGTGTGTCCACTTAATCTAAAACGTTCAGATTAAAAAATTTGTCTTTATTCAACAAATATGAAAATTATTAGATAGTTCGGTAAATTACTTCTTTTAAGGATCATTTACTTTTTCTTTTTTATTTCTGATATATTTAATGTAAAATAAAATTAATTTGTAATTTTAATTATCTAATTTGGAACGTTCAGTCTAAAAAAATTATTTTTATTCAACAAATATGAAAATCATTAGATGTACGCCCACTGATCTGAAGGAAACAGACTAAAAAAATTGTCTTTATTCAACAAATATGAAAATTATTAGATGTGCGCTCGTCTATTCTAAAACGTTCAGATTAAAAAAATTATCTTTATTTAACAAATATGAAAATCATTAGATAGTCGGTAAATTACTTCTTTTAAAAATCATTTACTCTTTTTTTACTTCTGATATTAATGGGGAACAAAATCAACTTATAATTCTAATTTTCTAATCTGGAGTGTCCAGTCTAAAAAAATTATTTTTATTGAACAAATATAAAAATCATTAGATTTGCGTCCACCTAATCTGAAGCGTAAAAACTAAAAAAAATTGTTTTTATTCAACAAATATGAAAATCATTAAATGTGCATTTTCCTAATTTAAAACGTTTAGATTAAAAAATTTGTCTTTATTCAACAAATATGAAAATCATTAGATAATTCGGTAAATTACTTCTTTTAAAGATCATTTACCTTTTTTTTCCTTCTGATATATGTCATGTGAAACAAAATCAATTTGTAATTCTAATTATCAAATTTGGAGCGTCCAGTCTAAAAAAGTTGTCTTTATTCAACAAATATTAAAATCATTAAATGTGCGTCCACCTATTATGGAGCGTAAAGACTAAAAAAATTATTTTTATTCAACAAATATGAAAATTATTAGATGTACGTTCACCTAATCTAAAACGTTTAGATTAAAAAAATTGTCTATATTTAACAATTATGAAAATCATTAGATAGTTTGATAAATTTTTTATTTTAAAAATCATTTACTTTTTTTTACTTCTGATATATTTAATGTAAAACAAAATCAACTTGTAATTCTAATTATCTAATTTGGAACGTCCAGTCTAAAAAAATTATCTTTATTGAACAAATATGAAAATCATTAGATGTGCGTTCACCTATTATAGAGCGTACAGACTAAAAAATTTGTCTTTATTCAACAAATATGAAAATCATTAAATGTGCGTCCACCTAATTTAAAACATTCAGATTAAAAAAATCGTCTTTATTCAACAGATATGAAAATCATTAGATAGTTTGGTAAATCACATTTTTTTTAATCATTTACTCTCTTTTTTCTGATATATTTAATGTGGAACAAAATCAACTTGTAATTCTAATTATTTAATTTGGAGCGTTTAATCTAAAAAATTATCTTTATTGAACAAATATAAAAATCATTAGATATGCGGCCACCTAATCTGAAACGTACAAACTAAAAATTTTATCTTTGTTCAACAAATATAAAAATTATTAGATGTGCGCTCACCTAATCTGGAGCGTCCAGACTAAAAAATTAGTCTTTATTCAACAAATATGAAAATCATTAGATGTCTTTTAAACAATTAGCTAAAATCAGGTTACCGTACCAAGATGCATTCAAACTGACCGGACCTGATCCTAGACTTCTTTTTTGTGGGTATAATTTGGTGTAAAACGATTTTGATGAGAATTACTATGATATAATTTTTTAGATATCTCGCATTTGACCGTATGCATATGATCGTTTGGTTAGAAATGAATTGGTTTTTTATTATTATTTAAATATTGCATATCTCGAGGTAATTAATCTAATAAATTGCTCCTACTTTGTTGTTTAATGAGATATTTTGCATTCAGAAAAGGTTTCAACTTTGGTTAATTGGTGATAGATTTTATGAGTAAATATTTCATTTTTTTCCGAACTTTGGCGATATTTAATTTGTTATTCGAAAATTTAATTAGTATTATTTTGTTAAAAACTCGAGGTTATGCATCAGGCATAAAATAGATGGTTGAGATCAATTATAACATTTGAATCCACTCACTCTTACTAAAGTGTGAAGAAAATCAATAGCTAATATAACAATCAATCGAGCATATTATGACGTAATTTTCGATAAGTTTTTTAAAAACTTGGTTGTTTGTGTATCTAAAGATTTTGTATTAATGGTTAAGATTTAGGCAAACTCAAGGATGCAAATGTAACCAACACTACGAGAAAACAGACTTTCGCCCACGGTCAAGTTCAGTGGTCCTTTGATGAAATATTTGGTTAAATTGGTTTAGCACGAGAAGTGTACGTCATGGGAGTTACCGTAGGTCTGGTGGCTATTGTTTTTTAACCAGAATTTCCATGGTTAAACAACAATCACTGCATTAGTTAATGAATACTTGTCGTGACAAAGATAAAATATTATACATAACAATAAAACATACACCAACAATCCAATATAGAAAATTCAAGATGATACACAGACATGAGAGTTTTGTCTATAAACATATCTTCGAGCCCAATAGAGATAATTGAAAAATCCAATTGTGCCAAGAACACAGAGAAACCAGTAGAATAGATCGAGACGACTTTGATTCAAATTACCACCATCCAACCATCCCATTCCTTTCTCTCCATGTCTAGTGACTTTATTTAGGACACGAACGATAATTGTTCCTAATAATGAAGCTATTCCAATTGCACACCAGAATATCGCTGTACCGATTGACTTCATTCCTGATGATACTTCTCTTGTGAAAAACTCCAGTAAGCCAACAAAACATGTGACATCAGTGATTCCCAGAATAAAAAACTGCATCCCTAGCCAAAATAGAGACATGGGTACCATTTCTTTCGAGTTTAGCAATCCATTTTCTTTTGCAATCTTTCTTCGCTTGCCTTCTACTTCAGCTGCCACCAAAGTTGCTAGTATTATAGACAAAAATCCTACACCTACCCTTTGTAAATAGGTGATTCCACCTACATGTCCTGTGATCTTCCGTGCAAATGGCATAAATAAACAGTCATATACGACTAAAATGAACATTTGAAATATAACTGGAATTATGAACAAAGTTGCTGGAGAGATGTTGAACATCCCAATCCTTGTGTCCATTGTAATGCCTTGTTGGATGGTAAATGATGTCAGAAGAGGAATTGGTATGTATCCTACTACAACACAGAGAAAAATTGGAATCATTCTAAGAATGATTTTTGTCTCCTCTACTTTGGTGATGTTGCAAAGTGACCAATCATCTGTTCTTCCATCAAATATTGTTGCTTTGTCAAGGAACCTAATAAATATATATATTGTTGTAGTTAAACAATTTCATTTCAATTTAATATATCAGACTTAATCGATAGACTCACTTAAAATCGTTTGTATGCGGAAGAATTTCTATGACATTTGCATCTTCTTCAATTCTCTCTTTGGATCGTGCATCTGTATTTTCAAACAAGTATAGTTTCCTTTTTTTGAATGCAACCACAAAAACCTAAAAGGAGATTTTGGTGAGATCTTAATTATAAAATCACTTAATTCATATCTTATGATATTTTACAAGTTATTATCGTATCAGAATCTAACCCTAAATATTTGATTCTTATAAATAAATTTACCTGTAACATACGAGTGAGGGGACTTCCAGTTGGTTTAAGAATGCGATAGAAAGAGAATCCACTAGCGAAAGTCAGCAATCCAACTAGAATAATTAAAGCACAGAGTCCAAACCCAAAGTCCCACCCCTTATTATTTTCAACCCATACCACAAGAATAAGCCCTGAGAAAACACCTAACGAAATTCCAAAAGTATACCAATTGAAGAAACTAGATTTTTGTTCCTTTTCAATTGGATCGTCATCATTAAACTGGTCTCCACCAAATGATGCAATAGCGGCTCGCATGCATCCTTCCCCTAAAGCAATAGTATATAAACCTATATAAAGTATGACTGCATTGGAACCTTCCACTTCCTTGCAATTCAACTGTTGTCCAAGAACATAACATTGTTGAGGTTGTAGCGAAGGAATATGTGCTTGTAATGCTAGTAAGAAAAATCCCTAACATAAAAACAATAGGATATATATATCTAGTTAAGATTAATGAATGAATAATCCACAAGAAAATATACATAACAGAAACATAGGTAGACTTACAAATAGTTGGAATGGAGTGAATATAATTATGGTCTTGAATCTATCAACATATGAATCTGATAGAAAGCCCCCAAGAAGAGAAGATGCGCTTGTTGCCCCAATGAAATTGGTAATTATGGTCGAAGAGTCTGCAACGTTTGTATTCATATTTTTTCGAAGATAGGTCACAATATTAAACACGTTTGGAACATAAGCCATGCTTGTCATCGCCACCATGACTGGGCATATATCATATTATCAATCGAAACCCATAAAAATATCACTGAGAAATTATAAAGAACTTGTATTTTTAGCACTTACCATAGATGAACATGGCAGCTCTACTTCCACCATGAGTCTTCTTCTTAAGAACATCGCCTTTCCAATCAAGGAATCGGAGGTTCATCAAAGAAGCCATGGTATATTATGGCGCTAGATTTAATTAATTATATATATAAAAAACAACTCTCTATATAGCTTTAGTTATGATTCGATCTTCGTGATAGCCTCATGAAGGAGCATCAACATATCATTGTTGTTGAAGTCTCTATCCCCCAATGGTAGGACCTATTTAGAATTAAAGTTTCTTGTTGTTTATGTTCATATTTCTTAAACAAAATGATCAAACTCTCTTTCAATTCTCTTCTCACCTTCATCTAAATTACAATGATTATATAATTAGGGTAAGCTTCATGTGTGTCGTATTTCAATGCGCCAAATTAATCATGTCCATTAAATCAATTTTTCGTCATACATGAGTTAGTGTCTTTTGTTGTACATTATTTTACGTCGTACATGTGTTAGTGTCTTGTACAATACATTATTTTAGTCATTAGATTAAATATTAATGAACAAGATTTGATAGCGCACGACAACGCATTGAAGTACAGTACACCTGAATATTTTCCTATATAATTATAGATTAGATGATTTACTGAAATATTTTAGTTGACATATGTATGACATATCCAACCATTTAATCTAGTTAGCTTTAGCACTAGTGGAAAGCATTATCCAACATGATTGTCTAGCTATATAATTGGATGTTAGAAGTCAAACCATTAATTTGAAGAAAAAAGTGAGTTGGGTAATAATTTTGTAAACTATAAAAAAACAATGGTGGATGATGCCCTCATCCATAGGTGAGAGTGGTAGGGTCTTTTTAATTTTTCTTTTGTATAATTAACATAATAATTCTAATGTTAATAATTGAGTGAACTTTTATTTTTATTTTTCCAAAGATTATTAGAAAATATTTTTAGGCTTGAATTTTAGTAGAATATAATATATATGTGATAAAAATAAGGTATTTTTTAAATTGATAAAATTTTAACGACGGCTTTTGATCATTAAAGACGGATTCTGGCCGTCTCTAAAGATCGTTTTTCTTGTAGTGTTACAAGGTTGGAGAAACAAAAAAGATGAGTTTGTTGACCTCATTGACACTTTAATTTTCAATTGGCTAGCTATGCTACCTAGTGACAATCTACGAGTAGATAGAATCAGGAGATCGGTCTCCCGCATAAGTGTAGTGTCCTCCAAAGGGGCAACAACCGATCATCTTTTCCTGTAACACTCTAGCCTGAAGGAGATTGAGCTAGGTTGATGACGTCCCTGATGACTTTTAGCTAATAATGCATAGTCTAAATATCGAGAAGACAAAAACCATTTAATTATCGTAGACAGACAGAATCTGATTATCTCATTTTCTAATAAAGGGTACTTTTTATAAGATGTAAAAATGTTTGAGTGATATACAAGAGACACATAATATATCATCAGTTAAATCGTATTGAAAATTTAATTAAAATACACGACGAGATTCAAACCTTATATAAATTCTCAGAACCCTTAATAATAATTGTTACCAGTTGAATTAATCTCCTCAATGTTTTATTTTTATATGCTTCAACTATATAATTTCATGAATTTTTATGTCCACTAGTTCATCTTGATTGAAAACTATTTTTGAATTATAGTTTTCAATTTTCAATCATGTATCTTTCCACATTTTTTGTTTGTCAACTATCAATTAAATGATATTTGTCTCTTTGATTTGTAATTTGGCTTACTTCCTAATTGAAAACTACAATTCAATCTCAGTGGAAATAACATGTGTTATCAATGGAAGTTGGCTTTTCAGTTATGTCGTTGTAGTTTAATAAAACAAACCTCTTCAAATGTCAATAAAAACATAATTTAAGAGCACGCTTCCTGTGAGATATTTAATTTGGGGGAAGAGAGAGAGTTGGAGATGAACGATTTGTTTTTTATTATGATTGAAAGAAATAAGACATTGTATGACGATCTTTTGATGACGGAAATTTGTCATTAAAAGTAATCCGTGGCAGATTTTCGCTATCAAAAGACCGTTAGGGCGATGACCGTCAGAAAATCACCATAACCACCATTGATAACCCGCCATCTATTATTCTACCTAATTTCCCACCAAAAAAAAAAACATGGCAGAAATCTGTCACTAAATCTACAGCGAGGTTGCAGACGACGACGAGAGTTGGGTGGCGGCGGACTGCAGGGGAGAGTTGTGAAATCGATAGATTGCCCAAGCTTTGCCATGGCGAATTAAAACAATTGATTGCGAAAATCCGTCATTAAAAATACTGAACTTGTCATGACGGAAATCCGTCACTATAAGTCCGTCATACAATGTCCTTTTTTTGTAGTGACAATAAATCTATTTATTTATGCTTAAAAAAACCCTATTTATATAACTGGGCCTAAAGACAATTGAGCCTGATAAGAGAAATAATATCGACCCAACATATTTTAATAAAATAAGAAATAAAGAAAATAAGAATATGACTTAATGAACTTCAATAGCCCTCCTCAAGCTGGAATAAGAAAATCTGCTACATGTTTTATTTGTATTTACATATTTTAAATCAACCAACAATTTTTCATAATTTTTTCGAATAATATGACAATTAATTTATGTATGTTTTTTTTATAACGGAGGTCAGAGGGTACCTTTTTACAGATGTAAAGTTGTCAATGTTCGAATAATATACAGAGCCACATAATATATTATCGGGTAAATTTAAGTGAAAATGTACATAGTAATATTTGAATCCTGAATTTCAGAAACCTTAATAGTTTATGAGACACTGAGTCAATTTTACTTTGTAAATGGTTGCATATCATTTAAAAGCATGACTAGGATCCGGCCCAGATCATGGCTCGAGTTCGACCCGACTTCGGCCCAAACACAGACCCAGACGAAAATCCAACTGTCTCGGGCTCGTTAGCAGGGTGACGACGTTATTAATATTGTTTACATCAAGATAGACAGTAGGTCATTAATGAGTCTACAATAAACACTAGAAAAGAAAGGAGAGAAAGAGAGAAGATTTTGATCGACAGTAACGACCACCTCATCGGCCTTATGTCATCAGTGACCTTTGAAGTTTACAAAATCTATTAGAAGACCAAGTGAGGACTAAAATATAATTCAATTCAAATTCTTGTCCTTATTAGTCATACTAGTTCAAAATATTTTATCCTTCTAATTTTAGGGCTTTACTAATCTGATCTCAATATCCACTCACTCAATTAGCACGTTATGTGAATTGCGTTTCAGTTTCAGTTGGCGATTAACGATACTTCGGTTTCATCGGTTCATTTTGGGGGGGGGGGGGTTGAGGAGGAGTTCTCACATACTCATCCACCGTGATTTTGCTGGTTTAGGCTCCGACAAACCACTGCTACGGTGCTACCGATCTTCGTTTCCGTCGACCTTGGACATTTGGTGACTTTATTCGATTTCAATTTGGCGATATCTATTTCAATTTCTATGTTTATCTTTCCTTTTTTGCCGATCGATTGTAGTTTTAGGATCTCGTTGTTTTGAACTGCTGAATTAAGATAAATTTTCATCTGATATAGAGTATGAAGATCTGTCTGGACTGTCAAGTTTTGATTAATTGATTAAGTGACTTGAGTTTTAACTTTTAATCAATCTATTGCACAGTTAGTATCATCTGCCACTGAGACCGCCAGATTTCGATGGTTGGGTCTAGGAAGCTGAGATGGACAATGGACACTGGTGGAGTCTGGGACCTAGACATGGAAACTCCGGTCACATTGGATGGATCCGTTCGTCCGGTACCGGGGTTCCCACTTCCACTTGGAATTTCCCGTGGTGTCCGCCTCTCTCATACGAAACAACTTGAGTTCATGCACCAGTTCATGACATGTCCACTCGTTCCATCTTACACTCCCGATCAAGGCTTTTCCCTCGATCACACATACACCTTCCACATTCACAACAACTGGTAGAACTTTCACCATGCTGCATTTTCTCTATTGTAAGCTTGATATGAATATGTTTTTTTATGGATGGTGATCATTGCAGCTCTGCATCTGTGATGGATAGGTTTCATCTGAGCAAGTTTTTAAAGAAGATGAAGGAAGGAGGGAGTGATGTACTTAAAGGGTTTTCTTGGTTTAGGGATATTGGTTCGAAGTTGACTGAAACATTGCGTGTTGGGTTTGGATCAGAGATTCTCGTTACCCCTGATTCATCATTGTCGATTGAAGCATATATGGAAAATGACGAGAAGATAGATCGAACCAAGGCAGTTCTTCACCACAAGGTAATTTAATTTCTTTTGTAAAACCTATTCTATTTTGATTTTTGATATTAGAGAGCGATTCATCGTTCTTTTTTTTGCAGTTTTTGCAACATGATTTGATAATTGAAGCAGCTCGACCTGGACTTTTTGTTGATAAAAATGGAAGCTACTGGGATGTTCCATCTTCAGTCAGTGTTGACTTAGCTTCTAATGTTTCAGATTCTGGATTAAGTTATCATCTATGTGTACAACATAACAGTGGAAGTCCCAAGAATCTTAAAGCCGGTGAAGATACTGAGGTGCCTTCAAGTCTGCTTTCTGATTTGTGTGCTAAATCTGCCTTTTGTTTCACAAAGAATGTCGATATTTGGAGAAAGAAAGATGGAAAGGTGAAGATGGTTCAACCTTATGATATGTTTCTTTCCGATCCACATGTTTCGGTAGCAGGGAACATAGGTAAGCACTGCATATTTTGCAGATGTATATTTCACATTCTGAATTATATTGATGATGATTTTCGTTTTGTTAAACACATTTCTCTTTCTATAATCAATATAAATTATATAATTTTGCCAAAATGTTTATGCTTACAGGTTCTGTTTTTGGTGCTTTTTTGGGCGATAGCTTAACGAAGTTATCTAAGGATGATAAAATCCAACCTTTTAAACCTATCAGTTTGCATGCCCATGGAAATAATATTTCAGTTTTAGTAGATTTATTTGCATCTATTTCCTTCACGGCTCAACATGGAAATTTTCAGCGACTTGTATTTGATCTCTCAAGAATAAATAGTCGATTAGATTTCCCATCATTAGCAGCATCTCTGAAAGGTGCAGTTAACATGACACATGATTTATATACTTCTAAAAAGCTTAACATGGAAGCACTCTCTGCTATTTGTCCTAATGTAACACTTTCACTTCAGCAACAGGTAACCCCTAACCTCTTATTCCTTCCTGTGTAATTAATTTGTCAAGATTTGAAATGAATTATTTTTTTTCTTTCCAATTTCCATGATTTGCTGGTTGACCTGTGCAGATAGCTGGTCCTTTTAGTTTCCGAGTCGAATCTAAGCTTAGATTTGATCCCACTAACTTAAGTGGTGGTTTCACCAGTCTAGATGATTCAGTATTTGCAATTGAGTACGCACTGCAAGTTCTAGGATCAGCGAGGGCTACTGCTTGGTATTCCACAAAAAATCAAGAAGCTATGGTTGAGTTACGGTTTTTCGAGTGCTAACATGACTGGTTTTTCTTCTTCTTCATCTTTCTTCTGCATTGGTTGGTTGATTTGATTCTGCTGTTTTCTTTCTTTTCTGCTGATCTAATTTGCTATTTAGTTATATCATATTCATGCTGCTATTTGAGCTTTTGGTGTCTAATATCAATTAACTGGAATGCAAGAATTATATGAATGTTAGTTGAGCATTAGGGTACCAAGTATTATTAATGATTAAAGGTACTGAAATTGCAATCATACCAACATGGCAATAGGGTATACCATGTTCTATTAATGATTAAAATGTTCATTTTATTTTATTGTATTTTGATTTGACAAGTTTGTTAATTCTCAATTCCTAATTTCCATCAATTTATTATTTAGACCAAAATCAGTTGACCTTTCTTATCTTGATTTGAGAGGGGAAAAAATGATTGGTTTTTAATGATTGAATTGAAAGAGAAGTTTGATCTACTTTATAAAACTCATTTAAATTGATTGATTGCGTCAACATCAGGGCTTCTTTATAAAACCAAAATGAACTTTTAAATCTCATTTAAACCATCAGTTGAGGTGTTGAGCTAAGAGACAAAAGACAATTAGGACAAACTGTTCTGAATTTTAATCGATTGTGGATATTTATTTATTAGGGACCTTTTTGTAATTATTTTGTTTCCTAATGCAAAAAATAAAATAAAAATATTAGCAAATCCCTTATATTTAATGGGAGGGGGGGATTCACTATATCAACTGAAATCAGTGGAGGAGCCGTGGAGGCTGCTGGAGTGTGAAAAAAATCAATTATATTTTGTTTAAGCTACCTGTTCCTTTCTTCATCCGATCAACCTTAACTGTTCAATAACATCATTTAGGTATGTTAAAAATCGTTTTCTTTACTTATCGACGACGAAAACGTGTGTGGTTTGACTGGTTTCATCGTCGACGTAAACCGTCAAGAAAAATACTCTATACACGACTTTAATGTCCGGTCAAAGACTTGTACGGTTCATGCCACATTTCCTTTTTCAATACTTTCCACGAAAGATTGTTTGTTTTTTTGTTTTCCTTCTTTCCGATTTAGACTGTGTGTGTTTTCTTTGTGAAATTGAACTTCTCGACTTTTTTATTTATTTATATTATTATTATTATGAAAATCGAAAGTAGAAGAATCCATTGTTTGATTGTTTCATCGAGTTTATCCGTGGATGACTGTATATTTTTCAATTTAGTTTATCTTGAAGTTTTTATTAAAGTTTATATCAAATCTGACTTTAAAAAAAGACCACGCAATCAATGCGTTTCAAGTTTTTCCTTAAATTCAGCGAAAACACGTATGCGTTTGTGTTTATTTCGGCGGTCAGCATGGTGGGCAAGTTATTGGAAATGTATTCTACTTATCTTTCATCATCTTCATCTTCATTTTTTTGTTATCTTTCAAATAAGGAATAGGAGTAGAAGGAGGAGGAAGGGGGAGGGAATCAACTGCTCAATCAAGCTCAGAGGTGTTTGTTGCTGTTATTATTTTGAACATTTTGGGATTTAGGAGTTAGGACATTGGATGGTGAGAGAATCTGGGAGCTGCGTAGATGTGGAGAAGAAGGGAGTGCAGATTGCACAGTATGAGATAGGGAGGACTCTTGGAGAAGGGAATTTCGGAAAAGTTAAGCAAGCAAAAAACTTAATTACTGGGAAGGAGTATGCTGTTAAGATTCTTGACAAGAAGAAGATTCTCGCCATCAGTATCGACAATCAGGTTTGCCTTGATAATCCCTCTTCCATTCCAACCTTCTTCTCTATCATGCATTCTTTGGTGTGTATTTTTTTTGTAAATGTTTTATCGGTTCTCTCTGTTTCAGATTAAGAGAGAGATTGCAACATTGAAGCTTCTCAGACATCCCAATGTTGTCCGTCTATACGAGGTTTGTAGATTTTCTCAACCCTGTTAACAATACTGGGTACGGACATCCGATCTCAGCATCCACGTCTCCATCGATGACGTCCGCGATGTTGTTCCTCATGAACCGCACTCAGTTTCAGGTACGGACGTACCGCACCTGAAACTGGGTGTATATATATATATCACAATTTCTTATCTCCCTCCCTCCATTTCTTCTTATGCCCAATGGATTAATGCAGGTTTTGGCCACCAAAACTAAGATTTATATGGTCCTGGAGTACGTTACTGAGGGTGAATTGTTTGATAAGATTGTAAGTTCTCGTTCCATTTTGTAAGAATATGTGATTGCCAGTGTTTGCTTTTTTATTATTCTGAAATAAATGAAATTGCGGAAAAAACAGGCTTCAAAAGGTAGGTTTAAAGAAGACAACGGTCGAAAGATATTCCATCAGTTAATTGATGCTGTAAGTTACTGCCACGAAAACGGAGTTTATCATAGGGACCTTAAGGTGATCTAGCTGGATATTCACAACCTCTCTAATGATCAATCTTTGCTTATGGGTTTGTACTTATTTCTGTTTTTTGTTCTTACTTTAAGCTTGAGAATGTTCTCGTCGACTCAGAAGCAAACATAAAGATATCTGATTTTGGTCTTAGTGCTTTACCTCAAAATCTTGATGTATGTCAGTGAACCAGAGTCTCTTTTTCTGTTAAATTTTCTACCGAAACCAATTTATCATTCCCTTTCAGGACAATGGATTATTGCATACAACCTGTGGAAGTCCTAACTACGTTGCACCTGAGGTAAATAAGAAAATTTATATATTTGATATTGCTTAAGTTTTTATCTCATTGTAAAACTGGGAAAGGCCTACTTCATGTCTAATAAAAACATATCTTTATCAAAATAAAGTTTTTATCTCATTACTATCTTCTACAATTTTATGTAGGTTCTATCAAACAAAGGCTACGATGGGGAAATGGCAGATATCTGGTCTTGTGGAGTTATCTTATATGTTATTCTTACCGGTTTTCTTCCATTCGATGATAGAAATCTCGCAGTTCTGTACCAAAAGGTAATGTGTGTTTATAATTATGTATAAACTGGTAAATAATGAAAATCAATTTTTTTGTTCTGCATATAATGTTTGAAGAGATGTATCTGAATGTTTTTTTATCACAATTCATAAACATGTGTTTTGATTTATTTTGATTTCTTGGACAGATCTTCAGAGGAGTTCCCCAAATACCTAAATGGATTTCACCCGGTGCGAGTAACTTGATAACAAGTATTCTAGATCCAAACCCCAAAACTAGAATAAATATCGATGGGATCAAAGCAGATCTTTGGTTTAAACATGATTATGTTCCTGCTATCCCTGAGGATGACAAAGAAATATACATCAATGACGATGCCTTCTTTATTAATGAGGTAGATAGAGAGAGAAAATACTTATGATGACTTTGATATTGAAATGTGAATATCCAACTTCAAATATGAATCTTGTTTGTATGATTAAGGAAACTGGTGAAAGTGGTGGCCAAGGAAGTGAGTTGAACCAAATCAATGCTTTTCAGTTGATTGGAATGTCAGCATGTCTTGATCTTTCAGGTTTTTTTGAGAAAGAGGTGAGCAAGATTTGCTTTCAAATTGCAACAATATCCTGGGATTATTCCATTTTCAGAAATATATCTGTTTTTTGTTTTGTCTCAGGACGCTTCTGAAAGAAGGATGATATTTGCATCAAATCATAGCTCGAAAGATCTATTTGAAAGAATAGACGCCATTGCAACAAATCTTGGATTTCAAATTCAGAAAAGAAATGGGAAGGTACATATTTATATTGTCGAAACAACTAACAAACCCCTCAAAAAGAACCAACTCCAAATGAGTTCCATGGCTTTAATTCTTCTTCCTTTCTATTGCAGCTTAAAATTCTCCACCAGTCGAAGAGTTCAAAGAACCCTGGTGGTGGTCATGTTTCTGTTTCTGCACAGGTGGTTGAATTTAGAAGTTTGGAAATCATTTCGTTCATGGAATCGACCTCTCTACTTGCATCGTGATTCTAGTATATATTTTTTGCAGGTCTTTGAGTTGAGCACAAGTGTTTGTGTAGTGGAACTTAGTAAATTTTACGGCGACCCTTCATTATACAGAGAGGTAATGCGTCATGCATGATTCTTGATTTGAAACCAATCAACAAATCACCCTGTTAATTTTCTGATATTTCCATCATGATGATTTTTTTTTGCAGCTATGTGCAAAGTTATCAAATGAGTTGGGTGTCTGTAAAAGCAAACCTTTTTTAACTGGCCAGGAGGAAACAACCTCATATTATGTGATTCCACCAAGCATTTAGCAATGGACAATCACCTTACCTATGATCATGTCATCATTATTGGAATATTAAGACCGGTCTCATAGGCTTTTAAGATTCCTTAGGTTCAGAGTCTGTCAGACACTATAGTTATTTTAGTGTGTTAATTCCATTATCGATTTTTTTCCTTTCCTAAATATAAGTGAAATGAAAATAAATAAATAAATAAAATTATAGTTTTTTTAATATAATAATAGATATTTTAAAATAAATGTAACTTATTCCTAATATATAAAATCAAATTGGCCGCATAGCGCAGTGGATTAGCGCGTCTGACTTCGGATCAGAAGGTCGTGGGTTCGACTCCCACTGTGGTCATTTTTAAAAAAAACATTCAATTATTAAAGCATGGATTTATTTGCACAATTATTACTTGTTCCAAAAAATTGTTCTTTCATAGAAAATCTTAATAGACAGGGATGTTAAAATGTATAAATGTGCAGCTAACCTAACCTTTAACTGCTAAAAAAATCTAGATCGTATATTTTATTCTAAATGAACAGATAGATTTTTATCTAATTCAAATGGAAACAATCAAACAGAGTTCAAAATAATTTATGAATAAGAAATATATATCTATTTTAGAAAATTTCAGGATAAAATTACTAATAATGAGGGGCGGAGCCAGGATTTGTCGGTCTTCCACCACAATCCTTAAACTCCGGCGGAGGTGAATTTTTTTTAGGGGATTAAACGGATCGAATAAAATTTCGACATAATATTTTTTTTAAAAAAATCTTAAAATTCAATTGAAATATAAATAAAATCATAATTAATAGTTATATAATATAAACGATAGAAGTAGGGGTGAGATACCCTACCTCCCTGTCCCGAGACCCGTCCCGGACCCGATGACCGGGGCGACCCGTCTGAAATTATAAAAATAAAAAATTATAAAAAAATTAAAAAGTAAACCTAAAATTTAAAATGGGTAAACTTTTTACCTTAATTTTTAAATTTTAATAATCCTATATCTAATATAATATAATAAATTATTATTTTTTGAACCGGGACGACCCACCTGGGTTTCGCCCTGTCCTGAAACCCGTCTCGTAATATGACCAGGGCAACGAGACAAAAAATGAAAAACGGGGCAGAATATCTGCCCCATTCCCAGTTACCACCGGGGCAACCGGTCCCGTTCAATTCTCACCCCTAAATAGAAGTCATAATTATAATATGAAGGTCAAATTACACAAGGGATTTTGTTAATTTAATGTATAACTTAAGGGATTTGGAAAATTTTAATAACTTAAGGGTAATAGTATAAATTTGATAAAAAACTTCTATTAAATTCTAATACTTTTTTTAAAAATTCTATAAAAATACTATGAACTATTAAAATTTCTAAGGTTCAGGGTTCGAATTTTATTATGTAACTCGTATATCAACCGAAGGTTAACAACTCTACATATTTAAAAAGGTACCCTCCGTTATAAAAAAAGAAAAGTTGGTAGGGTCTTGGTCCGCCCCCGCTAATAATCCTATAAATATTAAAATAAAGAAATTCTAATTCTAATACTTTTTAAAAAATTCTATAAAAATACTCATTAGTCTCAGAAACTATTAAAAAAATTTAAGTTCAATATTCGAATCTTATTATGTGACTCTGATATACATTTATAAAAATATACCCTCCATAATATAAAAAAAAAAAAAAACGGAGCCGACAGGGTCTTACTAGGTCCACCCCTGCTAATAATCCTATAAATATTAAAATAAAGAATATATTAAATATTTAAACGAGCTAACAAAATAAAAGTTGGGGTGTCAAACCGAATCAAAACCAGTAGAGCTTGAACATGTTTGTCGGAATTAGGAATATCATGTCAGGTGGATTGTTAATTAACTTCGATGCACCTCCATTCATTCACCTTTGAAAATATATTAATTGTGGAACATGCATCATCGATCGATCTCCTCCGTCTCTGGTTTGAAAGAGACATAGCAGACAAAGATGAATGCATTATTTCCTGAAATGGACGCGCATTATCTGAAATTCACAATAACCAACGTTCTTTAGAGCCGTCCACAGTTGTGATCCACTCACAGAAACTAGAAACATTCACTATAGATAGATTCTCTATAGCTATAGACTTTGTGCATGTGAATATTCCATCTCGACATATCACTATGACAGGATCGAATATGAGAATATGGAGTGGTCAAACCAAAGAACTCTCTTTCCAATATGAGAATATGAGAATAGAACTCTCTCTCTCTCTCTCTCTCTCGACATTCACTAATCAATCAAGCTATATACCTTTCTCCCATATATATAGGCCGGATTATAGGGTTGGATTAAGATGTTATAGACTTTTAATCTGTGTTCTAATTTATCTCAATCACTAATATATGTATGTTTACCGGGATCGAGATTATTAGGCCAATTGATCGATCGCAGTAATTATTCGTTAAGGTTTATGTGGATCGATCCAAGGGTTTGAATCTCGTTGCGTACATAATTTTTATTAAATTTTTACTACGATATATATATATTATATGGTTCTGTCTCTAAGAAGTTCATTAAAGACGCACATCAGTTTTTCCTTTGATTCGGAGTATTATAAGAAAATTTGTTGTCACTCTTTGGAGACATTTATGATGGAAGTATAAGAGACCAATCTTTTGGGACAATGTATATATTTATTTACTGTACAACTAAACTACATAACTAATTAAAGAAAGTCAATGAGTTTTTTGCTCATTTCTTTTTGTTTTTATTTTTATTCTCTAAATCTATATATGTAACTAATTAATTGGGTTAGTTTGAATCTCGCTGAGTACGTACGTAATTTTTATTAAATTTTTACTACGATATATATATGTTTCTGATAAATATATATATTAAGTGTCGAAGGTAAATATTTTTATTTGTAAAAAATAATATAAAGAGTGGTTTTTCAGAAATCGGAGCGAAAAAAATATACGTACAGTTAATAATTAATTAACACTTAAACTATGAACTCTTCAATTCAAATAAAAATGTACGTTAATAAGAAATCAGTGATCGACTGTGATCAATATATTAAGCTAATCTTGTGAGCATGCATGCATGGATTAAAAAAGTAGTGCGGTGAGCAAATTGGAATACTGTGCATGGAATATAGTGATATATATTGAAAAAGAAATGATTGATGTAGACAAGCACTAGAATCGAAGTTAGATTATTGTGCGCATGCACATGAATTATCAAACTTCAATAATTGATCGATGATCAATAGATCTAGCTATAAATATAAGTATGAATGCAATGTTTGGTTAATTATATATATATAGCTATAGATTAGTGCATGTTTAATTACATGCATGTAGACAATGGAGATTAATAAGTTAGAAGATGAAGAAGGGAGACATAAAACTATAGCATTACCATCATTTTACAAACTATTTCTATTTGCAGATCTCAAGGATACAATTTTGATGATGGTCGGTTCAGTCTCAGCGATAGGGAGTGGTCTTTCCATGCCTTTAATGGCTGTTATTTTTGGACAACTTATCAACTCTTTTGGAAAAACTTCTGGAGATAGCTATGTCATTCATCAAGTTTACGAGGTACATGCAATAATTAATTATTAATCATATCGTTAATTCAACTGTTAATTACATCGTTAATTATATGTACAGGTAGTTCCCAAGTTTGTTTATCTGGGAATTGCTTCTGGTGTAGCATCATTCTTACGTGAGATTTTAATTTTCCCAATCTTTATGGATGGATCGATAGAAATTAAATTATAGTTTGAGATTAAGATTTTTTTACAGAGGTGGCATGTTGGATGGCAACTGGGGAGAGGCAAGCCGCGAGATTCAGAAGCATGTACTTGGAGAACTTGCTAAGACAAGACATTGCATTCTTTGATAAGGAAACAAATAATGGAGAAATTGTTGGGAGAATGTCAGGAGATGCAATTCTTATTCAAGATGCAATGGGTGAAAAGGTTAATTTGATTATATATATACACAAATTATCAGGAACAGCACGTTTGATTGATTAATTTAATTCTAGCTAGTCGTAGTTGATTTGATGCAGGTTGGAAGGATGATCCAATTGCTATCATCTTTTTCAGGAGGTATTTCAATAGCATTCATCCATGGCTGGGTTCTAACCTTTGTTATGATTCCCATCATCCCCCTTGTCGTACTTACATCAGGACTCATGTCGATGGCTATAGCTAGAATGAGCATCAGAAGTCAAATAGCTTATTCAAAAGCAGCCACAACTGTAGAGCAAACGATTGGGTCAATAAGAACAGTTGCATCCTTCAATGGAGAAAACATGGCTACCCTCAAATATACCAAGTCTTTGAAGACAACATATAAAGCTACAGTGCAACAAGGGTTAGCAGCAGGAATTGGGCATGCCTCTGCTCATTCCATCATTTATTTTGGCTATGCTCTGGGTGTATGGTATGGATCAAAGATGATAGTGAACAATGGATACAGTGGGGGTCATGTTATTAATGTTATCTTTGCACTTTTCACAGGATCATTGTAAGCTATATATATATATATAATTATTAGATTAATGGTGGTAATTAATTAATTAATCTTCCATGCATGCAAATTGCAATGCAGCTCACTGGGGCAGGCATTACCATGTTTGTCTGCATTTAAAGCAGGACAAGCTGCAGCATCAAAGATGATGATGACAATGAAAAGGAAACCACAAATAGATGCATATGATCATGAATCTACAAAGATGGTAAACCATTGCATAGTTGGAGATGTAGAATTCAGAGATGTCCATTTCAGCTACCCTTGTAGGCCAAATGAACAGATACTTCGTGGATTCTCACTGTCAATACCCAATGGGATGACCATTGGTCTAGTTGGAGAGAGTGGTTGTGGCAAGTCGACGGTGATCTCTTTATTAGAGAGGTTTTATGATCCACAATCCGGTGAACTTCTCATAGACGGTGTAAATTTGAAAAAATTCCCATTGAAATGGATGAGAGGAAAAATTGGACTTGTTAGCCAAGAACCTGTCTTATTTGCTTGCAGTATAAGAGATAATATATCCTATGGAAAGGATAATGCTACTGATGAAGAAATCAAAGCAGCAATAGACATTGCCAATGCTACAAGATTTATAAACAAATTGCCACAAAAACTTGATACCATCATTGGTGAACATGAGACTCAACTTTCTGGTGGACAAAAACAAAGAATCGCCTTAGCCAGAACCATTCTGAAAGATCCTCGGATTCTTCTTCTAGACGAAGCTACAAGTGCTCTTGATGTGGAATCTGAAAGGATTGTACAACAAGCATTACAAAAGCTCATCATTCACAGAACTACAATCATAGTTGCTCACAGATTGACAACAATAAGAAATGCTGATACCATTGTTGTTATTCAAGATGGAACTGTAGTAGAGAAAGGTACGTAATCAATCAATTATACATCAATTAAATTCGATCATCATCTCATCTCTATCGATCTAGGTACACATGCCGAGTTGATCAAAAATCCCTATGGAGCATATTATCGACTTACACACTTCCAACATATGAATGAAAGTGAATGCGAACCAAGTAATGATATTGTTGCAGGTCAAAAATCATTTGTTGAAGATACAACAATGTCAATCAACCAGCCATTGTCGGAAGTATCACAAACGTCGACACATGAGTCGACCCAAGCAATATCAAATTATGTATATCGACTTGCATCTCTGAACAAGCCGGAGTTGGGTGTTTTGATACTAGGTGTAATTGCAGCGATGATAAGTGGTGTTTTGTTACCCATTTTTGGAACATTTATATCTTTGATGGTTCAAATATTCTACGAATCGCCTGATAAACTTTCACATGATTCCGAACATTGGGCTGTGATGTTCATTATTCTGGGAATTGTAACCATGATAGTCATCCCAGCTAGATCATACTTATTTTCTATAGCTGGTGGAAAATTGATAGAAAGAATCAGGTTGAAGTCATTTGAAAAGGTGGTGAATATGGAAATGGCATGGTTCGATGAAATACATAATTCAAGTGGATCGATCGGTGCAAAACTTTCATCAGATGCAACAACAGTCAGACTTTTAGTAGGTGATGCATTGGCACTTGTTGTTCAAAATATAGCAACATTGATTGCAGGTATGTTGGTAGCTTTCATTGCATGCTGGCAATTGGCACTGATAACCTTAGTTTTGGTACCTTTAATAGCCATCAATGGATGGAGTCAGATGAAGTTAATGAAGGGGTTCAGTGCAAATACAAAGGTAATGTATGAAGAGGCAATCCAAATAGCAAATGATGCAACTGGAAATATAAGAACAGTGGCATCTTTTACAGCTGAAAATAAGGTGATGGGATTATACAAGTTGAAATGCCAAGAACCTACTAAAGCTGGAGTAAGACAAGGCGTGACAAGTGGAATTGGTTTCGGAATCTCTATTTTTCTCATGTTTTCTGCTTATGCAATCTGTTTCTACGCCGGAGCTCGTCTGATAGATGAAAAAAAAACAACAGCAGCCAATGTTTTCCGGGTCTTCTTTGCACTCAACATGGTGGCAGTCGGAATATCTCAATCAACTTCTCTTTCATCTGATACCATCAAAGCAAAGTCTGCCGCATCATCAATATTTGCAATTCTTGATCGGATTTCTGCAATAGATCCAAGTAATCAGTCTGGAATAACTTCCCTCCAAGCTGCTATGATGGGAAATATTGAATTTGATCACGTCTATTTTGCATATCCTAATCGAAAACAAGCCACAATTTTTCAAAACCTATGCTTCACTGTTCAACCAAGACAGGTATTTTTTTTAACTCTATTAATCGATCGTAATTTCTAATTAGTTCCTAACCCTATATATATATATATATGTTAATAGACTGTTGCCTTGATCGGAGAAAGTGGGTGTGGAAAATCAACAGTGATGGCATTACTACAGAGATTCTATGATCCTGATTCAGGTAGAATACTGTTAGATGGATTTGAACTACACAGATACCAAATAAGGTGGCTACGAAAACAGATGGGTTTTGTTGGACAAGAACCAGTGCTATTTAACGATACTATTCGAGCCAACATCGCCTATGGGAACGAAGAAGCTTTAGATGATCACGGTAGTGAAGCAGAGATTATAGAAGCAGCTAAATCTGCAAATGCCCACACATTCATAACCAGTTTACATCAAGGTTATAACACAATAGTTGGAGATCGAGGAGTTCAACTTTCAGGAGGTCAAAAGCAACGAATAGCAATTGCAAGAGCAATAATCAAACAACCCCAGATATTTCTATTGGATGAGGCCACCAGTGCACTTGATAATGAGTCTGAGAGAGTGGTTAAAGATGCAGTTGATAAACTAATGGTTGATAGAACAGTGATCATTGTTGCTCATCGACTGTCCACAATCAAAGGAGCAGACTCTATTGTAGTTATTCAGAGTGGATCTGTCATTCAAAAGGGAAACCATGAAGAATTGATGAAGATCAAGGACGGACCTTATGCTTCCCTTTTATCATTGCACATCCATTAAACAACATATCGATGATTCTTATGTATATTTTGTAAATATGTATGTAGATAAGATTGTATATATTTCATCTCGCCATTTCATATGTGTTTGTTAATATATAATGATCGTTTAGTATCAAGTATTTACTAGATGAATCTTTATTACAAATGTTTTCTCCCCCCTTCTACATTTAACTCCTAAGGGTATTTATACACTTTCCTACTAGACCGGGTCTTCTTTTACTAGACCACACCCTATCCGGTCGTTCCGTTCTGTCCGGCCCGTTTAACCCGTCCGAGGTAAAACCCGTTGGGGCAGAACGGGTCCACACATCCTATTTAGCTAACTGGGCATATCGGTCCATGTCTTGGGTGGGTCTGATTTGATGGGAACAGTACGTGGAAAGTCAATGCAAGGGCAAAACATTAATTCACCAATTTATAGCTGGAAATTTGGATATTTAAACTTTGTCTTTCATTTTTCACACCATTTAAACTAGGGGTGAGCAGGTACATAGATGGGGTGGCCGAGGAAATAACCAGACGGGACTGGCCAATTAATGACCGGGTACGGATACTACGGGGACGAAGATACCTGACCAAATTATTGATTTATTTTAAACAATAATGTAATTAAAATACCGAATTAAAAAATAAAAAGTCTAAAATTATAATTCAAATGTAAGTAGTTCAAATAGTTAAAAATTAAATAGTCTCAATGTTAAGGGTGAAAACGGGTAATTGGGGGTGGGTCAGATATTCTGTCCCGTTTTTTTTGCCCCGTTGCCCCAGTCATATTCCGGGGCAGGTCTCAGGATACGTAGGGCAAAACTCGGACGGGTCACCCCATTTTTTTAAAAAATAATTTTAATTTTTTTAAAATAAAATAAATTATATTAGATATAGGATTATTAAACTTAAGTCTTAACTATTAAATCTTATGTCTTTTAAAAATTAGGATAAAAAGTTTACCCATTTTAAATTTTAGCTAGGTTTATTTTTTTAACAAATAATTAAATAAATTAACAAAGATTATCGATAATAATTAATATTCATTTTTTTTTCAACGTCAACTTTTTCATCACTAGCAAAAAGATCATCATCATGGTGAATTGGTGATCAAAATCAATCGGGCTCATAGTTTTTATGTCCGAAACAACCGAGTTTGATTTAATGAGGGAGTGATTTAAGGTTTAACGATTTAGGGGAAAAATAGATTTAGGGATTTGACATTTGAGGTTAAAGACTTAAAAATTTAGAGAATATACACTAAAATTCACAGACAACACCTCGTTCCATGCGACACCTCTCATCGGACGTCTGATCTTCATCCAACACAATTAAATGTCGTCGTCGGTCGTCCCCGACCTCAATTCAGATAGTTCACTATTTTGGCACAGATCCCATGGCCTATCAACCACTAGATCGTCAGTAGAGGTATGGTTCGGAATGTACTTTCATGTTGAAACAACTCATCGCTGTCCTTCCCCGATCACGTCACACTACCGGAATTGAAGTCTGCGGAACTGCAATCGAGTTCCGCGGAATCGCGATTGCAAGTCCGCGGAACTCAACGCGAGTTCCGAGGAACCGAGGGCTTTCATGCTCTTCGTGGGGAGTCATCGTACGGAGAAGTCAGTCCAATTGGAGAAGTCATGGTGATCAGCATGGTGTTGGCAGAGTATTTTCAAATGCAAGGTATGGTGTAACGTCATATTGTGGCATGGAAAAAATGGACGGACAGGAGGAGAGTAGGAAACGAACGGTTAGACGGAATGTCCGTTATACGTACCGCAAGTTTTTAGGGTCGTCCAGAAATCGCACCCTATTAAAATGTAGGGGTCGTTAAATATATATAAAATTTTTTTGGATATATTTTAAATATAAATTTATGTATTTAATATATTATAAAATGTTATTTATATAATTTATATTATATAAGTTTTAAATATAATTTACCACGAGTACATATATTATTCTGGAGGTATGAGAAAATGTAGTTGTAATGTAATTTATTTTTATTATTAATTAAGTTGATTGTAATAATACATAATCATTATGCTTTGTGGCCATGAATACAGTGATGCATACATGGATACCCTTCTACAATATTTTTTCCAAGTATAACATTACCCCGTTTAATTCCATCACTGTTGTGACAAACTTCCTTCATTTTCTGATCGAAAAACCCTAAATTCTTATTCTCCATCTCTAAATAGTTGAGCTCAATGTTATGAAATTATAAACAAGTATATGTAGTAGTTGATGATCAATGGTGGATTGATGGTATGTATTTATAGTAAAAAAAAAAACAAATAAATTTCTCCAATATTTTAGTCAGTAACAGCCTTAAGAATATCTCAGTTATCTTTTTTTCCATTACGAAAAATAACAGAAAAAACACAATGGTGGTTACTGACAATTGATAAAGATGAAAGACACAGAAGATCCAATGATTCAAGATGACAGCAATGTCTTTAGTTTAGCAGTACCGCAATACAAAAAAAAGACATTTTATTAATTCTTTTTGTTTTTTTTGAATTAAAACTATTTGATAATATATAAATTTTAAAACAAAATTAAAAGAGTGATCACGTGCGATCCACCTCGTGCCCTCCGCGTTTGGACCTTCAATAACCTTTGGGGACTGACTTGATGTTTCCTAAAACAATCAATGTTTCATCGTTCTTACGTAGTTGGCCTTGGACAATGGGGAGTGTAAAAACCCTGAAGTGCTACAGGCATCTTTTCCTTTTCTAAGGAAAAACTCTGTCATCGCCTTTCGGTCAACTACTCGTAAGAGAATATTCACGTCGTTTTTACTGTAAAAGAAAGACCATCTCTTAAAAGGTAGGACTTTTGATGGATATAATTTTTTGGATCATTCCATTAACACACTTTACCTTCTATGTGTTATTTGTTGAATTCTAACCCACCATTGGCCTAAATGTTGTAATTCTTTAATACAAATTCCTACCGAATTGGAGTGGAGTGGGAGGCGAAACTTGAAAATGGTATTAAAAGTGAACATAAGAAAAGATTAACTTAACTAATCACAATAATTATTAATGTTTTTGAAATTCAAGATTTGAATTTGATTATTTATGTATTTTCATTAAATTTTCATACATCTTTACATCATGTAAAAAGATCGATTCTCTGTTATAAAAATAATGAAAATCGGAGATCAGAGAAAATAAAAATAGAAAATGGAAAAAAATAGAGTAAATGAAAACTTCAACGAAAATGGAAAAAATGATCGAAAACCCCATAAATTCATTATTTTTAATATTCTCCCAAATTTAAAATAAAGACATTTAATCCATTCATCTTAAAATAGTAATGATTTAAGACATTTATTATTTCATTTATTTGTAAAATTATAATCTTTTATTATTATTTTGACAATTTATTTGAATGTGAAAAATATAAAAGGTTTCAATCTAATAAGTTAATAATGAAATCAATAAAATAACTATGTTACATAACTCGATTAACCCAGTTAATCACATACACTTCTTAGAGTGGGAGGCGAAAAGTTTATGATTCAAGTCTCAGAGTATATACTTTAATTTTATTTATACCACCTAACCTACCTTATCAAAAATAAAATAAAAATGATGGGGATTGAAATCTTTGCCTCGGACAATCCTCGCACATGAGGAAAATTGAATACAAACCTTATATAATGGGCACATAAAATCTGGAATGAGAGTTCTCCTTGGGCGGTTTGGATACGGGCACGTTATTCCAAAGGGAGAGAGTTGACTGATATCCAAACTCACCCCAAAGATTCCCCAATCTGGTCTAACATTTTGAGACCCAAAGAGGATATCGAATTATGCTATTCTACAAGGCTGAATCGCTTAGTCAGCGGAACTATAAAATCGAGCCTTATAAAAACAAAATTATCACCGACAGCCATCTCTGATCCTCTGGCCGTTGGAGTGTGGACATGCCATACCTCAAAAATGGTCTTTTACTTATGAAGATTGAGATGAGGAAAGCTAAGAACATTCGATAAATTGAGAAATTGAGGAATAGTGGTACCAGCAAAGTGTGTCCTATATGATGTAACTGAGGAAACGACAACCTATCTATTTTTCAATTGCGACTTCAGCTGAATTCTTTGGAACGAATTTATACGTTTGATAGACTATGCTCTATGGAAGATTATGAGTATCACAACGATAAAACAAGGAAATATAAGGGTGAGTGATATCATAGAAGGGATATCCAAATTCAGGAAGTCAACACCATGCTGGAGACTACATTGGAATGCACTTACAATATTTATATGACATTTTTGGAGGGAGAGGAACCTACGACATAAAGAGGGGCTCTCTCGGATGGTTAGAGTCGTCGCAAGAGATTTCATACGAGATTTGACTATCATCTATGATTACCGTCTATTTAAAAAAGCACACAAGTTAAGTTTGGAAGATTCAACTATCAGAAGGTGGGAGGAAGTCTCGCTATTGGTTACTAACCTACAAACCGATGATTAACAAACTATACTTATTTCACACATCTTATCGTACTTTTAGTTGTTTAATTAATTGTCTTTTTTTTATCGTAGTGTTGTAATCTTTTTATTTTATTTTTAATCTAAATTGTCTTTAAAAAAAAAAAAAAAAAAAAAAAAAAAAAAAATTGTAACTCCATTTACTCAGTAATGATAGAATAAACTAGTCGGGAATTCGTACTAACCGATTTCACATAATTAAAGCACACATGTAAAATGATTGAAAGAATCGATATTGAGAACTTTGAATTGCAGTCTGTAGATTGTAACATTAGGGAAACACCATAAAATACCATTCTGAATTTCTGATTACACTAATTAACATTAAAAAAAAACCTTTTAACTGGTACATCCGAAGCTTGACAGAACCTACACAGAAATAGATGCCACTACTATCTGTTGTCGATCAGGTTAGATTTTGATTCGTCTTGATAAAAATTTCTTCGAGCTCTTCTACCAGGTTTTTCTCCAGAACCTTCCGTTTCTTGAAAGCCTGTGTTTCAACAAGGCATTGATTTGTCCATTTCTCATCCCATGCTTTTTGTCTCTCAGGTTTCATCATCTGGAGTGCAAGTTTCAATGTCCCTTGCATTATCAGCTCATCATTCTTCTCCAGATTTTTCACTACATTTTTCAGCACCGCGCACGGAGGAAGAACACCTTGTGCACTATCATCACCATCATCAACATCGACAATCTTCTTCTCCTTTTTACCCCCAATGCAATCATCGTCGTCAGTGTAAACATCGTCGTCGTCACCATCAAGATAATTGACATGTTTGGTGCTGTTCTTCAATCCATCGGAATCAATTTCTCTAACAACTTCTTCACCATCGACACTCTTGGTATTGCCGTTAACCCAGATTTTCCGACCAAGATCATAAAGTACCCTCTCATATCCACATAAATTCACCCCATTCTTCCTGTTCTTGATATTTTTGTTATTATAAAGAGAAAGAAACTTAGATCTGAGTTTGCGTACCTTATCAGACAGCTTAATTCTGTCGAAATCACCTGTGATGCTTTTCTTCGAAAGTAGGTGGTCACGGAGAATGTCGTATTCGGCAAGATTACAAGGCGCGCGGCTTTCATTGTGCGTCGCCTTGAACTCGACCAGACCATTGAGGATCACGATGGATTCTTCCTCAGTCCACATCTTCCGGTACGACGACGACGAGGTAGGTGGGGGGGAAAGGGCGATGTTGTGGTTTTTGTTGTTGTTCTTCATTGGTTTGGATCGGAGGGGTTTGACGAAAAGGACGGCGAGTGTAGGGTTTTCCGATTCCGCCATATCTGTTTCTTCTCCGTTCTGTTTTCTCGACTCCCTTTGTTGGGAAATAAATAAAGGAGATTATTAGAAACAAACCACATTTTCTTTTATAGTTGCTATAATAAATGACCGCGGCCACGTCCCACAGGCCACAGTGTATAGTTATTTCGAGTAAGAAAAATCCAAGGGTTGGTTGGAACTTGGAAGAGACGACGATGGTTTTTCTGACGCGGAAGAAACAAAGAGCACCATCGCCGTCGTCTCCACGGGAAGAGCACCTTAATCACAACGAGGAAGAACAGAGCAATACGATCAGCACACTGATTTCAGTTTTGGCGGACGCTGGATGTACTGTTTGTACTGTGGCCGGAGGTCCTCCTTCTGTTCCCGTTGATTCTCACAAGTTCATTCGTCGACTGGAATCCCGATTCACTACAGAATCCGATCTCGTTTCCACTTTTCTCGATGCTCTCGAAGATTTCATTCGCAACCCTAACAATCTCCGAAGGTCTGTCATTTTTTTTTTACTTCTTTCTACTATTTAGTGGATGTGATGCTATTAAGTATCAACTATCTGTCTGTCTTCTTATTGGGGGTTGGGATTTATGATCGAAAGTTTATATGATTCATAATCCTCTACTATTGCGTTTAGGGTTTAAGGTTTATGATATTTTCTATCTTCCACAGGATTCTAATTCCGTTGTCAAATGACATCAACATCAATGGTCATAGTCGGCTGACGCGAAGAGAATCTCTCGTTCGACTTCTCCTCCTCGTCCCTCCCCTACAACTCCACCTCCAAATCCTGCTCCTTGAGAAACTTCCTGAGCATTTCAATGGCGACATCTCAAAACTAATCATTAACCAATTTGTTTGGCTTGATTTCCTTATTGACCCTTCGACCTTCTCTGAGAAGTTGCTTGAGGTTCTTGAAATCTGTCCACTGTCTTTGAAGAAAGATATCATTGGGTTCTTGCCAGAGATGATTGGTGATCAGGTGAATTGTAAAGTTGTTGAATCTCTTGAACGGATGCTTCAAGACGATCTTGATGTCATCGTGCCCGTTCTTGATTCACTTTCAAATCTTAACCTCGACGAACAACTCCAAGATCAGGTTATTATTTAAAATTCAATTGTTGCATATTCTTAAACTACAATCCATTTTAAATTTCTTGTTATGGTTTTGGATATTTAGATTGATTAGATTATGATACTAAAAGTTTAAAATCAATTGTTAATCAATATCTTGTAGCTTAATTGTTTGGGGCTTAGATTTGAAAGTACAATAAAATGAATAAATTGAACTATTAAAGTCATCATTTTATGATTCTTATCAGTGAAGGAAATGTTTTAAATTCCTAAACTATTATGATATTATCATCTTATGATAAGTCACTCTTGCACAGACGATCACAATTGCATTGTCCTGTTTACGGACAGTGGACGAAGATCACATGGCACATCTTTTAAGATTTTTACTTTTGTCTTCTACGCCGAAGAATGTTAAAAGGATAATTTCACAAATACGGCGCCAAGTGAAGTTTATCAGCATACCAGAGGCCCACGTAGCAAGGAACAGGAAACTCAAGGGAAAATCATTTGGAAAAAGTTCCGAGGCTTCAATCCTTGAATCAATTTGTTCTAACATCCGGTTTAAGAGTGTATGTTTTTACCTTTTACAGTTTTCTTTTTCAAACTAAATGCATTTCATTTTCAGCTTTTATTGAGTGTAGATAACGGTTCACATTTATTTGGTGATTGTGATTCAAGAAAATTAATTATCAAGTCACTTTCATTACTTGTGGAACAGTGAAAGACAATCGAAGCAATTAAGTGTCTATATAAGAAATTTGGCAAGGCTTCCAACTGCTGGGGCCTTCATTTTGAAGTTTTTGGATGTTTTGTTTGGTAAGTAGCACGCTTTGCAGTCCCAAGAAGTGGCCACTAAGGAGGTGATTAAATCGATATCCGATTGAAGAAGCCCAATTCATCTCTGACTGAGGTTTCCATGTTGATTTCTTGGGAGTCTAGTTTCTTGAGGCACCAACCTTTTACTACCATAATGCTGTAGGTAGAGCTGTATAGGGTTAATGTTAATGAAATAAATGAACTCTAGTTCATCACCTTCAATTACTCAATCTTGTAATCTTGGCTTTGCCCATTTCAAATTTTTAGCTGAATGAATCCTTAATTTTACCAAAAAAATAGTATGAAGTTTAGTTTCTTTATTATTAGATTCAACTATTTTTTACAGTTATATGCAGTTTTATTCACAATTTCTTTAAGTTTAGCTAGCTTTAAAAAAAAATCAGTTGTATACTTGTATGCTCTAAAGTAGTGGGGGGGGGGTGTACGCACGCAGTTATGTGGATGTGGAATTGTAGATCTTTGTTCTTTTGGGTTTAACTGTTTAAGTCCTTTAGTTTTGTATATTAGCTAGTAGTTATGTACTTAGAAATTAGAATGCTGATGTAGTTTGGACTTTAGAGTTAGCTTTTTGTATTACTATTTTAGTTTTCTGGCATTTTTTCTGTTTCATAAAAGAAAATTTTACTATTTGCAATTTTTTTTTCAATTAGTTCAATGTACAGTTGTACACACTATTTTTAAATATTTTATCAATATTCAATATCATTTTTCCATACAGATGATATGTGAAGAGATCCTAAAAGAACTTCGAAGTCTTGAACAATCAAACGATCACAAAGTCATCGATGTGTGGCTTCTCATCCTTATTCACACAAACGGAGGCTCCTTGCAAAAAAGTGTCGAAAAAACACTAAAAAGAAAAATTCTTGAGGGTTGTCTCCGAATGTCTCTCTTTGACCAGTGTATTCATGGTCAAAGAGATTTGGTCAAGGTTTATTGCTTTGGAAAAATAATAATTTAAATTAATATTATTTGAATAATAATTAAAATGTAATAACAATTTAAGAAATTACGGTCTTGATGCCCAGGGTTATTTTGCTACATATCTCTCGGTGTGTGAGTATTTATTGACATGCAAAGAAAATGTAGTAAGAGAGTTTGGCGGTCAAGTGTATATATCTCTTTTTGAGGAATTTGCAGAGATATATTCAAGGCTAGAGGTTGGTTTCTTACCTTGTTAAACACTTAAACTATATATCTATAGCTATGCCACTGCATAAGAAAATATAAAATCACACAATTCATATTCCACGTTTTATAAAACTGACCGCACTTGAAGTCTTGAGATATAATGCTGATATGCATTATTATTTTGATGGAAAATGGATAATAAAATTAGTTCTCTTGTTTTTTGATAATGGAATTAACATAACACTATTAGTGGGGTTCCAAAATTGCACACAGACAAATTAAAATAAGTATCAAGTTGGTTTTCTAAATTTCATATTAATATAAACCAGATGCCCTTGAAGCATAACATGGAGTTTTTTTTGTGTTCTATACTTCTATTATGTTTGTCTTTTTGCAGATTTTAGGTGCACTGGTGGCACATATAGGAACTGGTATTGAGTTTGAAGTCAGCTCTGCTTTGGAAATCATGGTGTCTCTTACGTCAAAATATTCGATAGAAATGATTCCAATTTCTTCTCATATTAATGGTATTAGGTGCATGCACCAACTATTTATTTTTGATTTTTCATCATCTTGAATTTTTGATAATCTTTCATAGTTCTCTGACTCATCTCATCTTTTAGGTATATTGGATTACCTAGAGGGGTTTACCAATGAAAACTTGCACAGGGTATTTCTATATCTTCCCACAAAAACCCAACATCATTTCCATCCATCATTTTTTGTAATGGGGTATTATATCCGACATGCAGGTTTATGAAATCTTCTGCCAATTGGCATGGTTTGCACATTCAGACAACGATTCCTGTTGCTCATCATTTGCAAATGAACTTTTAATGATTGTACGAAAGCAAGTATGTCCAAATTGTCTATCTTAGGCACTATATGTTAGTTGGAGAAAATATTTTTCTTCTTCTTCTGATTATTTAACATATACAAAAGTATACAAAAATATTATTATTAAATCAAAAATATACAAAAGAATATGTAGTTCACAAAGTCTCTAACATATAATTTAACTTGTATAGTCCAATGTATGAATACCATCAAATGATTATTTGCACCATATTAATTAGTTTAACTGGTAATTGGTGTTTTCTATTTTATCTGATTATTTACTTTAAATGCAGGTTGGGAATCCAGATTTGAGATTTAAAATGATGGGTATAGTTGGAATCTTAAAAATTGTTTCCAAGCTTGGGAATGAAAATGCTATTATAAAATCTTCACATTCAGAGGTTAATCTTTATTTTTGTTTAACTTTTTTTGTTTTTGCCAAGGTCTTAAATGTGATAATGCACCTGGCATGCCTGCATTGTCTGTCACTGGAGGTTTCTGGAAAGCCCAGAGTGTTTTTTTTGTAGTAAAAAACACTTGCTTCAAAGATCTTTGGAATTAAAAGTTTAGAACTAGATGGGGTATGCCAGCATAATGGGAAAAAAGTGATGGGAGGATTTTCTAGACCATATCTAGCCGTCCTAACTATTCTTTTTCCATATTTCTTCAATTCTTCCCTCCAGAGTGTTTCAAACTATTCTGATGGCCTCTGGCATACCTTCCAGGTCATTCTGATGCAGTCTAGTGACTGTATTTCCAGTGACGACACATGCGGCTAGTAAAAAACCATAATTTTTATGATGTATTCTTTTAAAAGCTTGAAATATAAAAAATCTGAAATTCTACTACAATGGAATGAATTTTGGAATTTCATACGGGATACATTGAAATATTAATTTCACTATTTTTTTATTAATATTTTTTTACAGAAATCAAATAGTGAGGAAGCATTGGAACTTCTGAAAACATCTACAGAATCATGCAAACTGGAAGCATTGCCTTTGATCCTATTGTACGATGAATTAATCAATTTATTGGGATCTACAATACTTTCCCCCATAATCTTGGAATGGTTGGCTACCTTGCTCAAAATTTATGAACTCATTTTGCACTATTGCCTTAGCAGAAAGTTATACTTGGTTAAGGTTTTAAGTAGTGTCTAAAAATTACCTTTAATTATCATTTGTTTTTTTCAAAGGTTGGGAAGACATGCTGGAGATTTTGAGTCAAATTTTTTATCAGATCTTAATGATGGTCAACTGCCTTCGAAGGATCTATTATCTTTACAAGGTGAATTTCATCTTTCAAGTTCCTAAACCCTGATTACATATGATTATTATTTTTTATTCTTTCAAACAATTATTATCAGCATTCTCAATCTCTATTTTTTTAATTTTTTTAGGAGAGTTATGGATGAATTTGGATGGAGATATTTCTCCTTTATGCGTGGATATATTGCGATTGGTTTCTTCAAATGAGTTCAACATCTTTCTCTATTTCATTGCCTTTTTTATTAATTTTTTTACAATAGATTTGAAATCATTATTGGATCTTTTTACGGTTTCAGATGTTCAATCAATTTGCAAATTCTCCCAGCACAATTCCTTTTACTCTCTTCCGTAAGTGTAGATGATTTCCTTTTCTCCTTCTTTTGCCAAATCAAATTTTGTACATTTGTAGAGCTAATCTTGATTAATTTATTTTATATGTTTGAAGGTCGAAAGATGTACAAATCAGGGTTCTTTGGGAGGTATTGATGCACTTCTTGGTTGTCCTATTCATCTTCCATCACCAATGGTAATATTTTTTTTGCAAACAGTGAAATCTTCAATAATATAATGAAGGGTAGTACTTTGAGTCATAAACTGGAAAATAAAATAAAATGTAGTGTGGATGTATAGAGTGGTCTCCCAATTCTAGAGTAAGGGAAGTTAAGATTGTGCATGTAACTCCAATCATTACATTTTTGCTCAGGAACCTTTTGATGACTTTTCATTGATCTTAAGATTGTGTTTGAACTTTAAATACATCTTATTGGGTTGTTGTTTACTTGCTTCTTAGTCAAATATATTTTCTCAAATTGATGCAGCATGTCAATTATCTACCTTCTTTAATCAGTCTATGACTATTTCCAATTCTATGGAGAGTAATTCTTTAATAACAGAGCAAACTGGACCTGTTATTAATCAAGGATTAGCCCACATGTGGTCCGACCAGGGTTGGGCCACTTCTCCCTCCTTCTAGGAGGCCTCTTAACTCACATCATTAGTATGTCCACCTCTAATGATGTGAGTATAAATATGGTGAACCACATGGGGAGGAACATTACTGAATTCTGTGCCCTTATTAATTGAAGGTATTTCTTACTATCTTTCACTTTACTCTTTCTACTGTATTGTTCTTGCTTTCTCCTTTTTCCTTTTTGCTATTTCTAAATCGAGTCTTGGTGAATTCCAAGAACTGTGCTATTGCTAAGTGAAGAAGATCTGCATCTTCTTCAGTTAATCTGTTCTCAACTACTGAGACTACATCACAAATTCCTTTCTTTTGGCAATTGTTAGTTTTGTATGTTTCACAAAGCTCTTCTATACACGTGTTCCATTATTTGGGTTTATCTTTGATTTTTCTTTCTTTTTATTTTAAAATAATTCATCTAAAAACATGCATAAAGTTGTTAGTTGTGTATATATTGACTGTTTGGTTAGCTAATGGCTATTGACAATTTGATATTTGTTCAGTACTTTGACACCAACTCATCATGGAGTTCTTTGACTAGCGTTCAAAAAAAGACGGTGTGCTTATCTTTTTATTATGCAATTAATTGGATACGAGAATCAGTAAGTTTTACACTTTTACCTATCATGTAACATCACTTAATTTTTTTTATGAAGGCCATCACTTAAATTTATTTCTATATTTCTATATTGTATTTACTATTTAGTATTTGCAAATAATCACATCAACATTATGTATATATTTTTAGCTTAATGCCTTCAGTACGCAAGTTTCTGGTAATCTGATTTGTGTAACTCAATCAACAAAGGAAGAAATGATTGCAAAGTTATTGAAGCGATTACGAAATTTGATGTGAGTATATCATTTTACATACAAAACTGCTAGGAATAACTAGATTACATAACTAATTGGTGAGAGTCGATGGGCCTTTGGCTCATCTCTTGTTGCACTTCTTTTCTTTAATTCTATTATGTTTTCCATCATTCCATGTAATCAAAGTACTGCTTCTCATTTTTACAATACTCAATACACACTATGCTAGGGGATCTCTGTCATTGATGATTGGTCATGTGACTTATGCAATTGTCACATGACCTCATTAATGACACTGCTGTAATTAATCTAATTAAACAGTCTACATTATAATGACTATTGCAAAATTAGTATTACAAGATGTTGAAAAGTACAAGTACCTCCTGTTTGATTGTTATGCAATCTGGAAGATTAAACTAAGAGTCATCTTTTCTTCAACTGTTTTTATTCCAGATCTCTCTTAATTCCGTTGGCTGAGCACCTGAATATCGCCTTCTGGAAAATAATGAATATTTCAGTTTCCACCCAATCCAATCCAGTCTAGATATTAGATTGAGGGATCTGACGGAGGCTGCGCAAAAAATTACGCACCACTCTCCCCCTTGGAGGCTACTATGGAATGCTATTGGGTGTTTGTCATGACATATATGGACGGGAAAAAATAAAAGATACGACAACACGTTTGATGCAGTAGAAGATCCTATTATTATTACTTCTGCAGATCACAACAATATTATATTTGATGGAGTAGAAGTTCCCACCCAAAGAAGACCTCGCTACCAAAGAACGAGGAAAGAACAAATGGATGAAAATGATTATTTTAAAGCTGCCCTGATAAATTTTAATAGAAATCAAGGGCAGTTTAAGTTAAAAATGGACCCTCATTCAATGGATCTGCACACATTGAGGAATTTTTAGAATGGATAATTGAAGTGGAAAGATTTTTCGACTACATGGATATTGATGAAGACCAACAAGTAAAGTTGGTAGTGAGGAGATACAGTTCCAGATTATCTTACAGAATAGGTTGGAGAAACCATACGTTTGTAATGTGGCAATTAAGGCCTCCCACCTCACCGTGTCAAAAGCTTTCCTTAGGACAATGCTGATACAACATCTCTTGGGGGTTCTTTTTATGCAAAACCCATAAAGCATCTCATCAACCAACATGTTGTTGTTAGAGATGTTTCTTCCTTGTATAAAAGCAGCTTGGTTGGCTGATATCAATTTACTTGAGACCTTTGCTATTCTATCTGTTAGTATTTTGGTGAGAAGCTTGTACATGGGGTTTACACAGGATATGGGTCTGAAGTCCCCCAGCTCAGAGGCAATTGAGATTTTGGGGATTAAGGTAATGAATGTGTGATTGGTTGCTTTCAACAATGGTTTTCCTTTAAAGAATTGTTTTACACACTGTAGCATAATTGCTTTGGTTTCAGGCAAGAGTTTCTTAAAGAACTCTGAGGTGTAGCCGTCAGGGCCTGGGGATTTTCCTGATTGGAAGGAAAAGAGAGTAGACCTAACTTCCTCTTCAGAGGGAATTTGGGTGAGCCAAGTATTCATTAAAGGGGAGACCAGTTTTGGGAAGATCACTGGGATGGTAGGTAGGGGGTTAGTGTGTGAGCTGAACAGATTTTTAAAATCGTCCATACTCCTAGACTCTAGCTGGGATCTGGTTAGGTTCCTGGACCCATCCCTGTTCAAGATTTTCAATGTGGATTTTTTGGCTCTTCTGATCTTGGTAGCTACGCTAAAAAACCTTGTGTTTGAGTCTCCTAATTTTAGCCATTGAGTTTTGCTGTTTGATACCAGTTTCTTCTTTTTCAAGCAATGTTTTTAGGTCCTTCCTTTTCTTAATGAAATTTGTTTGCATTGGTAGAGATGTTGGTGAGGATTCAAGAGATTGCATAGCCTTTTCCATTTCTTCTTTTGCAGTTGAGAGTTGCTTTTGGAAACCACCCTTTCCTACAAGCCATTGCTTAGTCATTTCTTTGACCCTTTTGAGTTTAACTTGCATTTTATAAAGTCCCAGTGCCTTGGACTTCATAACTCAGACCTTCTTTGGCTAGTTTTAGACAAGGTTTAAAAACCGGTTAACCGGTAACCGGTTATGGCTGACCGGTTTTCCGGTTAGGCCTGTTAACCAATGGTTAACCGGTAGGGGTATTTTCGTAAAAAAAAACTTCATAAATTCACTAAGGCCAAAAATTTATACATTGATCCATGAAAAGAGTTATATTATTTTTAATAAAAGCTTCTCCCACTCTTAAGACTTCATATTTGTTTTAGACAAAATGAATCTTTATTTATAGAACAACCTTCTTTGTGTTTTTTGAATTCTATCGATGTGGGACTAAAAAAGTGTAGTTAAATAAATTATAAAATATTCTTTATACTTTTTGAATTCTATGAATGTGGGACTAAATAAAGTGTACATGCGTTATAGAGTATTTATTTAACACATGTAAACATTGATAAAATTCAAAAAATACAAAGAATATTTGATAATTTATTTAACTACATATTTTTAGTCCCACATCGATAGAATATAAAAAACACAAAGAAGGTTGGTCTATAAATAAAGATTCATTTTGTCTAAAACAAATATGAAGTCTTAAGAGTGGGATGAGCTTTTATTAAAAATAATATAGTTTTTTTCATGGACCAATGTATAAATTTTTGGCTTTAAAATAAATTTTTGGTCTTAAAAAATGGGTCGGATACGGGCCAGACCCGACGCACAGACCCATCAACCCGTTCCAACTAACCGGCTACCTGTTTTGGATTTTTTACCGATCAGCCGGTTAACCACCAGTTTTTAAAGCTTGGTTTTAGATAGTCTGAGTCTTTTAGTCAAGAATTAAATAGTCTGAAAGGAGGTTTTCCTTTTTTCACCTGAGAGAAAGTAATTATCATCCCTTTATGGTCACTGATGCCATTGAAGAATTCCAGTCTAGCATCAGGTCAACAATCTAGCTCATTTCTTTTTACTTCTGTTTTTTTATTTCTATACTCTATGTAACTTGGGCATTGCCCTTATTTTAATGAAATTTAATTGCTTTCAAAAAAAAACCTTGGCCTTCAGTTAACTGCTACATTACCTAGCTATGGGGTCAATGGGTCTGGGAGGGGCTAGTGCTAAGCTGATTTTTAGGAGGGAGCTTCCATGCTTTAGGTCTGTAAGGGTGATGGAATAGTTATCACTACATTCCATCAACCTTCTTATTTTAGACTTATGCTTAAGGATGGATTTCCATATAATGGAATCCCTTTGATCCTATTGTTAAATTGCACTTGATGAAATAATAATGGTACAATTGCTTGTAAGCCCTGGAGTACTATCTGATGATAGAATATTAAGGGGTATTGCATTCCACGTCCTTACAATTTGCTGAAATTGTTCCTAAATCCTTGTTCAGGCCCGAGTAATCAAATGTACACTTGGATGGTCTGGATGCTGTTTCCTCAATCTGACCTGCCATTATTAATAGTATCATCTAGCGTAAATATGGTGTGTAAGAGAATTTTTTCCTGAATACTCCACTTCAAGCCTCCAACATATCGAGAAATGAGTTGTTCCTCGGACTCATTAAGATCATTTCGAGACGAGAGTCTATGAAACTCCAACATATACTCTTCAACAAACCTTATCCCCTGTTTGCACTTTTGATATTGAGTGAAGATAATCTTCTTTATCATCCACTTTTTTAGTTTCTTCCAAGTTCTCACGGGTTCTTTCAATGCTTGGAAGTTATAGCCCGAACTTTGAATCTTTTTAATAATTGAGTTGGGCAGACCGCAGAGTAGTGCCTGTAGCCCAATATTGAAATTTACCCAGTAGAACCCAATTGACTAATTGGGTTCTAACAACATAGAAAAGGCATCTTTCTTTCATTTGGCTACCATCTTTTCAATAGGTTCTATTAGTTCCCAACAAGAAGCATATATATTTTTCTTTCCCGTGATCAACAATCTCATATAGCTGATTGGTAGGGGTTAGGTTGGGAAGTTGAGGATCTCATGAAGCTCTTGATTGTTAGAACACACCTTGAAGTATGTTGCTGAGCGCTTGTTTTGGTTAACCTCAAGACAAAGATGGATGGCTTTTGATTGCTTTTAGGGATCTAGGATTGACTTTTGTAATGATCAACACATCATTTGCATAAATGAGGTGTGAGATGGATGTTGCTCCATTAACCACATATGTGTTTAATTTTTTCTCCCTAATACTATTTTCTATTAGTCTGCTCAGATTATCCATTATCAAGTCAAACAGGATAGGAGACAGTGGGTT
Source organism: Zostera marina (assembly GCA_001185155.1). Taxonomy (NCBI): domain Eukaryota; kingdom Viridiplantae; phylum Streptophyta; class Magnoliopsida; order Alismatales; family Zosteraceae; genus Zostera; species Zostera marina. The sequence continues at coordinate 518,485 of LFYR01002110.1, forward strand.
CCCTTGCCTAATTTCTCTATGATTAATGAAGGGATGGGGTGGGGGTTTCTTCCACTAGTACTGAAAAAGAGGTTGAAATACAATCATAGATAAGCTTGACTAGGTGAGGGAAGAAGCCCATAACTTCTAATGTGGCAGAGGTAGTGATAGCTTCCCACTTCACTGTATCAAAGGCCTTTTTCAAATCTATACTTAAACAACATCTTTTAGGGGTCCTAATTCTGCCAAATCCATGCACCAGTGTCAATGGGCTACATAGCTAATGGGAGAGTGTCAATGGGCTTTTGTTTATTTCTTGTACTTCTATTTTATTTCTATACTCTTTTTCTTTGTAAATTGGGCATTGCCCTTATTTTTAAATAAAAAATTTTTAATTGCTTCAAAAAAAAAAAAAAAAAATTCTGCCAAATCCATGCACTATCTTATCTGCCAGGATGGTGTTTTCTGAGATGTTCGTCCCAACTATGAATGTTTTGAGACTAGTTCAGAAGATACCTTAGACATCCTTTCAGAGTTTCAGCAAGGATCTCGGTGAGGAGTTTGTAGTTGAGGTTCATACATGAAATTGATCTAAAGTCGGCTAGATATGTGGTTATTGGTTTCTTAGGAATGAGAGTAATGAATGTATGATTGGAGGATCTCAAACTGGTTTTCTATCAAAGAATTGTTTAACATTGGTTAAACCCATGGTTAGTTGTTAGGCCACTAATGATAGTAGCACACTATCCTTGCACAAATGGTGGGAGAGGAATCGTAGGTCAAAACAGCATACATTAAGACCATTGTTTATGGTGCCACACTTACAAGAAAAGCAATCTGTCTTAGATTGAAAATCAGGCTACATTCTTATGGGAGTCAAACCTTTTAAGGCATCAGTCTATAGCTACCTAATGCCGGGGACATAGCTGTATACGAGAGTGACAATGTTGGGCATGCTATTTCCTGTCTTTCATTTCCCTACATTTGTATCTGGGCTATGCAATGAAATCAAAACAACGTATAACCTCCTTTATTTTTAAGCAATGAAATCTTCAATTTATACTAATTAGTTTTGGACTTAAAAAAATGATAAATAATTTCAGTCATACTGATGTCATTTAAGGGCTCTTTACGTGCAGTTTTGATTGATGGAAATTCTGAGAATCAAATTGACATTGTGGACTTAGCAGACCCATGAAGAAGAAGCTCAAAGAGGACGAGACAATCTCCGGAACTTTCAGCTTCTTCTTCAAGGGTTCAAAAGTCTTTAGGTCTGTCCACGATTTTGAAATCAATCTGGGGCTCTCAGCATTTTCATTAACCAAGATTTTTTTTTACAACTTGTGGAACCTGTAACTCACGGTACCTACTAAATAGGGTAATTACACTGTGAATCCTTTTGCTTCGATATATTTTTCCAGATCGAATCAATTGAGATCGCCGGACACCTCTCGTAGAGGAGGGCAGATTAATTCATCACAAGTTCTTAATAATATCACTGATGGTTGAATAATCAAAATTGTAGTTTACCTTAATGTTAAATTATTTCATTTTACCTTCTTTATCTACGATTTTTCTTCCATAGTATTTAGACGATAATTTTCTTCAAAATAGTTCAAGGTGTAGGGCATAGGATTGTACTAAGCTATTAATGATATTACGATAGATGTCTAATCATTTTATTTTGCAGTTTCATGGAAAGTTTGCTAAACTTTTTTCTCAAAGATTACACCATTAGTCTACCTGAGGTCCACAATTGCTTTGGTTACCCAAGGTCTTTTCTTACATCAAAACCAATCAATTTTCAAAATGTTAGAAAGAAGCGTCGGTTTCACACACTTTTTGAAGGTGCTTCTGATAATAAAAAAACGTCTATAAAGAAATCAAAGGGAGTCAATGATGGCTTAAGGCAGCCAACAATATTGGAAATTTTGAAAGGTACAACTGCTTCTGTAAACCAGGGAGCACTACCAGGTGAAGGATCGGGATCTTCATCTTTCAAGGGGAAATCACAAAGTGCCATTGAACAAAATGCATTTGATTCATTTGACATTTCAGTTTTTCCTACCTTTTTAGATGGACAGAAGTTGAAATTTAGGCCACTACTAGTTGACTGCCTTGCACTTTTATCTTTTTCTCAGGTAATCAGATGATTTGATAATTTTTTTGATAATAAATTTCTCTTATACAAATTAGTTTTTTTGTCTTTATTTTACATTAATTCCTCAGTAGATAAAGTCCCAAACAATTGTGTGAGTCTAACCATACGAAATAGGATGACTTAACCTTCGCTTACATTCTCTTTTGGTTTTGCCCAGTCCAATATTACAACAAACATAAAGTGGCTAAGATGGTTCTTTCAAAAGAAATTATAAAGGACTCAAGTCTATTCTTCAAAAGAGAAATCTATAAGAAGGACAGCACAACAATAGAATAACAATGCTTATATTTGTGGGAGGCTTCACTACCGTGGCAAACTTTATAGATTAACAAATCTAGGAAAAATGCTATATAAAATTAGAGTCATTGGGCATGTCCATCTCTCACACTAGCTAGTATGTATTTCCTGTTTTATTTTCATTTCAATGAACTTTAACTTTATAAAAAAAATGTGGCTTAAAAAATACTCCAGAAGAGAGCTCCCCAACCGACGTTCATCATGGGGAATACCACCTTCCTTCTCCTATAGTTGTTTAGTCAATCAGTCATTCATCAAGTGGAAGAGTACCGTAGGATAGGTTATAGGACAGGGGTAGTCGATCCTAGGAGTGTTTCTGGAGATTTCTTGAATTAGGCATATTTTTAGTCTCCGTTAGGGAAAAAGCTAACAATGACTGGAATTTGAATTGAAAGAGGAATGTGGAGCCTTCTTATGGTAAATTGACTGGAGTACAGCCTTTCATATGTGGGCAGAATCCAAATGGTAAATTGGGTAGTGGCTGGAATCTATACGTATTGGGATTAATTGAAATGCTTTACCATGTATTTTACTGTTTTTTTCCCCATTTTTAATGGACTTTAACTTCATAAAAAAAAACATCTTTACTATTGACCTCTAGTTCAAACTTCAGAAAAAAATGATGTATTGAGGAAAATCCACATTATTGCTGACTGCAGGCACATGGGTCCTGCTGTTCTGATTCTGCAGCTGAGGTGTGTTCTATTTTTATTTTTTGAATTACGTTTAGTCTACATTTAGTACATTATTTCTTATTGCTTTCTAATCAAATCCGTATTTACCATTTAAATAACAATTTCAAAATCTAGCTTCCCTTGTATTTATACCTTCTTCGAGATTTCCATCACAAGCTGGATAGTCTTAGTTCATCCGGAAATACCCTAATGATTTCAAATGCTCTTCGTTATCCACCTGGACCGAACAGAATGACAATCTTTAATTTTTTTGAATTGGTTAGTTCATTATTTCCCTGTCTAAGAAAACATTTGGACGTTGCAGTTTGTGTTCTTAATGAAGGTATGGATGCATGTTTCTCTATCATTAGTGAACAGAAGTTTGCTAGTTTAGAACATATTTATTGACTTCATTTTGGCTATTTGTATTTAAATGTTTATAATAGGATCAGAAAATTGTCAAGATCATTGGAGATCCCAGTCAAATAATGCTGGAAACCCAGATGTATTCTACATAGATTGTTCGAAATTATCAACTGCAGAATTTGTCTGTCGGGAAGTGTTTATTTGTTTTAAGAAGGTTTTTCAATTTTTTGTTATGTAATTTTTATTTTCTAAATAACACTGATTCTTATGTAATCACTTAAACTTATTTAATATACGAGATGGAAGAAAATCTGGAATTGCCTGGAATAAAATAACAATACCTAAGAATGAGGGTGATATGGACATTAGGGACTTTCAGACCATCAATTATGTTTACACAGTTAAGAAGGAAGCCAAATACTGGGGGGATAACCAGTCTGTATTAGGCACCTGGATTAAAATTGTGTTCATCGGGAATCAAGGGATAGGGAACATTAGAATAAATTTATAAAATAAAACTAATGTCTAAAGAGTAAAGACCCAAGAGAAAAAATAGGAGGAAGAATTAGTGACTTTGGAGAGACCACTAGAAGACAAATCTAGGCGATTTTCCTAGATTACAGCCCCCTCCGGTGGGCTCTACCTCACCATAGTCCATCCCACAACTCCCCAAACCTCTCCTGGTAAGTTGGAACTGTTGGCTGTAAAAGCAAACTGCTATCACCAGATCTGCTAGATCTGATTAATCACATACTGATCTCAATCTTTAGATGTGAAACGATGCAATGCTGAATTGCTCACTCTCTCTGGTCTAGATCTGGATCAATACTCACACAATAGATAGTAATTTGGAGATAAGGAAGAACACAATATTTTATAGTGGTTCCACTAAATGTTGGTGTACGTCCACTCTATATGGTGTATATTGATGGTGTTTAAACCTATTACATGGAAGATAGGTTTTGAATCTCTATATTAAGATATATATAGTGTTATTATCTTGGGCTGGTCTAAGATAATGACTCCTTAATTGGCCCATTAACGGGTACCAATTAAACCAAGCAGTCTCCAGTCTCCACACTCTTTATATTTCCCAAGTGACTTAAATCTCAACAAGAACAGCATAGACAAGGTCCCAGACCACTGGTCTGAGCACCATAACTATTTTCTGATTTGGTCGGTGTTTTTTCATGGAGATGTTTGCCAAGTGTCATAAATTCCATTGCTAGTGTTCTAGGTCCCCTCATCATAGCTGAATTTCAGAATTTGTCAACACCTCCATGCATCTTCACAGCTTAAGAGTAGTCTTCCAAGCGGAACCAACAAAAAAATACAAGTGAAGTATCCCACCGATCATCAAGTATACCTAACCTTAACTCTTAACTGGGACAGACCCGACACGGTTACACACCAGGACTGACCCAACCCGATTATCCATTGGGACCGGTCTGTGAGAAGATATAGAACCAATAGAACCTATTCTACCAGGTACATGTACCCCAACTTATTACGAAAAATACAAGAAAAATGGAAGGAAAATCCAGGGATGGAAAATAACCAGTGTAAAGTGTCAAGAGGAGCCTACCCCCATTTTTTATTTTCCAGTGTATTTCAGGGCATTGCCCTTCATTTTCTTTATAAAATGAAAATTTAACTGCTTAAAAAAACATAATTTCTGAATAACTTATGAAAGCAATAGGAAAATTTCTACAATACAACCCAAAATACAACTTACTAACTTAGTGCACCTAACACCTTCCAATGCTTACTATGAAATACTGATGATCATGCATGAAATTTGGTTAAAAAATCCTAATAAGTTTGCACTACTATTGTGGAGGGTGAGGTAGGGGTTTAATTAATTCTTTCAAGAAACTTCATCAATGGGAAACATTCAGACCAGATACCTGCTTTGTAACAATGAAAAATCCTGATGAGCATGATAGAGATTCTGATGCAGTAGAAAATACCATTAACTCTGCATCTACAGGACACTGTAATTCTCGAGTGGGCTATAGTTGGCTTGACTTTCGTCAAGCCAACTCTCATTCCTCTTAAGGAATTCCTAACTCACATCAAATGGGCTACCCATCACCATTGATGTGAGTATAAATATAATGGGCCCAAGGAAGGAAGATCATTATCGATTATTGTGCTAAACAAGGTATTACCTCTTGCAAGCTTTTTCATGCGACCATAAGGTCATGCGATGGCCCTGGTCGCATGACCGCCTGGGCGCCTAGGCGTTGCATAATAATTTGCAATATTGGGAAATTTGACACCTTAGTTTCTGGAGGACAATTGGGAAATTGCAAAAGAAGTCAAGTGGGTTTGTTTTATTTTTCTTGAAGTGGGCTTTATTTTATTTTTCTCAAGTGGGCTTTATTGATCCATTGAATGACTTAGTCAAATGTAATAGTAATAGTAAACAGTGATTTGGGTAAATTTAGGGTTAGGGTCTCGAAGGAATGCAGTTTCGACTCAGTGTTCTTACTTCGAACCTCTTTCATAATGGAAGTTAAAAGGGAGGAGATAGCCCACCGCCAGTCGTTTGTTTCGTCACCGGAGTTTGAGTTCGAGTTTAACTCGTTGGCGGTTTCTCAGACCCAACTAACCTTAGTTGATGAGCTCTTTGTTGATGGTATTTTGTTACCTCTGCGACTTTTATTTCCAAAGATTCAAAACCAGAACCAGGTTAATGGGTTAGTCGTCACCTAGGCGTCGTATGAAAAAGTTTGACCTCTTGATCTTTTTTTTGATAACGGAGGATACCTCTCCGCAGATGTAGAGCTGTCAACCTCCTGATGATATACCAGAGCCACATAATATATCATAGGGTAAATTTAAGTGGAAATGTACAAATTAAGATTCGAACCCTAGACCTCAGAAACCTTAATAGTTTCTGAGACCAATGAGCCAACCTTACTTTGTCTGACCTCTTGATCTCCTCCTTCTAGAATCTTACTGTTTCTTTTTCTCGTTCACTGTTCTTAATCTTTTCTAGATCTAGATCTAGATCTAAACCTTGGTGGATTCCAAGTATTCTTCCTATTTCCCTCTTGAAGGAACTTGTTTCTTCTCTCCATTTCATCTCAATCCGATTTTCAGGATACTCCCTACATCAGGTGGTATCAAAGCGAGGCTAGGTGATCACATTCTCTAAAATTATGTCCGATGATCACGTTACACGTCAAGAGTGGGAGACCACCAATAAAGCCATTGCCGATCTCACAGCAGCAATGCGCGATGGCTTCCAAGATCTGAAAAGAACCATTACACCCACTGATCCCGCAGGACTCAATGAAGCTCGCCAGCAACCGGAAAGAAGGAACGTGGATCCTTCTATTATTGAATTTGGCAATCCAACCGGGAGGTATCAACGTCGCCCGTTGGAAGAACCGTTAATTACCTATCAGCGGAGGAATAAGAAGCATGTTGAAGATTTGATGGCCGCACGACGTTCATCGGAAGGCCTGGGTGACGTCTTCCAACGTCGGCCACCCGATCCATCAGTGGCAACATATCAGAGGAGGGGGGCAAACGCTTATGATCAATTTGCTGAGTTGTACGAAGACGAGTATGAAGTACTCAACATCCCTGCCAATTGCACTTATCAACGACGTCCATGCTATCAAAGAACAAGAAGAGAGCAATCTGATGAAAATGATTACGTGGAACAGGGCCAGAGAAATTACAATAGGGGCCAGAGTCACTTCAAATTGAAGATGAACCTCCTTTCTTTCAATGGGACCGCACATATTGAAGATTTTTTAGAGTGGATCATTGAAGTCGAAAGGTTCTTTGATTACATGGATATAGATGAAGACCAACAAGGGCAAACAACCAATGGAAGAGGATGAATCTGATGGCCAGTATGATGATGAAGTTCCACCAGATGAAGGTCACAAAAGTCGTCATGTATCATCCACAAAAGTCGTCATGTTCCCCATAATGATCTGAAGTCTGAACAGCCAAAGAAATAATCTGTTTAGAACAAGAGGGACAATTAAAGGAAGGATGTGTGTGTGTGATATCATTATAGATAATGGCTCTACAGATAATCTGATCTCATGGAAAACTGTAAAAAAATTGGGGCTACAAGTTGAAGACCACAAAAATCCATACAATGTGTCTTGGATCCATAGTGGGAATTATGTGACTGTTAATAAAAGTTGCAAATTGCCTTTATCTATAGGAAGAAGGTACAAAGATGAAGTTATCTGTGATGTAGTCAATATGGATGCAGTCCATGTGTTATTAGACAGGCCTTGGCAATATGATGTAGTTGCACACTATAATGGGAGAACTAATCAATATGTGATTAAAGTAGAAGGGCTAAAAGTGGCCTTGTTACCACTCCCACCTGAGAAGGACTCTTCTGAAAAACCCAATTTACTGGTTACAGACCAAACAGAATTCAGAAATTTACTCAGTTTACAACATGAAGGTCTGTCAGTACCAGTAAAAGAAATTTCAGAGATAACAAAATCTGTGTCCCAGAGTCAGTGGCAGATTTATTGAAGTTATTCCCAAGTGTAACAGAGGTAGAAAAGACAGAGCTTCCACCTCACAGGTTTATAGATCATAGAATTGATCTGAATCCAGGAGCTTCACTCCCTAACCTTCCCCACTACAGGCTCAGTCCAGCAGAATCAGAAATTCTACAAAAGCAAGTGGAACAATTATTGAAGGAAGGATTCATCAGACACTTCATCAGTCCACGTGCAATCCCTGTACTATTAGTATCCAAGAAAAATGGGGATTGAAGGATATGTGATGCAGTAGAAGATATTAATGAAGTGAACCATAGTTGGTTTGACCTTGGTCAAGCCAACCCACGTTCCTCCTAAACAACCCTACACTCACATCAAATGGTTACCTATTTCCATTGATGTGAGTATAAATATAATAGGCCAAGGATGGGAGGCGGCAATTATTGAATATTTTATCAAATCAAGGTATTACCGTTATTTCCTTCTCTCTTGTTCTTACCTTTCTTTGTTATTTCCTTTTTCTAAATTCTAGATCTTCGTCTAGAATTCTTGGAGGATTCCAAGTCTACCGATTCCCCGATTGAAGAAGTTCTTGCTTCATTCTTCAATCGTTCTTCCCTTTTAATCCAGATCCGTCTTCGTTACCGATCATTGCTGCAGAGTCGTCGTCGCCTGGTGACTTCATCATTCCTGTTCCTGTCTTCCGGATTGTTCATCGTTCATCGTCTGTTTTTTTTCCCGTCGTGCGTCCGTTTTTTTCCCGTCGTGTTCTGTTTTTTTTTCCGTTAGTGTTCCAGAATCGTTCATTGTCTGTCTGCAGAATCGTTAGTGTATTCCATAGTCCATCTTCAGTGCATTCCATCGTTAGTCCATCGTCATTGTATTCCATCAGTTCTCCGTCTGCAGGATTTCTTCAGTGGTGCTACTGGATCGTTAGTGTGTTACTGAATGTCTGAATCAATGGTGCAACATTTCCAGGAAATCAGTAGTATGTTACTGAAATAGTAAAAAAAAAGGGCAAATGAGCACATTACAAGAGAGGAATGAGAATCCACGAACAAAGCCATCGCTGACCTAACAGCCGCGATGCGCGATGGATTTACAGAGCTGAGAAGGGACATTCAGCCCACTGAATCGGCGGTGAACGTCGACTTCTGGCCACCACTCGTCGGAAGAGAATTTGACACGTTTGGACAGGGAATAATACACCCCGGGGGAGTGTACCCGCGTCGCCCATCGGAAGAACCCCTACATATCTATCAACGTCAGAACAGAGCACCTAGAGATGACCCTCCGGAGCAACCATTTCAACGCCGGCCACTGACCCTACCAAATCAGAATTTTCAGAGAGGGGGACATAACTATAATGATCAATTTGCTGAACTTTATGAAGATAAATATGAAGGGTTAAACATGCTTTCACAACAAACATGTCAAAGGCGACCTCGCTACCAAAGGATGAGGAGGGAGCAAATAGGCGAAAATAATTATTGGGATGAAGCTCCTGAAAATTTTAATAGAGGCCAAGGGTAATATAAATTAAAGATGAATCTATCTTCTTTCAATGGGACAGCACACATTGAAGAATTTTTGGAATGGATCATAGAGGTAGAAAGATTTTTTGACTACATGGATATCGATGTGGACCAACAAGTGAAGTTGGTGGTCTTGAGATTTAAGGGTTTAGCATCTGCCTGATGAGACCAAATGGTTACAAACAGAAGAAGGACCAACCAGAGACCAGTTCGAACTTGGCAGAAATTGAAGAAGTTGCTAAAACAGAGATTTTTGCCTAGTGATTACGAGGACGTTCTATTCACTCAATACCATCAATGCTGTCAAGGGAATAGAAGTGTGGTTGAATATTCTAAAGAATTCCATAGGAAGTCCTCGAGAAATAATCTAAATGAAACAGAGGAGCAGTTAATAACAAGGTTTGTCCAAGGGCTGAAGAGCAAACATCAAGAAAAATTAATCATGCTACCACAGTACTCGTTAATGGACACAATAAGAGTGGCTGATCAGCTAGATAAAAGATCTGAAAAATTCACAGCTGGACCTTCCAACACCAGATTTAATGCACCAAGAGATAAAGGCCTTTTACTTACCCCTGAGGATAGAGGAATGAATGTTGAAAGTCAGCAGGATGTGAGAGTTCAGAGAGGTTCAGATCTGAGAAATTCAAATATAAAGTGTTATAGATGCAACGAGTGGGGTCACAAGTTTAATACTTGCCCCAAAAGAAGAAATGTGAACATAGTTGATGACAAAGGCAAACAACCTATGGAAGAGGATGAAACTGATGATGATGAAGAGGACCAGTATGATGATGAAGCACCACCAGATGAGGGTCAGAGAATATCTTGCATTATACATAGGAATTGTCATGTTCCTAAAAATAAACTGAGCAGTCAAAGGAACAATTTATTCAGGACCAGATGAACAATCAAGGACAGGGTTTGTGATATAATTATAGACAATGGCTCCACAGATAATCTCATTTCGTGGAAGACTGTAAAAAAATTGGGACTACAAGTTGAAGATCACAAGAGTTCATACAGTGTATCTTGGATCCATAGTGGAAATTCTTTGGCTGTGGACAAAACTTGCAGAGCACCCTTATCTATAGGGAGAAGGTACAAAGATGAAGTTGTTTGTGATGTAGTCAACATGGATGCAACTCATGTTTTGTTAGGTTGACCTTGGCAATACGATGTGTCAGCACATTATAATGGAAGATCTAACCAATATGTGATTAAAGTAGAAGGACTGAAAGTGGCCCTATTACCACTTCCACCTGAGAAATGATCATCTGAAAAACCAATTTTGTTGGTGGCTGCTCAGAAAGAATCCAGATATTTCTTGAGCGAAAAGCACCAAGGTCTGGCTATCCTAGTCAAAGAAGTGGCTGAAACAGTAAGTACTTGTGTTTCTGAGTCAATAAAAAATATATTAAAATTATTTCCTAAGGTGACAAGAACAGAGAAGGCAAAGCTTCCACCCCACAAACTTATAGACTACAGAATTGATCTGACTCCAGGAGCATCACTTCCTAATCTTCCCCACTATAGACTCATACCTGCAGAATCAGAAATCCTACAGAAACAAGTGGAAGATTTACTACAAGGACTTATCAGAAACTCCATTAGTCCTTGTGCAGTCCCTGCACTTTTAGTACCAAAAAAGAATGGGGATTGGAGGATGTGCGTTGATATTAGAGCCATCAACAGAATAACAGTAAAGTACAGATTCCCAATCCCAAGGCTTGAAGAACTACTGGATGTTCTAGTGGGATCTAAATATTTTACCAAACTGGATCTTAAAAGTGGATACCATCAAATCAGGATTAGAGAAGGTGATGAATGGAAAAGTGCTTTTAAGATAAGTAAAGGTCTTTGTGAGTGGCTGGTTATGCCATTTGGCATGCCTAATGCTCCTCCAACCTTCATGAGGTTAATGACAGAGGTACTGAAACCCCTAATTAATAAGTCAGTTGTTGTGTACTTTGATGATATTCTGATATTTAGCAAGGCCAAAGAATCACATATAGAGGAGCTAAAGAAGGTGTTAAAACTGTTGGATGATAATCACCTCATATTGAATCTTCAAAAGTATGAATTCTTAGTGGATGAAGTGCAATTTTTAGGTTACATAGTTGGATCTCAAGGTCTAAAGGTAGATCCAAAGAAGACAGGAGCACTGAATAGCTGGTCATCCCCATCCAATTTAACTGAGGTAAGGAGTTTCTTAGGCTTAGCATCATTTTATAGAAGGTTTATCAAGGATTTCAGCACAATGGCTGCCCCAATTTCAAATTGTCTTAAAAAAGGTAATTTTATGTGGACTCAAGCAGAACAGGCTTTTTTATTGCTTAAAAAAATTTACAGCAAGCACCAGTTTTTAAGTTACCTGATTTTTTTAAAAGTGTTCGAAGTTGAATGTGATGCAAGCATAATGGGAATAGGGGCTGTTCTCACTCAAGAGGATCACCCAATAGCCTTCCACAGTGAAAAACTATCAGCAGGAAGAAGAAACTGGACCACTTATGAACAAGAGTTATATGCAGTTGTAAGATCTTGCAAAGCGTGGGAACCCTATTTGTTGCAGAATGAGTTTGTGATCAAAACAGACCACATGGCATTAAAACAAGTTAATAATTCAAAAAGCTCTAACAGAATGCATGCCAGATGGATTTCTTTTCTTCAAAGATTTCATTTCACTTTGAAGCATAGAACTGGAAAGAGTAACAGAGTGGCAGATGCTCTTAGCAGAAAAGATAACTTGCTAACTATCCTAAGAGCTAAAGTAAATGAGTTTGAAAGAATAAAAAATAGTTATGAAAATGATATTGAATTTGGGCGGCATTGGAAGGCTTGTATAGAAGGGAAAACAGAAAATAAATATAAAATTCAGGAAGGATTCGATTTCTCTTCTACAAAGACAGACTTTGTATCCCAGTTGATCCCTTAAGAAGGCAGTTAATAGCTAATTTACATTCTAGGGGTTTAGCAGGACATTTGGGAAGAGACAAGGTATTGGCTGAACTGAAAAATAGGTTTTATTGGCCCAAGATGAACACTGAGACAAAGCTATTTATTCAGAGTTGTCAAATTTGTCAAACAGAATACCGGGCTTTATATTCCACTACCAATTCCTATTGAACCATGGACTGATTTGTCAATGGATTTTATCCTGGGGCTTCCAAGAACTAAAGTTGGGTTTGATTCGATATTTGTGGTAGCAGATAGATTTTCCAAAATGGCACACTTCCTACCTTGCAAGAAAAGTGGTGATGCAGTCTATATAGCTCAATTATTCTTCAAAGAGGTGGTCAGACTACATGGAGTACCTCAATCAATAGTATCAGATAGAGATACAAAATTCTTATCACATTTCTGGAAGACCTTGTGGGAAAGGTTTGATAATTGATACTAAATTAAATTTTAGTACAACTTGCCACCCTCAATCTGATGGGAAGATTGAAGTCATAAACAAGACTGTTGGAAATTTATTGAGAACACTAGTGGGAGAAAATAAGAAACAGTGGGATTTGTGCTTACCACAGGCTGAATTTGCATTTAATAACATGGTGAACAGATCAACTGGTTTCAGTCCATTCTTAGCAGCTTATGGACACCAACCAAAGTAAGCAATAGATATGTCTGATGTTCCGTCAAACCAACCAATGGTAGAAAATATAATAAACAGAACACATGAAATTTATAAACTGGTTGAAGAGGCTCTAAATCAGTCAAACAACAAGTATAAAACCTCAGCAGATAAAAAAAAGAAGAAAACAGGAATTTTTAGTTGTAAAATTAGTCATGGTTCATATTAGCAAGGATAGAGTATCTGCTGAAACTTATTCAAAACTGAAACCAAGGAACCATGGTCCGTTTAAAGTGCTGAGAAAGATAAATGACAATGTTTATGTCATTGAGTTACCTGATAATTATAACATGTCAAGGTCGTTTAATATCAGTAATATCAGAAAATATTTCCTTGAGACAACGTATGAAAATCAATTGAGGACAATTGAACCTGTAGAAGGGGTGCATAATGCAGTAGAAGATATTAATGAAATGAATCATACAAGCCAACCCACGTTCCTCCTAAACAGCCCTACACTCACATCAAATGGGTTGCCTATTTCCATTGATGTGAGTATAAATATAATAGGCTAAGGATGGGAGGCGGCAATTATTGAATATTTTATCAAATCAAGGTATTACCGTTATTTCCTTCTCTCTTGTTCTTACCTTTCTTTGTTATTTCCTTTTTCTAAATTCTAGATCTTCGTCTAGAATTCTTGGAGGATTCCAAGTCTACCGATTCCCTGATTGAAGAAGTTTTTGCTTCATTCTTCAATCGTTCTTCCCTTTTAATCCAGATCTCTCCTACATCAATATGTGTTGATAGTCGAGCTATCAACAGGATAACAATCAAATATAGATTCCCAATTCCAAGAGTAGAGGAGTTACTGGATGTACTGGTAGGATCTGAGTATTTCACCAAACTGGACCTAAAAAGTGATTGTCATCCAAGCTTTTTCATGGGACCATGCGCTCCAGCGCATGTAGGCGTTTGCCTTCATGCGCTGGAGCGGGTTAGGCGGATCCGGGTCGGATCCGCCTAACCCAATAACCCAAAAAAATTAAAATAAACACCTTATTTGCAAATCTGCCCACTCCCACAGTGCACTCGCAAACCCTAGCTCCGCCCACGGACACTAGATCTGCACTCGCAAACACTAGATCTGCAATCGAAAACCCTAGATCTGCACTCCCACAGCACACTCGCAAAAGAAATCCCGATTTCTAACCTAGGGAGTTACGGTATATATTTATTCTAAATCAGGTTAGAAATTTATTATAAATATTATATATATTTTTTATAAACTTAGGGTATATATTTTAAAATATATATATTTTATAACACTTAGGGTATATATTTATAAACTTAGGGTATATATTTTAAAATATATATATTTTATAACACTTAGGGTATATATTTATAAACTTAGGGTATATATTACAGGTATTTATGCAAACTTAGGGTAAATTCCGCAAAAAACCCAATATTTCTAGGCGACCGCCTAGGCGTCGCCTAGGGCGTCTATGCGGCCATGCGGTCATGGCCATCGCATGACCGCATGAGCGCCTAAAAAACCTTGTTGTCATCAGATCAGGATCAGGAAGGGGGATGAATGGAAGACTGCCTTTAAAATAAGCAAAGGTCTCTATGAGTGGTTAGTTATACCATTTGGCGTGTCTAATGCTCCCTCAACCTTTATGAGGTTAATGACAGAGGTATTGAAGCCTCTGATTAACAAGTCAGTTGTGGTTTATTTTGATGACATTCTTATATTTAGTAAAACCAAAGAATCACATATGAAGGAATTTGAAGAAGTTTTAAAGATGCTAGCAAATAATCACCTTAAGCTGAATCTGCACAAGTGTAAATTTCTAGTACATGAAGTGCAATTTTTAGGATATATAGTGGGATCCCAAGGTCTAAAAGTGGACTCAAAAAAAACAGAAGCATTAGAAAGCTGGTTATCACTCTCTAATCTTACTAAGGTGAGGAGTTTCTTGGGGTTAGCATCTTTTTATAGAAGATTTATCAAGGATTTCAGCACAGTGGCTGCACCAATTTCCGACTGTCTCAAGAAGGGTATTTTTCAATGGACTGCACAAGCAGAACAGGCCTTTACAGTATTAAAAAAAAGACTACAACAGGCACCAGTCCTTAGCCTGCCAGATTTTTCAAAAGTCTTTGAGGTAGAATGTGATGTGCCAGTATAATGGGAGTAGGGCTGTCCTCACTCAAAAAGGCCATCCAATAGCTTTTCATGGTGAGAAACTATCAGGCAGAAGAAACTGGACTACCTATAAACAAGAATTGTATGCAATTGTGAGAGCCTGCAAAACATGGAAACCCTATCTTCTACAAAATGAATTTGTGATTAAAATAGACCATATGGCCCTGAAGCAAGTCAATAGTTCTAAGAGCACCAATAGAATGCATTCAAGGTGGATCTCCTTTCTACAAAGATTTCATTTCATCTTAAAACATAGAACTGGAACCAGACTACCAGTAACAGGGTGGCAGATGCTCTCAGCAGAAAAAACAATTTTCTAACTATCTTAAGAGTCAAGATAGATGATTTTGAAAGAATCAAAAATATATACGAGAAGGATAAAGATTTTGGACAACAATGGAAGGCCTGTGTGGAAGAAGAAATAGGGAATAATTTTAAAATCCAAGAAGGATTTCTCTTCTACAAAAACAAACTTTGCATTCCATTCGACCCCCTAAGGAGACAGTTAATAGCAAATTTACATTTTGGGGGATTGGCAGGACATTTGGGGAGGGATAAAGTGCTGATTGAATTAAAAAATAGGTTTTATTGGCCCAAAATGAATAGTGAGGCAGGGCTATTCATTCAAAGATGCCAAATATGTCAAGAATCCAAGGGCACCAAACAGAATATTGGACTCTATATTCCTTTACCAGTCCCTACTGAACCATGGACTGACTTGTCAATGGATTTTATCCTGGGATTACCAAAAACCAAGTCAGGGTTTGAGTGTTTGACTCAATATTTGTGGTGGCAGATAGATTCTCAAAAATGGCACACTTTCTACCATGCAAGAAAAGCAGTAATGCAATCTATGTAGCACAATTATTCTTCAAAGATGTGGTCAGACTGCATGGAATCCCTCAAACAATAGTATCTAACAAAGACACCAAGTTTTTATCCTATTTCTGGAAAACTCTGTGGGAAAGGTTTGATACAAAGCTTAATTTTAGCACAACTTGCCATCCTCAGTCTGATGGACAGACTGAAGTAATAAACAGGTCTGTAGGAAATTTACTCAGAATACTGGTGGGAACAAATAAAAAACAGTGGGATTTGTGTTTACCACAAGCAAAATTTGCATTCAATTATATGGTTAACAGATCAACTGGTTTCAGTCCATTTGTAGCAGCTTATGGCCACCAATCTAAGCAAGTGGTGGTGGAAAACATGATAGACAAAGCACAAGAAATATATAGAATGGTGGAAGAAGCTTTAAATCAATCAAACAACAAATATAAAGCTTCAGTAGATAAAAAAAGAAGAAAACAAGAATTCTTGGTGGGTGAATTAGTCATTGTTCATATAAGCAAGGAAAGAGTGACGGCTGGAACATATTCGAAACTAAAAGCAAGAAACCATGGACCATTTAAAGTGTTGAAGAAGATAAATGACAATGCTTATGTCATAGACTTGCCAAACAATAATAATATGCCAAATTTATTCAATATCTGTGACATCATAAATTATTTCTCTGAGGCAGTGACTGAAGATCAATTGGGGACAATTAAACCTATAGAATGGGTGCATGATGCAATAGAAAATATCATTAACTCTGCATCTACAAGACACTGTAATTCTCGCACCACTCTCCCCCTTGGGGGCTACTATGGAATGCTATTGGGTGCTTATCGTGGCATATATGGACGGAAACAAACAAAAGATAAAGATAACACGTTAGAAGGCCTCCTGAGGTAGTCTTTAAGGAGGTCATTAAAGACATCAGTATCTCCTTTGATTCGGAGTATTACAAGAAGAGTTGTTGTCACCTTTTGGAGACATCTATGATGGAAGTATGGGAGACCAACCTCCTGAGGCAGCGTATCTAGTTATTGTATAACTAGACTACATAGCTAATGGAAGAGAGTCAATGAGCTTTTTGCTCATTTCTTTTTACTTCTGTTTCTATTTCTATACTCTATTTTTGTAAACTGGGCATTAGCCTTATTTTTTTAATGAAATTTAATTGTTTCAGAAGAAAAAAAGACATTGTAATTCTTGAGTGGGCTCTAGTTGGCGTGACTGTCAAGCCAACTCACATTCCTCTTAAGGAATTCCTAATTCACATCAAATGGACTGCCCCATTAGTCCATTACCATTGATGTGAGTATAAATATAATGGGCCCAAGGAAGGAAGATCATTATCGATTTTTGTGCTAAACAAGGTATTACCTCTTGATCTCCTCCTTCTAGAATCTTACTGTTTCTTTTTCTCGTTCACTGTTCTTAATCTTTTCTAGATCTAGATCTAAACCTTGGTGGATTCCAAGTATTCTTCCTATTTCCCTCTTGAAGGAATTTGTTTCTTCTCTCCATTTCATCTCAATCCGATTTTCAGGATACTCCCTACATCAGATTTTATTGGGTGCTTGTCGTGACATATATGGACGGAAAAAAATAAAAGATACAAACAACACGTTAGTAGGGCTTCTGAGGTAGTTCTTAAGGTCATTAAGGACATCAGTCTCTCCTTTGATCCGGAGTGTTACAAGAAGAGTTATCGTCACCCTTTGGAGACATCTATGATGGAAGTACGGGAGACCAACTTCCTGAGGCAGTGTATATAGTTATTATGTAACTAGACTACATAGCTAATGGGAGAGAACCAATGAACTTCTTGTTCATTTCTTTTTACTTCTGTTTTATATTTCTATACTTATGTAATTTGGGCATTGCCCTTATTTTTTAATGAAATTTAATTGCTTTCAAAAATAAAAATTATAAGCCAGATTTCATTTTTTTTATAATCCAGTTTCCACCAGAATGGTTCTACGTTAATCATCACTCACACCAGTTTTCAAAACACTTTTATAATAAAAGTTGACGTGAAATAATAATTTCAATTTTTTCTTTGATATAGTTATCAACATTTCCAGAATTGTTTCAACATGCGGGCATGCCTATACTTCAAAATCTTCTGGAACAATTCCAACCTATTGGAGAATTTGTGAAAAACTGTTTAGATATCAACCCGCTTCCAAGTCCTGGAAGTATGGAATATCTCTACTGCGGAGTCTATATTTATCTTGAGAATATCATGGATACAGGTAAAACCGTAAAAACCCACCCTTTGATTTTGGTTATGTACTTATGTTTAAAAATGATTTTTTTTGCATATGTTTAGTTCTTCCTACCTTATGTTTGCAGTTTGCGATTTCTCATGTTCCCTTGCATCCGAAATATTATTTACTCTAGATTCAATTATCAAATCCATCTCAACTTTACTTAAGAAGTTTGTGGATGAAAATGCTAAGAGCTCCTGTATTAAAATTTCCAATGGTGTTCTTTCTTATTTGCAAAAAATGCTTGGGGTATCAGCACAGAACTTATTATTACGTGATTGGAATAATGTTGATAACAAATTGAAAAGTAAGGTAAGATATATATTTTTTTCCAAAAAAGGCAAGATAATTTTATTTTATATCTTCTCGGGAATTTTTTTTTTTTGCCAACAGTAAATTTTTTATTTTTCCTTTTAATAAAAAGTTTGATACAAGTGCTTTACCATTATACGACTATTCTTTTATTATAGCATTATAGTAGTATACATATCATACATATGACTACTATATTTTCCTAGGGTAGCTGAGGTTGTCCTGTCAAGGGATAAATAACAGATCCTCCCTATAACTCAGTTTAGCTTTAAATTTACCAGGATTGTAAATCCCTTTGGTATCTCTTGATCTTGTTCCTGATAATGGGCCAGTGATTCTTCTTTCCCTCATTTATTCTGATGTAGCCTTGAACACTGAGAACAAAACAATGAAGAAAATGACAGATCTTCTCCACTCAGATCAATAAGAAATGAGAAAGGAGATAGGTAAAGCAATAATAAGTTAAGAACAATAGAGGATAGAAAGAGTAAAATAGATTCAAGGTTATTTTAATACCTGAAATTAATAGGCCACAATTATCCCAGATGCTCCTCCCTTGGGTGGTCCACTATATATATACTCATATCATTGGTAGTGGACAATCCAATGATATAAGTTAAGGTCTCCTAGAAAGGAGGGATGGCTCGACCTTGGTCAGACCATATATGGGCCAATTCCTTAGAGTTAGGAGGCCCACCATGTCCTTCATCCATAACTGTAATTTCAAAAGTATTTAACTTATTCCTATGTTGCCTGTGAGCAGTACCATTACTATGTTCTGCATCATATTTTGTTACATCTTTCACTCTAGAAATGCCATGTTGCAATCTGAAACATTAGCCAATCTTCCAATTCATTGCTCAACATACATTATTTGTGGCAAACACATTCAATGGTTCGAAATATTCCTAGGAAATTATGAATATTTGCTGGGATCATGTTTACCATTTTAACTTCTGTCTGGAGGATCCTTCGTATATAGAAATAGCCAAGACTGGCCTAGCAAAGCAAATACATGGATCTGGGTTGTATAAGTTGCAGCAAAAGGTCAAGGAAGTTTTGCTTCAAAAAAAAAAAGCTTAAGTTAAAATTCTTTTCAAGCAATGGGCAGCGGAGAAAGGACACTCAGCGAGGAGGGTAGTTCAGACAAGGATTGATCTGAATAACTCAGTTGAAGCTTTGGAAAAGGACCCCTTATCTATCCCGCTCCAAGAGGAAAGTGCAAAAGTGAGAGGAAGATTAAAGGAACTCATGGCTAAAGAGGAGGCAGATCTGAAGCAAAGGAGTAAGGTTTCTTGGTTAAACCTAGGAGACAAAAACGACAGATTCTTTAGTATCGTCATAAAGCTAAAGAGATCTAAAAATTCAACCTTTAAAATTCTCAATACGGATGGAAATCAAACCACCTCTAGAGCTCTGCTGGAAGAAAACAGTGTTAGGTATTTTAAAACTTTGTTAAGTAATTCAATCACCTAACGGTCGACTGTTCCTGTCATTTTCCCTAGAGTAATTTCTGAAGTAATGAATAGGTAGTTGCTTCAGACTCCGTTAAAGGAAGAAGTAAGGTCCACATTGTTTACCTTTAATTCTGGGAAATCCCTTGGACCGGATGGTTTCACCTCAGAATTCTTCAAAAAAATTTAGGGAGATCTGAAAGGCCTAGTAATGGAATGTGTAAGATAATTCTTCAAAGGCAAGCCTTTGCTGAAGTCTGCTAATCATACTTTCATCACGCTTGTGCCCAAAACAAACACGGCCTCAGATATGTCTGATTTCAGATTGATTTCATGTGTCAACTTGATCTGCAAGCTAATGACAAAAATATTAGCATATAGGACCAGTAAGGTCTTTAGTGAACTCATCTCTCCAAATCAAGCAGCTTTCATTCAAGTTAGGCTCATCTCGGATAATACTATATTACCATTATAGCGGATGAGATGGTTTATGGCTTTGGGAGAAAGAGAACTCCCAAAAGGTATTGTTTGAGTATAGATCTTTAAAAAGTTTTTGACACAGTCAGTTGGGAGGCTATAATTGCCGCTCTTGAAGCGTATGGATTTTCTCTTATATTCTGCAAATTGATTTGGAATTGCATATCCTCTGCTTCATTCTCGGTATTGGTGGAAGGGACTCGAACACCTCCCTTCAAAACCCAGTGGGGGATTAGGCAGGGTGATCCTCTATCTCCTATTCTATTTGACATGGTTATGGACGTTCTAGGTAGTTTGATACAGAGTGAAGTGAAGAACATAAGGATAGACACTTATCAGGTTAATTGTGCTACTTCTATATCTCACCTTATGTATGCGGATGATGTCCTCATCTTCTCAAAGGCAAACCTGAAATCGATTAATGCAATTAAGGCTCTGTTTGAGAAATTCTCATCTAGGGGTTAGAGACCTATCTATTATCACAACTGCAACCAATATTAAAAGAGCTTCAAAGTACTGGGATAAAAGTGATTCTATTTTGGTAAAATGGATCCAAGATAGGTATATTAAGGGAAAAACGCTTGAGTCTTTTATTGTTGTGCTGCCTAGGATGTTCCAATGTAGTCCTCAACATAGTGCTTTCTTAGTGAATTTTTGACATGCCTCGGTAAGTTCATACATTCTAATATCTTTGTCTTTTAACCAATGCTGAAGCATTAGTGGCAAAGAAATTCCTGACCTCTATTCCGCCTTCGCTCTTTGGGAGTGCCATTTTTTCCTTGAGTCTTCTATTGCTTCACGGATTTAGGAGAATTGCTATATAGGACTAGAGTCAATGGGCATGTTTCATTTCCCGTTCTAAAAAAATACCATCTTTACCATGTATTTTACTAGTTTTTTCCCCATTTTTAATGGACTTTAACTTCATCAAAAAAGAAAGAAAGAAAAGGAATAATAGGTTTAAGAAAATGATTCAAATGCAAAAGGAAAATAATAAATGCGCACACAAGGAAAAAAATGATATTTTGTTAATGAAGTTCAAATTTGAAATCCCAATTACAAGAGAACAAAAATAGACTTATATTTAGAAGTTATCTAGGGAGACGAGTGATGCAGCATCTTTAATAGAAAATCCCAATAATCAGATCAGTAGTAATACTGAATTTATAGATGATAATCAGCCAATAACAGGACAACTAGAACCTGTTATTAAATATGATGTGAGTATAAATATGATGGACGACATTAGGAAGAACTATTGAATTTCCTATTTTAATTTCCCAAGGTAACTCTTTTATCTCTTTTCTCTACAACTTTTCAGATTCTCTATTTTCCTCTTCATCTACTTTCTAATTCGAGTTCTTGGTGGATTCCAAGAAAACTTTGGTTAATTTCGTTGAAGAATCTCCATCATCTTCAACTAGATCTGTTCTTAGTTAGTGGCTGCATCAACGAGCCCTAATGATTGTCGACCAACCCTAGATAACTAATTCATTTCTCAGCCAGTCCAATAAATGTTATTGAGCTCATGAGAAATATTCTCCATCTATTTTATACCTCCCTTAGTAATTAATTAATTGCTCATTGAAATAATTGCAATTAACTCCTTTCTCATTGAAATAATTGTAATTAACTTTACATATATCTATTATAGGTTTTCCATTGAGAATATGCATGTAAATATCTTCCAAGCTTATATTACAAACTTTTTGTATCAGGGTGACATGATACAAAGGATACTATACATCTACTTGAATAATAACAAATCTCCTTCTGATCTTCTTGTGGATTTAGCTTGCTCTCTCCTCCCACAGGTGCACACACCTTCAAAAGTCAAAACCCTTTTCATGTAAATGATTTTTTGATTTTTTGCTGTTGCAGAGGTTCCTGATTGATTTTTTTCATATGAAAGTTTGAAATTTATATCATTAATTATCCGCATTAATGAAAGGGTAAATAATTGAATATATTTCAAAGAAAAATACAACAGAAAAATATTATAACAAAACTGATTAGGGATGTTAACTTCCAAAACTTATGGTATCTTCTTTCTCAACTTTCCAGAACTATCAAAAGTAATTATTGGCCCACCATAGCTTGGGCTCGCCTAGCTCGAGCTCGGCTCAAAGCACGATAAGCTCTCCTTAAAATCTGGGCCCACAAGTAATATAACGGTTATATTATAACCACAAAATTTGATTTTAAATATTATACTTACAGTTTTTGTTGACTCGAACACATGACCTTTTATTTAACTTTCAAATAAATAAACCATTTAACCAGAACTTCTTTATGTAAATTTAATAAAAATATATTATATACTATTAAATATATTATATACTATTATTATCGAGCTTACCGAGCCGAGCTCGACCTCGACAGTCCAAGCTCGGGCTCGTTAAGCTTAATGATAAGTCGATAACAAGCTTAGACCCTAAGCTCGAGCTTCGAGCCTAAACTAGACACCCTCACTGTTTTAAATGCACGTGCAAAAGCACGCTACTTGGAGGCAATTTCAAGGCGCCTCCAGGTTTGGGGTCTTATTCTGTTTTGCTTGAGCCAACTATTTTTTTTATTTGTTGTCAAATAATGACACTGAGAAATCATATAATTTCAGGTTTCTTGTTTAAGTTCGAAAAACAAACATGATACGGTTTGTGGCTTTCCAACATTGTCTCCAACTTTGTTTGTTTATTGGTACAGAGTTTTGGTAAGCAATCATTTTTGGCTGTCTTAGTTTTTTCACCAGAGTTATAAAATTATTAGTTAATGATAACTGCACCTTTTACTTGTAGCATGATGTGAATGTCACTATTCTAAGCAAATTGGTATGTTTATTGCATCACTCTAACAATTAAAATTTTAGTTCTCTGTAACATGACCGCGGAAATTTATTATTTTTCCCTTTATTATTTTCATTTTGTAGATTAAAGAAGATATGTTAAAATCAAGGGGAAAAGTTCAGCATATTGCTGAAAATGAAGTGTTTGTGAGACTTGGCCAGTTTGTAGATGTGATTGTTTCTCTTATTGGAATGTGCAAAACTCATGATAAGGTGCTTCGCTTTATCTTATTACTGTTGTGGTAAAATACTCATAGAATAATACTTATTCTTTAGGAGTCAATACTACAGGCCTTGAATTAAATAAAAACAGCCCCAAAAAAATTATTTTAAGACCTTATAAATATTTTTATGCCAAAAATTTATACATTGGTCCATGAAAAAAACTATATTATTTTTAATATAAGCTCCTCCCACTCTTAAGACTTAATGTTTATTTTAGACAAAATGAATCTTTATTTATAGACCAACCTTCTTTGTGCTTTTTGAATTTTATCGATATGGGACTAAAAAAGTGTAGTTAAATAAATTATAGAGTATTCTTTTACTTTTTGAATTCTATCAATGTGGGACTAAATAAAGTGTACATGTGTTAAATAAATTCATCTAAATAAATTATAATGTTCTTTGTACTTTTTATATCCTATCAATATGGGACAAAACATACACCACTCTCCCCCTTGGGGGCTACTATGGAATGTTATTGGGTGTTTGTCGTGGCATATATGGACAGAAAGAAATAAAAGATAAGACAATACATTAGTAGGCCTCCTGAGGTAATCCTTAAGGAGGTCATTAAAGACTTCGGTCTCTCTTTTGATCCAGAGTGTTACAAGAAGAGTTGTCACCTTTTAAAGACATCTATGATGGAAGTATGGGAGACCAACCTTCTGAGGCTTCGTATCTAGTTACTGTATAACTAGACTACATACCTAATTGATTGGAGTCTATTATGGAATATGATTGGAGCCTTGAGTTGGCACATATGGGCTGAAAGAAACAGAAGATGGCAACAACATTCTCTCAGACCACCAGAAACGGTTCTTAAGGAAGTTTTAAATGACATCAACAACTCCTTCAGGCCAGAGAGCTTCAAAAAGAGTTGTTGTCACCCTTTGGGACCTAGCACGATACAGATATGGAAGACCAACCTCCGGAGGTAGATAGCCTAGCTTCTACACTAGGCAATATGGCTGTGGAAAGTGTCAAAATGAGACTTGCTCTCATTTCCATATTTATATCTATATTTTATATTTTATTGCTAGTTCTCATTGTATCAGGGCAACGCCCCTCATTTTTATAAATGAAAAATTTAATTGCTTCAAAAAAAAAGAGCTTCTTGCTCATTTCTTTATAGTTCTGTTTTTTATTTCTATACTCTATGTAACTTGACATTGGCCTTATTTTTTAATGAAATTTAATTGCTTTCAAAAAAATATGGGACTAAAATAAAGTGTACATGTGTTAAATAAATTATAGTGTTCTTTATACTTTTTATATCTTATCAATATGGGACTAAATAAAGTGTACGTGTTAAATAAATTATAGTGTTACAATGAATTATAGGATGTTATAATAAATATATGTATTATGATAATTTTTCTATTTAATATATTTTTAACTAAAAAATTTAATGGATTATTTTATTGTTAGGGTTTGATATAGGGTGTTATAATTATTTAATTAATAATTTTATAGTGATTGGTATATAAAAAATAGATGAATTTTCCTTTTTTAATATTTACAAAAATGCCACTGGCGCAAAAGCTCAAATGCTCCATGTCGTGGTGCATCGCGCAGAAGCATATCCTGAACCATGGTATTTATAGCCTTGGGCCCTTGGCCCTCCTAACGGGTTTTGCCTGGCTCGGTCCATTCTCTTGTGGGCCTAGTGGCCTTAGGTCTATGGGCTGGTTTAGCTTGTGATTCTCCTGGGTATCATCACTCTCCTAAATTCCTCTATGAGGTAAACCTAGAGAGCCATCATTTATTGTGAGGGAGAGCTAGCTCTTGTGTTCTACAAGATCCAGTGAGATTGTTTTGTTTGAATAATAACAATGTGGAACCTCGGCATACACTTATTTTCAAGGGATCATCCCTCCCCCCCCGAACTATGGAAGTATTTTGGTTAATTACTATGGAGTTTTTAGTTACAGATAATGAAGGTCCATAATTTTTCTAGTCCAATCTAATAATAGGTAACCCCCTATTTATGCTGGCCGAAATCGTTAACCACTCTATCTGGAAATTCACAAACTCTCCCACCTCCTCCCTAACAACTACTGACATTAGTCTAGGTGATCTGATTGAAGCTTGCCCAAAACTCTTCTCTTTGAGGCCTATTTTAGAATGCCCTAGAAATTTTTTTTTGGTAATCTGGTCTAAGAGGAACAAAACACTCAAGAAGCACAATTTGAGGTTTTTAGAGATTCACATTAAAGAGAATATTAAGGACATCAACCTCCTTCAAATCTGAAGATTTCAAGAAAGTCTGTTGTTTTCGATAGAGATTACCATTTTGCAATTATAAAAGACCAATCTTCTGAGGCAACAGTGCAACACTACTAATTACTTAATCACTAGAAGTCAAACTATATAGGAAAGAGTCGATGAGTCTTGGCTCGTCTCCCTAGTTTATATCCCCTACCTCCATGTTTAATGATTTATACTGTTCAAAAGATTTCGTCACTGCTTTGTGTTCCTTATATTCCCAAAATCGTTTTTCAAACAGTTCCAAATTTCCAATATTCACGAGTAAGAGTGGATTTTTATGGGGTTTTTTTTGCCAACCGTAATTTTTGATTTTTCCATTGATTATATTAGTTAAATACAAGTGGTTTTAATTTGTTATGATTTTGGTATATTTTAAATTTGCCTTTGTTAAAAACTTAAAATATATAACGTGCAGTTAATTTTTAGGTTTTTGGAAGATAAAAAGGCAGTTCTTATTTGATTTTTTTGCTCTAAATAAATACCATCAGTTGCTTTAATTCCTGCTCTAAAACAACACAGGTGATTATTCATGCAATGGCTATAAAATATGGGGGAAAGTTTATTGATACATTTTTAAAAGGTACGTAGGTTGTTATTTTATATCAACACAACAAAATTGAACGTTGACTATAATTACTAAATATATCTTCAACAACTTTTTCAGCTTTCAACTTCCTCGAAGCTCATTTTAAAAAATACAGTAATCTCATTATTCAAATGGTAGTATATATTTTTTAACTCTATTTATTTATTTAACTCTCATGGTCTCATCACTTAACATCATATTTTTAAATAATGTTAACAGATTACAGAGCTTCAAAAGGCGACCAGAATATTACAAACCTTGTGTTCTGAAGCAAAGGTCTGATATCTCTGACAGTTTTGGACATAAATTCATTAAATTTTATGATTTATTTCCAAATTAACCTGATTTCACGTTGTTTGTTTTGCTTTTTTAGGTTTCAAAACGGACAACAGTCACATGCAAAGTCCCAACTGTTAAGAGATCTTTGGAAAGGTTTTTATTTTGTGTTAAAGCTCTACTCCTTAACGCTCCAAATGGATGCACTTTTTGGATGGGTTTGTGTCTCAAACTTATTTTGATTATTTCATATTTTCATACTTCATACTTAATACCCAACTTTTATTTTGAGCTTTATCAAAAAAACTTATATTTTGAGTTATTATTAACTAATATAAACTAATTATAGCATAATGTGTGACTTTTTTATATGTTCCTTCATGTTTTGTTATAGGTAGTCTTAAACACAAGGATCTTCTTGGGCATGTCATTCCCTCCCAAGCATATGGTGAAGTTGATGCCAATACCGATGCTGATATCAATGACAATGCACAAGATGATGATGATAATGATACTGTTGGTGATGATGATAATGATACTGTTGGTGATGATGATGTTGACGTTGACGTTGATAATGTTAATCTTGAGGAAACTTATCAGATGGATTCATGATACATAGAGTGTAAATACTAACACTTGTTTAAGTGGAGGATACTGATATACTCTTGCCTTCTATTGCAGAATTTTTTTCCTGCTAGTCTAACCCAGTAACCCTTCTGCTGGATTTAGATAGTCTTACCTTAGTTTAACTATTTAAGTTTTCCTTTTCTCTGTGCAATTTCATTGTTTACAGTCATTTAATATTTCAGGTAGATAGCTATCCTTTTTGTAAAAAAATCGATTATATAGACAAACACTAAGTGAAGATATTTTATTTCAATGTAGATTTTTATGATATAAATCTACTAAAGCATCATCATTTCATTTCACTGGAATTAATAAGATAGCTGCAAAGAAATTACATGTAAAACATATGAACAAAGTCCCACAGAATTGATAATATCCAGCTTGAAATATTCTCAAGAAGGCATTGAACGCCATAGTCGACATACTTGAAAAATGAAAATCCTCTTCATCGAGAATACATAGAGACTGCATACAATATTTCACTAGGGTTGGGTTAGGGTTAAGGTTAAAAATAGGATTATAGTTAAGGTTAGGGTTAAAAAAGGATTAGAGTTAAGGTTAGAGTTTTTGTGTAAGAAATTCTAAAAATGCGTAATAAGTTTTGATTCTCGTGTTCACAATTAGGGATGTTAAACGAACCTACCGAACCGAATACTTATAATGGTTCGATCCGTTTAAATAAACGAGCTTACTCTTGGATTTGGTTAAGGTTAGAATTTGATATCTACTATGCATGCAAGTGTAAAAGAACAATATTTTGAGACAACACATTTAGTTACGTTTAAGTGAGTTAAATGATTAAAAAATGAGAATAAGAATCAGGAAAAATTATCAAACATACACAATCAGGAAGAATCAATAGGAATCAAAGAAGTGTAAGTGATTATGATTATCAAACATACACTATCCTTTCTTTTTATTTATCTTTAACTATAATAGCAGTAATTAACCCGACCAGTATTTATTATACATAGTAGTTGTCAACTTGTCACTCCTCAGAATGAGAGCTTTAATTTTTAAAAAGAACAAACACAGCAATTAGATGTTAGTAGATACCAAATAGAAAATAGGCAACTTTGGCTAAAATCAACAGAAGATTTATGAAATGAATGCTCTTACGAGCTCACCATAATTACAAACATACCCAGTCCTCGGGCAAGTAATTTTTCCATTGTTGTTTTTGGCCATGTGCTCAAGAACCTATATATGATTAATATGATAACAAACAACATTGTATTAATAATTGTTCTGAAATCAAAAAAATTCTTTCTACATAGATGGAAGATATTTAATAAAGTTCTTTTTTAACCTTTGTGCTGTAAACATAGCCATTTGGAAGAACCAACGGTGGATTCTCAGTATCCATTGGCTCCTTTGATATATAACATACAAGCTTTGATTGTTGCTGTTTTGAGAATGGCATGGATGCCGATAACTTACGGAAAGATTCTTGGGATAATGGGTCATCTTTCGGACAATTGTCCTCAAAACCAAATCTTAATGCAAGATCAGGAAAAACAAGAATATTTATATATTGAAAACAAATATCACGGAAAAAAATATTGAAGACAGGACATGCCACTCATTTGAGGAGAGGGCAATGAATATTTGACATGCATAAGTAGGATGAAGGGGAAAAAATTATAAATTTGGATTGAATAAAAAAAAATCAATGTATGAAATAAAATTAATGTTTCAAATGCAGTTAACATGCTTATGAAGAAAGAGCTCTGGATTTAATGTTATACAGAGAAATATTCAAGTCACATATTTTTTTAAATTTAAGTTTGCAGGAACATATTTTTATGACTATTTTATGCAATTATTTGTGTGCTCTACACAATTCACAAAAAACATTACACATAACAGGGTTGGTTCTTATGAACTATGTGAAAGCAATTATCAGTTAATCACCTGATTCATATTAAATATTTTTGGTTTATTTCTTTAGATTATGTTTTGGAATAACTTAAATCACAACATATTTTTAAAAATAAAATAGTGCTTTGCCTTGCATTTAAAAATCTGAAAAGGATACGGAGTTTTTAAAGCTGACAAACCAGCTTGCAAGTAGATAGTCAACAAAGGCTCAAATGTCATACCATACAACTTGCAGAACTCTTGTTTGAAATTATCCACAAGACAATCCCATTGTTTGGGATCGAATAAAATCTGCAGAATAAACATGGGATAAATATCATAATCATATTTAAATTACAATTTTAGATTAACAATTTATGAATTTTTTTATTGAAATTATGGGTTTTTATACTATATAATGCTTTATGCTTCTACATAAATTAAAATAATAATTAAACCTTTTTATTGAAATTACAGTGATATAATCAAAATTCAGTGGTTAGAGAAGCTCAGAGAGATACTTCAATGGGTTCAATCATGAGCTCAGCTAACTAACAAAAATCTTAGACCCTAAGGTCTAAATACAAGAAATGAAACAACCATCATGTGGTTTCACTATGTTTGATAGATATAAAAACGAACTATGAACAAATCAAAGTATTCCAGGAGTGCAATTGCCTACAGTTTCTATAGTGCCCAGTCACCTAGGTGATGACTAGCCAACTAGGTGACACCTTAATTACAATGGAAGAGATAATAGAAATCGATTCTCATTTTCAGATAACAAATGAGTTGGATTTGACAAAAAGTAGTAAGATACTATTGATTATTTTTAAAATTTGATCTTGTTGTGAATGGAAAAAAGGTAAAAAGATGGAGAAAGGTGATAACAAAATTCATGGCTTGTTATCCATTTATCATTAATGGCTACATTGGATGATTAGCCTCAGCCTGTGGCCCTGTGCTCTAAAGAATCTCTGATTAATAATACAAATATAAATAGTCAAATTCATACATAGTACATAGTAAGTCAATTATTTAAATTTTGTGCCCAATAATCCTAAAAGATATTGAGGAAAACCTTGTACGTAGCACACTCAGTACTACTCTTAAAAGCCAACGCTGCAACCACTCTCTGCAACTCTTTCATGTAGTTAGTTCCCCATGGAGCAAGATATTTCCGAGCATATGTGATAGCTTGCATGTGGTTATCGGCTCGAACCAGTTCTATAAATTCCTGAAGCCGCAATTGGAATTCTAATTTACTCTGAAATAGTCAGTAAGGGAAAAAAAATCAAATAGCATTCTTTCAACATTGGGAAAAATATAAATTGACATTCAGGTAATTACCAACGTACACTATTCCTATATTCAGCAATTAATATTTAATCATCCTCTCCTCAAATATAGGAGAAAATAATCATTAAATTTTGAATTTTCTTCCCAAAATAAATATTTTCATTACGATTTAAATTAAGTCAGTGTCAGGCTATTTTCCCTGGTGAGTAGTGAGTGTTTATCAAGGTTTCAGATGCGCGCGCATATGCGGATGCGACCTTGAAGGGAGATGCGCATCTCCCTTAGCCGGATCCAGGCCTGTTTTAAGTTATCCAAAAAAAAAATATTTTAAGACCTTATAAATTTTTATGCCAAAAATGTATACATTGGTCTATTAAAAAAGCTACATTATTTTTAATATAAGCTCTTTCCACTCTTAAGACTTCATATTTGTTTTAGACAAAATGAATCTTTATTTATAGACCAACCTTTTTTGTGTTTTTTGAATTCTATCGATGTGGGACTAAAAAAATGTAGTTAAATAAATTATTATTATATAGTATTTTTGATGTTATAGATGTATTAAAGAAGGCCCAGCCCATTATGTTATTATTTTTTAAAAGCCTCTTGGGTTATTTATTATTTTCTTTTTATAAAAGCCTCTCTTTTAAAAGTTTAAAGAAACCCTAGCCATTTAAAGAGCTATATTATTACGAAAATACCCCTACCGGTTAACCGGTTTTTAAACCTTGGTGTTACAATGAATTATAGGGTGTTATAATAATTAATAAATATATGTATTATAATCATTTTTCTATCCAATAAATTTTTTTTTTTTGAAACAATTAAATTTCATTAAAATAAGGCTAATGTCCAGTTTACAAAATAGAGTATAGAAATAAAAACAGAAGTAAAAAGAAATGAGCTAGATACGCTGAATTTCATTGACTTTCTTCCATTAGCTATGTAGTCTAGTTATATAGTAACTAGATACGCTGAATTTCATTGACTTTCTTCCATTAGCTATGTAGTCTAGTTATATAGTAACTAGATACGCTGTCTTAGGAGGTTAGTCTCCCATACTTCCATCATAAATCTCTCCAAAGGGTGACAACAGTTCTTCTTATAATACACTGAATCAAAGGAGAGACTGATGTCTTTAATGACCTCCTTAAGGACTACCTCAGGAGGCCTACTAATGTGTTGTCTATATCTTTTATTTCTTTCCGTCCATATATGCCACGACAAGCAACCAATAGCATTCCATAGTAGTCCCCAAGGGGGAGAGTGGTGCGTAATCTTTTGTGCTGCCTCCGTCAGATCCCCCAATCTAATATCTGGACTGGATTGGGTGGGAACTGAAATATTCATTATTTTCCAGAAAGCGAGATCCTATTAGTGATATGATACATATATATATGATATGATATATATCAAGGTTTAAAAACCGGTTAACCGGTAACCGGTTCTGGCTTACCGGTTTTCCGGTTAGACCGGTTAACCACCGGTTAACCACTGGTTAACCGGTAGGGGTATTTTCTTAATTTTTTTTTTTAAAACAAAAATTATGTTATATACTTATATATCTATTCCATGTTTATATCCCTGTTTATATAAATAAAAATATCATAAACGAAGTACATAATATACGCACATCATTTCCAGCTTCATTTTCACTAGAATGACTGGATTCTTCACTTAAACGAAGTACATAATCGTTGGATTCTTGGGAAGACATGATCGATGGAGTAGGATAATATTTCAGATCGTAGAAAGTGAAGAAAATGTCAAACAAATGTGGAGGAAAAGAAGAAGAAAAAATTCTGATGGTGGAGAATTAAAGAAATGTGAAGGAGAAGAAGGAAAAAAATTCTAATGGTGGAGAATGGAGGAGATGTGGAGGAGAAGAACTGAAAAAGACTTATAAGGAGGAAACGGCTAGGGTTTCAAAGAGTAAGATTTAAACTTATAAGGAGTAAGATTTAAACTTATTAAAATAAAGCCTTCAAATGAGGCTTTATTAAATGAAACATAATGGGCTTTATTAAATAAAGCTTTAAAATAAACATTTAATCAAGGGCCCTTATTAAAAACGAGACAGGTAACCGGGACGGGTACGGGTTAGGCCCGACCCATCGACCCATTTACCCGTCCCAACTAACCGGTTAGCAGTATTTTACCGGTCAGCCGGTTAACCGCCGGTTTTTAAACCTTGATATATATGATATGATATGATATGGGGGAGTATTAGTAATATGATACATATATATGATATGGATATCATATCATAATAATATATGATATGATACGATACTAATTAGTAATATGATATAGTAGTATTAAGTTGTATATATATGATACTCATTGGGAATGAAAAGGGATTGAGTATCTCTCCCACTTATTTACATCTCTAATAATCCAGGATAGAAAAAAAAATATATATATATATATATATATATATATATGAATTTCCTTTAGTTTTATATATATTTACGAAAATGCCACTGACGCATCTGCACGCATATGCTCAAGTGCTCCAGGTAGTGGCGCATCGCGCAGAGGTGCATCTGAAACCTTAGTGTCTATAATATATATCAAGGTCAATATTTGTTACCAGCTAGGATTGACCCACCTGTCATTTATAATTAGACATCAACAATTACACCATCAGAAATTCAGAAAATGTGTCATTAATAATGCTTCCGAAGTGCGAACTCTCTCTCAAGACTAGAAACTTATTCTCAGACATTAGAGGTTTATTTCATTTCTCAGCAAGTGGAAATTTAGGGTAGGATGCTTTCAAAAAAAATTAGGGTAGGGGGGTAACTGCATATAACCCCTGAAAATCAAACTTCTACACCCTAAAAAACTAAAATCTTTACATATACTTCCTTAATTCTTTTCAGTACCTTCATACAAAATTTATTTTCAATCTTCTTTTCAAAAACGACAACCGATTCTATGTAAAGTGGAGAAAGCAATTGCTCGATCTCTCTAAAATGTATTAGCAATCAGTATATATACACTTTACGAGAGATCTGATCATAACAGATTCAGTTACCCGAATCAGTTATGGTATCTACATAATATTCTAGAAGCTATATTAGATCTAATTACATAGCCTAATTATTATTTATCTAAAATACTTATGTATTTATATTAAGACCTAAACCATCTTATTAATAGATTTAAAAGTCTGATTTTGACCAATAGTGGTCAATAACACCTGAAACTGAAAAAGGATGGATACCTTTTGAATCATGCTTCTCTTTTTATTTGATGAAAATGATGCTTAAGAAGTTAAAATTATTTATTGTTGTTGATTCACAATATAATATCTACACCTACTAATCTACTATGCAACCCACCAATCCAACATACCCATTCCTAGACCCACCTACCCAGCAACCCAATTTCCCAAACCCAAATAACCCCTCCCACTCAAACCCACACATAACCATACCAGCCCTACACTCATAACTGAAACTACCTACCTATAACTTTACAATTCCCCCCTTCACCAATTGACTTCAATAGGAGCTTCCCTAATACCAGTAAAATTAAAAAGTTTAAAAGAAGTACAAGAAACATCCTTCTTCTAAGGGTATACAATTTCCCCCGAAGGATAGGAGATTGACCAAGGCCTTTGAATATGGTAAATCTTCCAAGTCAACTAAGGCTAGAGAGGCATTACCTAGGCAGGAAAGAAGGGATAAGCGTAATCTCTTTAGAGAGTGGTCCCCAAGTCTACAATCCGATGCAGACCCCAAAGTGATGAATGCATCAGGCTGAAAGTAAGTTCATTATAATCGCATAATTAGAGCCCCCCGCATGGCTCTAACTGTATGGAATGGAATGTTAGGGGACTGAACCACCAAACAAGGTGATCAGAGATTAGGAAACTGCTAATTAGCCTAAAGTCTGAAATATTTGAATTGCTGGAAACAAATATCAGAGCTGAAAAATTTGAGAAAATCTCCAGTGCTATTGGAGATATGTGGAAATATGCTTCAAATATATGCCCTTCCTCCCATCTGGGTAGGGTGGAGGAAAGACATTTAGAAAGGTTAAAGGAGTAGTCCTTTTATCCCATAGGCAACTCCTACACTTAAGGATAGATAATGGTGGAGGATTCTCCTTCTCACTGTGGTGTATGCCTCTAATAGCTGAGAAGAAAGGAAAGCACTATGGGAAACTTTGATTAGAATCAATAGAGTCACTAATAACTCCTCCTGAGTAACCATGGAAAATTTCAATGAAATTACCTTCCCTGAAGAGAGGATTGCCCAAGGGATTTACATCCATAGATGCCCCTCTGAATTCCTCCAGGCCACCCTAGACTCCCAACTGATTGAACTACACTCTATAGTGTTAAAGTAAATATTAGAGTAAATACAATTATTTGCTCTAATTAGTTAAAGTAGAATTACTTTACTGTTTCACTTTATTTCTGTTATATATTGTACTGATCCACTACCTCAAGGTAGTTGAGATCTACTTTTTTTACTTTTCCCAGCCTATATATTCAATAGGTTGTGGCTAATGCAAATCACGGTTTACATTGCCAATCTTCTAGCAACATTTATTCATTTCATATCTTTGATATGGTATCATCGGCCAGTCAATCTTCAGCTTCCGCAACCACCGGCAATCAACAATCGTCAGCAACAATGTTGCACATGAAGGCTCCAAAATGTATCGTTCTCGACGATACAAATTACTTCAGCTGGTCCGCTCAGTTCGCCACCATGCTGAAGGGATCCAATCTCACTCGCTATGTTGATGGGAAAGTCACTATCGTGGCAGATTCCCTGGAAGATCAGCAGGATTCACTTATCAGAAGCTGGATCTACACCTCGCTATCATCATCGATTATGCCGTAGGTAGCTGCTCTTCAAACTTCTGCAGAGGTCTGGACTACGCTCCAATCTCTATTTGCATCAGGTTCAGAGACTCGTCTCCTACACCTACGGCAAAATCTTCAAACAATCAAGATGGGAAACCTGACAATGATTGAATACTTGAAGAAAATAACGTTGATGAGAGATCAACTATCATGTGCTGGAGAACTTCTCAAGGATTCACAAGTGATTCTCATCACGTTGGGAGGTCTTGGATCAGAATTCCAGTCTTTCAAAACCTCTATCACCACGAGGTTTGATCACAACATGAAGTTCCTGGAATTTCAACAATTAATTCTGGATCATGACCTGGAACTAAAGAAGGATGCTACTTCTCTTCATCCCGAGGTCAATGCGGCTGCAAAATCTCCTGGTTTCTATCGCCAAAATGCTCCGGGAGGGCTGAACAAGGATATTTGGTGTCAAATATGTTCAAAGAAAGGTCATATCGGGAAGAATTGTTACAACAGGATTAATCTCTCCCGTTTTCCTCCGGATCATCGCAGAACACTGTCTCCCAATGGTCCTGGTCAGTACTCTGACAGTAAAACTCCTTCTGCCAACATGATCAGATCTGGTTCAAGGGGAAATGCTAGGTGGTATCAGGATTCGGCAGCAAACTCTAGTGTGACTCAATCAGGTATAAATCTCCACTCTTTACGTCCATATACAGGGTCTGAATGTATTAGGACTGCCAATGGTGAAGGTATGGAGATTACTCACTTGGGAAGAGCAGAATTCTCTTGTCAAGGATCTGATTTTATTCTTAATGATGTTCTAGTAGTTCCAGATGCTAACAGGAACCTCATATCTGTCAAAAAAAATTGTAAAGATAATCATGTGGCTATTGAATTTAATGAACGGCAATCCAAGGTCATGGATCGGGAAACTAAGAAGGTTCTCACTGTGGATCAAGAGGAGGATGGATTTTATCCAATGTCACTCTCAATAAAACACCCACCTGAAGTTTCTATGGTGGAGAAATCAAAAGTGTCAAGTGAGGTGTGGCACTGTCGTCTAGGACATCTTAATTTTAAATCTGTATTCTGTATTATCTTTAATTAAGAGAGGTCTGATTAGTTCAAGTTGTAACAAAGTAGAAGATTGCACATCTTGTCATATTGGGAAAGATCATGCTCTTCCTCATAAATCTTCTACCTCTGTGTACACATATCCGTTGGAACTGATCTATGATGATATTTGGGGTCCCTCTCCCACTCTTTCAATTGATGGCTTTAAATATTTTATTAATTTCGTTGATGCTTACACCAACCATAATTGGATCTATCTCCTGTCCAATAAATCACAAGTTTCTGAGGTGTTTGGTAACTTCAGAAAAATGGTGGAATTACAGTGTGGTCATCCAATTAAACAATTACATGATAATGCTCTGGAATTTAAGAAACTCTCAAGGCATCTTGAAGGATTGGGTATTATTCACAGATTTTCTGTTCCTTATAGCCATCAACAGATGGGGAGTGTGGAAAGACATCACAGACACATAGTAGATACAGCAATCACTATGCTGGATTTTTGTTCTCTCCCTGATCAATTCTGGTCTTATGCAGTAGTGGCAGCAACACATATATATAATTTGAATCCAACCACCACACTTGGAAATATATCACCATTAGAGGCTTTATCTAACAAAATTCCAGACTATGACAAACTCAAGGTGTTTGGATCAAGATGCTTTCCTTGTCTCAGAAATCAAAGAGAAAATAAACTTTCACCAAAATCTAAACCTTGTGTATTCCTTGGATATCCAAGGAACCAAGATGGTTATCTCTGCTATGACCCTGTGGATCATAAGTTATATGTCTCCCGTGATGTCAAATTTGTGGAGGGAGAATTTTCTCTCAATCAAATGCTCAAAGGAAAAGAACCAGCTTCAAAATCAGTCAGCTCAGGCTCAATTATAGCTGAATCAGGTGGTCCATCTAGTGCTGATATAACAATTATATCAGGCAGGAATCCAAATCTGGAATCAGATAATGTGTCTCCCTTCACTCTCACTGACAACTCACCTCCGGTGAACGTCGAAGGGGAATCTCAAGCCAGTGATTTACAAAATCAGACTTCATCAGGTGAAATTTCTCATGCAACAGAGCAAGTTCAGGACACCACACCTCCTCTCACACCACCCACATCACCAGAGCAAGTTCAGGATACTCCAATCTCTGGCTCCCTTTATACACCGTCTCCCACTCCAACTGACAGTGGAAATGAGGATGGTGAGGAAATTGAGGTGGTCCCAAGAAGAACCAGAGCAGCAAGTGGCATTATCAAACCTTTGAAATATAATCCAAGTTTTGTTTTATCTGTACAAGCAAGTAAAATCCAAATTCCCAAATCACCTAAGCATTATATGCCCTCCAAATTACTGAATGGCAGCAGGCCATGAAGGAGGAATATGAAGCTTTAGTAAGGAATGAAACATGACAGTTAATTCCCAGATTTATGGAAGATAACATCATCAACACAAAATGGATTTTCAAGGTCAAATCCAAAGATGATGGGACTGTTGAAAGGTATAAAGCCCGTCTAGTGGCTAATGGAATGAGACAGATAGAAGGATCTGATTATACCTATACATTCAGTCCAGTTATAAAAGCCAATTCAGTCAGAATCGTTTTAATAATGGCTATATCTAATGGATGGTCATTAAAACAAATTGACATCTCTAATGCATTTTTGCATGGTAAGCTGAATGAAAGAATAGTAGTATCACAACCACCTGGATATATTGACAATAAATTTCCAGATCATGTGTGCCTGCTGCAAAAAGCCCTATATGGGCTCAAGCAGTCTCCAAGGATGTGGTACACCAGACTGAAGGATTTTCTTGTTTCTGTCTCCTTCAAAGAATGCTCGTCTGATCCATCACTGTTCATCCTTTTTCAATAAAACATTAAGATTTTTCTATTTGTTTATGTTGATGACATTTTCATCACAAGATCAGATAACATCAGAGTACAAGAAATCATTCAGAAAATGAGTAAATAATTCACACTCAGAGAACTGGGTGATCTCAAATATTTTCTTGGAATTCAAGTCAATCCTATGAAAGAAGGATTTCACTTGTGTTAGCAACAGTACTTGTGCAATTTACTGAGAAGCTGCAATTTTGATCATCTAAAACCCTCAATTACACCCTTGTGTGATCTCAAACAGTTATTTATTGACAGTCCACCAATTGCTGATCATGGCGAGTATAGGAGAATCATTGGATCTCTCCAATATCTCACACTCACAAGACCAGACATACAATTTGCTGTCAATAAACTCTCCCAATTTCTTGCTGCTCCTACAGAAGTTCACTGGACTACAGTCAAGAAATTAATGAGATACCTCTCAGGTACTCAAACAACTGGTATTATTCTTGGAAGGACAACAGACTTCTCCATCACTGCTTATGCTGATTCTGACTAGGCAGGGAATATAAGTGATAGGAAAAGTCAAACTAGATTGTTAATATTTATTGGAAGTACCCTGGTGGCTTGGGCATCCAATAAACAGACCACTGTCTCCAGATCTACCACTGAGGCAGAATACAGGGCAGTGGATACAGCAGTTGAACACATGGAATCTGTAAGATCATTACTACAAGAACTTGGGGTGGAAGTTCCTCTTCCAATGAAATTTTTTTGTGACAACTTGAGCACCACGTTTATTGCTCAAAATCCAATATGTCACACAAAAATGAAGCACACTGCTCTTGATTTTAGTTTTATAAAAGAACTAACAGAGAACAAGTCATTACAAGTTCTACATATCAGTGGTGACAAACAGTTGACGGATATTCTGGAAAAACCATTGAGACCTGCCATATTCTTAAATCTAAAACCCAAACTTGTGTATCAGGCTCCACAAGTTTGAGGGGGAATGTTAAAGTAAATATTAGAGTAAATACAATTATTTGCTCTAATTAGTTAAAGTAGAATTACTTTACTGTTTCACTTTATTTCTGTTATTATATTGTACTGATCCGGTAGTTGAGATCTACTTTTTACTTTTCCCAGCCTATATATTCAATAGGCTAATATATAGGTTGTGGCTAATGCAAATCACGGTTTTCATTGTCAATCTTTACCAACTCTCATTTCAATTCATATCTTTGATACTAAGACTGAAAACTAAATGCTAATAAGAGACCTGGCAATCGATCATCAATCGGTAAAAATAAAAATACACATCACGACAGTAAGGGAATACATGCAAAACAAAAACAATACCATATGGGGCCAGGATAATAATAAATCAACAAAAGTCAAACATGGGAGAACTGACATCAAGTGTAATTTAATTTATATTTATATGTAACTTAAAAGTTATGAATTTGTAGTAGGAAAAAAAATCAAAAATCCGAAATGATTTAGAATTCAATTAAAGATAGAATTCTAACTTATTTAGGATTAGGTTAAATATTGATAGAAACCTCAATCTCATGGATTGAGATTCTTCTGAAAGTAGGAAACACGATATGACAAGTCACTTACAAGTATACGTGGATCGAAAGATGATGTCATAATTTTTCCTAAAAAAAGAAAAAAATGACAGGAACACATCAGATTTTTTTTCGCTCAACCATTATTTTAGACCCACTACGTAGAAACGATGTAGGCATATTCATTTTAAAAATTAATTGTCAGTCTCCAAAAATTACGAAAATCAAATAGATCGTAAGATCAACTGATCGGACCAATACAGAGGGGAGGGTGTGGGGTAGGCCGCATGTAGCACTACCTTTTTTTTGTTTTAAAATTAATATAATTGTCAAATAGTTTTATCTCAAAAAAAAAAAGTAATATATCTTATAATTTGATTATAACGGGAAACCAAAATAAAAAAGTAGAGATATTCAATAAAAACCTATGCTTAGGATCTAAGTGTAGAGATTTAGGATTGTTGAAATTTTTTCTAGCTAGGGAGGAGGTCATACACAATTTTGATGGTTCCGTAGATGTGAATCAATGAAGACATGCCTTAGAAATTCTAAATAAGAACAATATGTTGAATTGTAAGTCCTGCAAAAATCCAGTGACTCCCGGATCAAAGTCAAGCAAACTAGAAGGAGAATTGCTAAAAGATGTTACTAGCTATAGAGCTCTAGTATGATCACTTCAATACCTATCTCAAACAAGACCTTAATTAACTTACTTTATCAATCAGATAGCACAATTTGGTAAAAGAATTTAAATGCTGTCATCACATTTAAATGCAGTCAAAAGAATTCTAAGATACCTAAAAGGAACCTTATCTCATGACTTACATTTTTCAAAGAACAATGAATGTGATAGAATCATAGGATACTGTGACGCTTAAAGGATTAATAAACTATAAATAATAATTAAAGGAATAAAAACAGATGACTGAAATAACATTAAACTGAACTCAGAACTAAACTGGAATTTCTATTAAGTTTAGTATTTATTAATAGTTTTGGTTAAGTGTTTACTGTGCAGTCAATTTACCCAACACTCAAGTATCGGATATAAAAGAAGCTAGAGGGCTAATCCGCAATAGTTTCAATAAAAGAAAATAGGTCAATTATATATGGGTCAGATTCAAGTGTGTGTTGCGAAATCAAGAGTTAATTAATTAACTAATTAGTTAACAGTTAATTATGTAATAGTTAGTAAAATTTCTATATAACTAATTGTAATTAACTCTAATATTCATTCAGTCTAATACTATAAAGCGAGCGCAACCCAATTCCGGCGACGAAGAGCCACAGGAGATCGGAGTGCACAGCGACAGGAGCCGGCGGGAGAGAAGAATTGGGGAAGAAGAGTAACGGAAAAAAACTAAAACTTGAATTGTGAAAATATCACAAATGTAATTGAATTGATTTTTATTTTAGTTTATAACTGTTATTTATAATATTTGTAAACTACTAATTCTATTACAACCCTGAATCTATTTTTATTACAACCGGGTCCATTCTATGATTTAATTATAAAATCTTCTTCTGGGCCGTTCCATTTAGACTTTAATTCTTCTGGGCTATAACCTGTGGGCTGTAACCTGTATTTAAACTTAACAAACACCACCAAATAACATCAAATAGTTATTAGTTAATATTGATAATTATAACTATAATTATATTTTTATGATTAATACTGATTAATAAATACAAAGTAATTTTCCTTCTAATTCTCCTTCTAAACTAGTCTGTTTGACCACCGATTCACTTTGGTTAAACATCTCTTCAAATCGTGTTTTCCTCCTTCTTCTTCCTATGGCGACTCCGGCAGATGAACTTGTTGATAGATCGCCGGCCGTCTCCCCAACTCGAGCTGCACGTCGTTCTAATAACGCTGACTATGCTGATGATCCAGAAAGTCAACATCAGGATATTGTATATTCATTGGAGAAAATCTAGTTTGCTAGTCATCCAAGAAAAAAGATGCAATTTCTAGATCAAGTGCAGAGACTGAGTATAGAGCCTTTGATATGCTTGTACCTGGAGAAAAGATGATCGGAGCTTCTCCAATCTCTCAACGATGAAAAAATGATTCAATGTTTTTTTTTCATACAAACATGCATGGCTTATATAGCCTTGCAAATTAAATCATATCTTAATGAAATAAGAAAGATATCTTAAATTATAGATCGATAATCGTTAATCAACTAAAATCGGGAAAGAAATCTTAAATTATAGTTACTTACCAAATCAACTTGCATGGGAGGTAATTGTGAATATCTCAAACATAATAAAATAATATCAAATGCAATAGATGTGGGTGGAAGTGCGTGGTGTGCATGGTGTGCATGGAGAGTGAATCTTTTAGTAGACATACTCGTCTAACTTGGATGTCTTTCTTGCTAGTTTGGTCGGCAATATATGGATCGTAGTAAGATGATCATCTTTTATTTGCAATGATTTAAAACACAAAATTAATCATGTGCCCTTGTTATGTTCTAATAATAACTCAACCATCTATATATATGGCTCAAAATCCTGTAATTAAACAAAGGTCTAAACATATAAAAATAGATATACACATCATAAGAGAATTTA
The DNA here is from genome assembly GCA_001185155.1 of Zostera marina. Classification (NCBI taxonomy): domain Eukaryota; kingdom Viridiplantae; phylum Streptophyta; class Magnoliopsida; order Alismatales; family Zosteraceae; genus Zostera; species Zostera marina. The sequence continues at coordinate 561,007 of LFYR01002110.1, forward strand.
TATATAAAAATGAAATTAAACCCAATCGCTTATGTTTTTTAATAGTAACTCATTTGTGCTTCTTTTGTTCTGTTGTTTCTTTCCGTCCAGATAAGTCATGCCGCAATCGTTGTTATAGTCCATTGGAGCACTCATGCCCGCATGTTATGCGTCACGGAATTCAATCTGTCTGCTATCAGTTCGAAATTGTCACCGACCTATATTTGTTCAATGTTTTCTGAAGATGGTAAAACGTAATACAATAATAAGCTTGAACTCAGCTTGTTAAGCTTAAAACTCAGGCTGAACTCGAAGTTTTGTGTAGATACCGGAGTTAGTCTTAACTCTAGGACCTTAAGATCCAATTTTTTCTATATTTAATTTTGATTATAAGATTTTAATTGTTTTGTTTTCTAATTTTAATCACTTAATTTAATTTCCAATAACTTTTATTTTTGATTTGATGGCGTAAGAAATGAGAATTGCTTTTCTTTATATTCTTTTTTTCATATATAGAAAATGACATGATAGATTGATAGAGAGAGAAAAATAATTTAAATTCAAATATTCAACATTTAAAAATATTTAATGTCTTAAGTAAGTAAAAATTCTTAAAATGTAAATTTAATTATTTTCGAATTTTCTGGATCATTTTCAAATGGAGTGATGAAGTTCAATCTTATTTGAAATCTACTTTAATATAATATAATATAAAATAATAATATTGTTGATATCATGGACCCCGGACTGCGGCCCATGAACCGAACAAGCCTCGTCAAAGGCCCAGGCGCACGAATGAGCTTGGCTGGTGAGCCCACGAGACCCAAGGGCAGCAAGAGAATGCTATAAATACTTCCCCTGGTCCACTAGGGGAAGGGATTGACAATTCTAGGAGAACACCAGACTTGCACTAAGTTGAGGCGGAGCCCACACACCAACAAATATAATATAGAATAAAATAAAATAATAATATAAAATAAAATGGAATAGAATCTACATACTAAAGTACAAAACATTCATATTTGTCTATTCCAATTTCTATATTTCCACTTGGGTTGTCTATCGTTCAATTTAATCATTCAATATTATAGTTAAAACTTAAAAGACAGTTAAAACCTCAAACTATTATAGTATTGTTTATCAGTCTATTAAGTATAATTATTTTATAGTCATAGTCCTAGACATACAGCTAGATTCCAGTGTCCATTCCATATAGGGTCTTAATTATAAATTTCTTAGACTTTAAGGAAAAAATGTGAAAATAATCAAATATTTTAATGATTAATAATTTAACTTGTTTTTTGCTTAACTAACTGCGGTGTCAGTCCTGACCTGCAAATCTCCTCCGGCGACGGAGACTCCCACCAACTCGCCGTCTTCTTCTTCATCTCCTGGAAATTTAAAACACACCTGTTGAAACCCAACGATTTCATTTTCCTCCTCATCCTCGCCGATATCCTGCCGGCGACCTTGTCGAATGTCTTATCCCAACCCTCCTCCCACTCTCCACTCGCATTGCACAGATCAACCTTTGTCATGTTCTCATTCTCCGTCCAACTCCACCACCGGTTCAAACCCAACAGAACATCCTCTACACACTTTCCGACACACGCAGGCCGGCAAGGCCGGCACTTGGCCCCGCTCAATGACGCGGTGCTCCCTATCGACGTGACCGGAACGCCATATCCCGTCGGGGGGTAATCGTACATGCGGTCACTCAAAACACAGAACGGTAGTAAACTGTCTTGATACGTCACATTGGAAGTGACCAACTGCGCCTTGAAAGCCGCCTCGGAGTTCAGAAGTTGGTATCCGGAGGATTCAAGCTGTGGGATGAGACGAAGACGTGAGAGTGCAACGGTAGAGGTACGCCGATCACCTACGCCGAACCGATCGTTGAGACCGCCGTAATTCGACCCCGTCGGAATGGTGTATGTGTTTCTTACGAAGTTCGACGATCCAAGCGGCGCCGACCAGTACCCATCGACACGTGTTCGGACAATCCATTCGTATGTTGAGTTAATTACCCTTTCCTCGTGAGCTCTGATCATCGTCAAACACCCTTCTACCATATTAAAGTACTGCAAAAGTCCCTGCTCCGGCAACATGTTACAAACATGTTACTTTTGATCGAAGCTTTTTCTAACCATTGATTAAAAGATTTAAAAAAAAAGGAATATAAAACGAAAAAGTGGAGTTGCTGAGGAAAAGCTGTGTGGATGACCTGGATGCCATTAGGGGAGTTGCTGGAGGTGAGGACTCTTGTCTGTGACTCATCCTCGACGATATTAACTTGTTTGAAGATTCTCACACCGGCGATCCTCGGAGCTTTTCTTAGAAGAGAGAATTTGAAAGCATCTTTATCTAGTGGACTGTGTAGAAACAAATCGGCATTGGGGTACTCCAAAAGAATATTCTTCAAGATGGAAGGCCCGGTCAGTTCGAACTTCCTCGCTGCTCCAACCAGACAGATTGCGATTCTCGACCCATTAACCATCTTCTTCTCTTCCCAAACCCTGCCGGCGACGGAGGAGGAGGAGGAAGAGGAAGGAAGGGAGATTAGGTTGGTAGAAGAGAACTGCCAGGAGACGATGATGAAAAGTACGAAGGATAAAGGCATAATTATCAATAATCTCCATCTCCAGTCTAAACCTTTGGCCCATCTCACAACCAACCTACCCGTCGGAGATGATGGCTTTGTCGGCAGGATTTCCTTGCCTCTCCGATTGTTTTGCCGACAGGGTTTCTTTGCTTCTCCGGTGACGATCATGGCGACGGGATCGAACATGTAGCAACACAATCACACCTGAAAAACGTAAATCAATTTAATAAAACGAAGGAAAAAACGTGGTTCGTACTCCACTAGTCCACAGTCTTCATCTGAAGACCAAAGGACACCAAAAATTTGATGGGAAAAATGAATATATATCTTTTTTCTTTTTTTAGTTTTTTTTAAACGATTTATCAAATAAATCAAGAAAATCCAATGTTTCTATTTTTTTATTTTTTTTAAAGACTAACTTCAAATTAAAATTATACGGATATAGATATACAGAAAGATACAGATAACACGTTAGTAGATTTCATGAAGTAGTCATTAAAAAAATCATTAAAGAGGTCAGTTTGTTCGTTGATTCAGAGTGTTTCAAAAAAAACTGTTGTCATATTTTGAAGACATTTTATGATGAAAGTATGTACAGTAGTGTATGTAGGGGCAAGGGAAAGCAATTACCCCTTAAAATTAATTTGACAATTTAAAAAGGACCTATATGTAATTTTAAATTATATAAGGGTTAAATATAATTTTTACACTATATTTATATTTTAAGAGGGTTAACTTAGAAATATCACATTATATAATTATAAAATACTTTTTAATATATCTCTCAAATTAAAATTTACACATAAATTCATAAATCTCCAAAATTCCCAAATCTTCTAAAATTCACATTTGAAGACTTGAGGAGTTGAAAGACAAGTGAACAGTCTGGACGAGGCTGCAGGCTTGCAGTGACCGAGGGCGAAGGTTAGGGATGTAAAAAAAAAGTTCGATATTCGACGAACTGTTCGATTTGGTTTGGTTTCGATTCGGTTCGGTTACATAAATGAATCGAACTCAAACCTTAAAATAGATTCTTTTAATTAAACGAATTGCCTAAAACTTGGTTGATGATCGACAAACAGTTAAGTTTGTTTAATATTTTTATTATTTATATTATAGACTTATGGAAATAAATTTTGATACTGAAAAATAAACTATTACTAATAAATTTTAATCATTTTTTAAATATATTTAAGTTATATTTAAGTTATACTTAAGTTATATTTAAGTTATATTTAAGATAAATAGACTATGAACTAATTATATTTTTTAAACATGTTAATTTTTTTTGTTTTTGAATATAACTAAATTATATTTTTTAAATATGTTAATTTTTTTACTTTTATATATGTTAATTATAACTAAAATATAATTAAGTTATATTTTAATTTAGTTATATTTTTTATTTTAGTTATATTTTATTATATTTTTATATTTAAGTTATACTTAAGTTATACTTAAGTTATATTTAAGTTATACTTAAGTTATATTTAAGTTATACTTTTATATTTTTTATTTTAGTTATATTTTACTTTTTAATTAAGTTATATTTTAATTTAGTTATATTTTAATTTAGTTATATTTTAATTTAGTTATATTTTAATTTAGTTATATTTTTTACTTTTGAATATAACTAAAATATGTTAATTATATTTTTTTATTTTTGAATATAACTAAATTATATTTTTTAAACATGTTATTTTTTTTTGTTAATTATATATATTTACTTAATATATAACTAAATTACATAACTGATAAAAAAGAATCAATGAACTTTTTGTTTTTTTTTTTACTTCTGTTTTTATTTTTATATTTTATGTAATTTATCTTTATTTTTTTTAATGAAATTTAATTATTTAAAAATAATAATTTAATTAAATAAATAAATAAAATCAAATTGAATTGAATAATAAAATCGATGCTATGGCCTATGCCCTATGGGCTTCTTTCTAGTTTATCTTTAATAATGATAAATTGATAATAGTTCTGTTCTGTCCTTTCTTTATCTTTAATAATTATAAGACTGTAGACTGCAGTTTAGGTATATTATTACTAAAATAGTAAATATCAAAAAAAAAGTTTTTAAAACATTTACCATGGAACTAATTTAGGCAAATACTTCAACCTATCGAAGTAATGGAACTTGAGCAACTATCTTACCACTGCACACCTGTAACACAGAAGACAATAAATATCAGTTTTCAAATAAAGATGAAGAATAAAAAATAACAACTTCTAACAAATAACTGAAACTAATGGCAAAAGGATTAAGGGTTGGTTTAAACGAATCGAATACCATCATATTTGAATTTGAATTCGTTTAATTTTCGTAAATTCGAATTCGACTCATTTACCTATCGAATTTATATTTTGCTATCCGAATTCGAATAACATTTATAAAAAAAACCATTTGATTTATTTTATTTCAAAAAAAATCCAGTATTTAATTTTTTTGTATATAGAATTATAGATGTAATATAGATAATTATAAAATTTAATATAAATATTTAATTTTAAATTTTAAATGAAATCGAATACTCTGATATCCGAATTCGGTTCGTTTAAATCCGGATATTAAAATTAAAATTCGAATTCGTTTATCTAAATTCGTTTAATACTAAACGAAATCGAATTCGAATATTATTTTACCAGCCTAATTAGGAGGGGATATATCCGACTAAATTATTGATTTTTTTTTTGAATTTTTTGTTGATTTTAATCATATTTTCACTAAAAATCAACAAAGAGATGAAAACAATTGAGGGTGAAAGGGTGGGTGGTTAGTGATTTTTAAAAAATAAAAATCGGTTTAAGGTTTAGGGATATAAGAGAGAAATACATTTAAAGATTTGAGGTATAAGATTTAGAGAATATTAAAATTGGGCAGGTTTTCAGTGCAATATCACTATCTACGCCGTACGAAATCCGCTCGTTGATTTGTTTGATGAAATGACAACCGTTTATTTTTAAATAACTATTAAATATGTAATGAAGTATTTATTCGTTGGATAATATAATGTTGTATAGGAATATTTCACGAATTGGTGTCAGTAGTTCATTGAATGCTGTAGATGTTTGGTCCTAGGTAGCTAGTGTCGTACCGTAGGTTACTGACAGTTTTTTTTCCTAACATGCCCTAGGTAGCTAGTGTCGAGCTGTCTTGACATGACAGTTTTTTTTCCAAAAGTCTTCAATGCAAATGTATTTCAATTGCAGAGTAAAACGTACTTCAATTGCAGAGTAAAACGTACTTCAGTTGCAGAGTAAAATTAAACGTACTTCAATTGTAGAGTAAAACGTACTTTGATGAAGCATAGAATCCTGTCGGAGGGCTCGCGGTGTTGCGAGAAGGGCCGGAGGCTCTGAAGTCCACGACGCGTACTCTACGTCAAATCCTGTCAGAGGAGAATAGGCGATTCTGGTGTGGGAATCGGTGATTCTCTCTGTATTACTCTAGTTGTGGTGGAACTGGTAATCTGCCTTTTATAGGGTCCTTGGGGGCGGACTCCGCGGCGAGTATCGCGCCTATTGCCATAACAGGGCGCATTAATAGTCCATTATGACGTAGGCAGGCGGCGAGTAACGGTCGCAAATCGTTTAGTGGAAAACTCAGCAAGCTCTAAAGAGCGAGATCTGTAGCCTACCAATACTGACTCTCTCGACCTCAACTCGGCGATTTACCAATAAAGTCGACGATTTTGTATCCCAACCGGCGATTTACGAGTTAACTCAGCGATTGGACGATGACTTTCGTTTCGCACCGTGGAAGCCTTCCGGGGGTCCGGTATATAGCGACGGAACCCTAGTCCTTGTTGAAGGACGTTGCTGATCGAGAGTGACTGACGTACTCAGACATGTCTTACCAGTACTCCCCCTGAAGATAGCACAAGAAATATGCGTGTATCGCCAATATCCTCCCCCCCCAAGCAAGGTTGTGTGTGATCCGCATCAAGGCCAAAACGACAAGATGAGACAGAATCATTGAGGCCACAACGACACAATGATTCCTGATCCATTAAGGTCAAAGAGACAACATGGACCTGATGCTGACCAAAGCGACAGAATCTAATTCTAGGCCACAGAACTACGTGTTTATAGTCCAATCTTGATCAAAAACGACTTTTGCTGTGCATCAAAGCCAAAACGACAAGATGAGAGAGAATTTTTAAGGCCGAAGCGGCACAATAATTCTTGGTCCATTAAGGCCAAAACGACAAAATGGATCTGATTCTGGCGAGATCTGCAGTCTACCAATACTGACTATCTCGGCTTCAATTCGGCGATTTACCACTAAAGTTGACGATTTGGTAGCCCAACCGGCGATTTACGGGTTAACTCAGCGATTTGACGATGACCTTCGTTCCGCACCGTGGGAGCCTTCCGGGAGTCCGGCATATAACGACGGAACCCTAGTCTTTGTTGAAGAACGTTGGTGGGAGTGACTGACGTACTCAGACATGTCTCACCATACTTCAATTGCAGAGTAAAATGTCTCACCATACTTCTAGAAATGGCCAGGGACATAGATTTTCTTACTCTTGGTAGAAAAATCCTCTCAGTACCCCACCAAAAAAGGATACAACAAATGTCCACAAAAAATAGGAAAAAATTCATAATAGAAACTAAAAAACTAGAAAAAATTAATAACTGGAAATAATATTTAAAATAGAAAAAAAATACAAACAACAAATGCACAAAATAAATAAAAATGAAACAAATACAAAACTTTTCTAAAGAAGAATTTTTCTTCATGTTAAAAAAACCAAGATCACAAATACAATAGTTCAAGCAGAAAACGATCTAACACAATTAAAACAGAAAACCGTCACGTCGAACATAAATTTGGATGCGAACTACATTGTCAGGAACTCAGGATACGTAGTACAGGGAAATAATACTCGTATTCAGAATTGAGAAACAGAGAACGTTGATGCAAGAATTTACAGAAGAATGGAGTATCCATTGGTGCATTAACACTACTTCTTTTTCAGTTCTGGTCGAGAGCTCTCCGACGTATATTTTTCGACCTAAACGAAGGCTACGCCAAGGTGATCCCATATCTCCGTTATTTATTTCAGTTGTTGAAATTCTTAGCATGCAGAAGGGAGATCTGGAATTATTCATAAATGGAGGAGCACAAATTACAATAAAATGTTAATGGGCCAATTATATGCAGGCCGAAATTGTTGGGTTAAAATAGATAATATTCGAGTTAGTTGTAAAAGTTGTTAATCCTTTTGTAATAAAAACAATTGTAATTAACAAGTTTTAATCAATTCAATTTACACTAATCACACTCTCTCCCCCTCTCACACTAACTGTATACATTGACAGTTATTACTGTTAACCTAAGATTTTCTTCTCTTCCTCTTTATTAAAGAACCGGGTTGTGAAGAACCGACGACTTTGAGATTTAACAAAACGAATAATTAGAACGCAATGATTAGTCGATCGCTAGCTAGTTCCACCAAAGTAATGATCACAGTATTGGTTTGACTATGTCTGTTTCCAGGAATTATTTATGAACGTGCGGCCGATATTACTTTTAATTTCCTTGCTGTTAGATCCGATCGAGACGTTAGATCAAGTGAAGCCGGACCTGTGTATACCTCAATTGCCTTCCCGAAGTCATCAGCTCCACTATCCAGATGCACGGGAAATTACTTGACCCAATTCAATCTTTCCCATGAAAATAAAACTTCATAATTAAAATCCCCCATTACAATCCATTTCTAGCTGTCAAACGTTCTTGATATTTGATAAAAATCCTCCTATAGATGCATGTTGTCCAGGTAAATCCGTGATCTCTATTTTGATTCTGGGTCTATTTTTAAAATTTAAACGTCCTAATTTTGTTTTGTTTTGTTTTTATCCAAGCTCCCAAAATCCGAATATTGGGGTTTTTAATTTAAACATACCCGATATATTCTTATATCTGAAGTTCAGTGTATATATATATAATTAACATATAAACGATTTTGAAGAAATTTAGTGTGAGCGCGATGAAAACATTATTGCGTGAAGATGCTAGCTAGTAATAAAAGATAGAGACAGTATACATAGCCAAAAACCCTGATTAGGGTTGATTATAACTAGCTCCTTCGGTTACCATGTACTTTTCATGCATATCCTCCATTCTGATTATAATATATTTTCTCGATCTGTTGGTTACAGAAATCTCACTATTTACTTGTGATTGTAAATTGAGTACAAATGTCGCCTCATATATATACACACACACCCTGAAGTAAATAAAAATCAAAGTATATACATTAAGACGTACTGATCAAAACTATCTAAATTTTCAGTCATCCATCTTAATAGTGATTGTGACCAATTGAGTTAGGTAATCTAGTTGTGTATACTACTTATTAGTTATATGTATATAAATAGTATAATATAAATTTGTTATCAGTTTTCCAATTTTTTGCGACTAGTTATTTATCTACAAATAAAAAGATGTGTGATATATGAGGATAACATTATATATATTTATATATTACCGGTTATATCGTGATAAAAATTAAATAAAAATTACGTACAAAGTTCCCTTAATTAATTAATAGTTAGTTTGATTAGTTGTTCAAGTTAACCCTAATCCTAATATATATGCTACGCTATTATATATGTAAATTAATTATATCTAGTAATTGAATATAATTTTTTTTTATAAAACAAGACCCAAAAAATAGGTATGGAATAGGGGTAAGAACGGGACGGGTCGTGGGCGCGGAACGGGGACGATCCGTCTGAATTATAAAAAAAAAAAATTATAAAAAAAAACTAAAATTTAAAATGGGTAAACTTTTTACCTTGATTTTTAAAAATTATATATCTAATATAATATAATTTAAATTAATAAAAAAAATTAATTATTGAAAAAACCGGGACGACCCGCCCGGGGTTTCCCCCGAGACCCATCCCAGATTATGACCGGAGCAACGGGACAAAAATGAAAAAACGAGACGGAATATCTGCCCCGTCTCCGATTACCCGGTTCTCACCCTTAGTATGGAATGAATGTCTTGGAATATATATAATATTGTCTAAGTTGTGAGACTATTATATATATGTGTGTGCTGGCTATTCAATTGTTTAATTAGTATGGAATGAATGTTGACAAATGAATATATTTATTTTGTTTTTTTTCGTCCCTAAACATGATTCCTACCTACATTCCACACAGTAATTCCTACCTACATTCCACACAGTAATCAATATATATATATATACACAGACTCCTCGGAAACCCTAATTAATGAAATATTTTGCCTCGATTTTGAAGACAGACATTATACAGTTTATTTGTAATTAGGGTTTACTGTAGATAGACATTCAGCTAATTATAGATTAATAATCGGAAGAGGTTTCTGAAAGAAATGAGTGGAAATCTGAAAAACTGTTTTGTTGGGTTTGAAACACTGTTGTTGGAGTTTTCAAAGGAATCTCATGAGAGTCACTTGACTATTTTTCTTTTCTTTTTGTCTATTTCGAATGAAAACAAAAATCACACGTTATCATTCCCAACATGATCTTATAATTCAAATATAATTGATTCGATCGAATGGTAAGCCCTAAAGTAAATGCTAAATGGGTAGCTAATTAATTAATTACTAGCTATAAACCTTAATTTTACATGTGAATCGCTTATAATCAATCAGATGCATGAATGTACAGTTTGAAATGAAAAATTGAATGTGATGGAGAAAGAAACGTAAAAGTTTGCAAAAAAACACCATGTGAGAATCCAATGAGAAAAAGTCAAAAGGAAATATAATTACTGACAGCAGGTAAATTTGTACACGCTCAGAGAGGCCTCCCTTAGAATCAGCTAGCCTATCTATCAATCTATCTATCTAATCTATCTATCTTCTTCCGATCGAAACTCTCATCACATCATCACATTGCCTTTCTGATTTTCTGAATTCTGAATTCTGAATGATGCATGTGAATATCACACCATCGCGCGCTTGTGAATCCTGTGATTCCACACCTTACTACATGCCCCACTTCCAGCTGTATTGCTGGTATGTATGTATATACATACAAACACACACCAACTCTATGCATCTATAGATCGTATATGTTTAATCCAATCCAAACCGTGGTATTTAAACCAAAAGACATAAAAATAAAAAAGGAAGGGTACAGCAGTGAGCAGTACAAGTTTGGAAAAAAATTGAATGTGGGCATGTGTAAAGTTTATATTTTTCTAGTTTAAAACTGTTGACACTGGAGTCTGGTGTGTATTAGGAGATGCTAAATATGAAGAGGAAGGTAGAGACTAAAGATGAATGCATGATCCCATTTCTTACCCAGAAAACGACATAGATGTCTGAGTTTTGGCCCATGGAATCCACTGCTCTCTCTCTGTCTGTGTCTGTCTGCGTCATACTAATTTTAATGGAGGGTTGCTAAGGACTTGAGAAGTTATATATTATCGATCTGATATATACGATCAAACAACACACAAGTAAGTAACCATTCCTTCAGTTTTTCCCCTCTTTCTCTATAGACTGATTGGCCAATTCAAACAAAAACGACAGGTGGTGGTAGAGAATTTGACAAGGTATGTGTTTAATTATATGATTTAGTGTAGTCTTATCTAGATTGGTCTTTTGTCTGTGTTAATAATTAATGCATGATATATTCTCTATTTTTTACCATTACAACTGGATAGCTAGCCTAGCCTGCTGCTACTATTAATTACTTGTATTCTCGATCCATCTGCTTCAATTAATGTTGAATTATTATAGAATTTCTAGTCCAACTCTTCTCTCTTTCTCATTCACACACACCATAAGTATAGTGTTTCGATATAATTAAGTTTGGTTTGAGTGCACTTGTTGGTTTAAATTTCAAGTTTTTGTTTGTTTGCTTGTTTTTTTATGGTGATGTGAGAAGAGACAAAGGGTGAAATTTGGAGGTTTTTGGGAAACTTGTAGTGGCCATAGATCCAAACTGGGTTTTGAGCACTGGGGAAGAAATTGATTTCTTTTTGCTGGTGGTTTTGGATTTGGATTTCGGAGAGGAATTAATGATCGAGCATATGTGTTATTTGAATATATAGAACAAAAGAGGGGAGGCTTAGATTCCATGTTGTGTAGTGAAGATTTTTGTTTTTGTTTTGGTTTTGGTTTTGGTTCGATCGATTTGGACTGAGCGACAGATTGGGAGAAGGAGAAAGGAGGAGAGAAGAATTCCAACAAAATCAAGAAGAAGAAGAAGAAGAAGATAAACAAAGGAAACCAAAGGAAAAAAAAGGTTTGTTTTGTTGGAATCTTGCTTGGAGATCGAAAGATATTTTATTATGGCCGCTTCTTCCTCTTCGTCCCCTTTCTTTGGAGATGTTCAGAATCAAATCAAACACACATCAGAGGAAGTACCCACTGCCGCACTTCCTCCACTATCTGCTCCACCACCGCCGAAGAAGAAAAGGAACCAACCGGGAACTCCATGTAAGAAGTTTATAAACATATCGTTACCAATTGACTTCTTAATGACTTTTGCTTCTTCGCAAACCCTAATATTTTTGCATCCATCCGCACTTTCGACCTTCAAACTTGGATGAATTACGATCCATGGGTTTAAATGTAAAAAAAAGGATTAATCAATTAAACATGATTGTTAATTACTGCAGACCCAGATGCTGTGGTTATAGCGCTGTCGCCGAAGACGCTGATGGCGACGAATCGATTCGTCTGCGAGGTGTGTAACAAAGGATTCCAGCGTGAACAAAACCTACAGCTGCACCGAAGAGGCCACAACTTGCCATGGAAACTGAGACAGAAGAGCACCAAAGAAGCCAGACGCCGGGTTTATCTCTGCCCGGAGCCCACTTGTGTCCACCACGACCCATCCCGTCCTCTCGGAGACCTCACTGGTATAAAGAAACACTTCTGTCGGAAACACGGCGAGAAGAAATGGAAGTGCGACAAATGTTCCAAGCGTTACGCGGTGCAATCCGACTGGAAAGCTCACTCCAAAACCTGCGGCACTCGTGAGTATCGTTGCGACTGTGGCACTCTTTTCTCTAGGTACGTATGTTGCGTCAATATCATGAATCAAATTTTACGTCAATTTCGCTCAGCTGCATGATACTGTGTGTGTTAAGTTGACGTCGACGTAACTCGTAAAGGATGACTGACGAGACTATGCCTCTCCCCATATATATGTAGGAGAGTGATCATGAGGTTGGATATTAGGAGTTAGGGTTTTAATCGAAGCACTTGCATGGGAATCCCATACCACTGCAATTTCTTCTTCGCTTAACTAGCTAGCTAGCTTTTCTTCCGGTTGTCGTCGATCGACGATCGTCGGAGTAATTAAGAGTTAATTAAGAATAGTACTACCTAAGTAAGATTGAGTTTAGATGTCTTAATTAATCTGTAGATTGGAAAGGGTGTTATTTTTCATGGATCGATGAGATCCCTTTTTGAAAACAACGCATGCATAGCTATCCATCTCCAGCCAATTTGAAATCTGACGATCATATTCACGGAATCACGGGTTGCCGTGATTCCATGTAAGCCGGCGACTGGTCCACCTTTTGATGTGTTGTTGTTACTGATCGGGTCAGGTAATCGGGTCACCTCTTTATTGCTTTTCTATATACCAAAGTCGAAAACTCATTTTTAATTTATGCATTTTTAATTAGTAATATTGATCTACCTGCATTTTTCAACTCTTTTTTTGAGATTTAATTTATGCATTTGTAATTAATTAGTAATAATTAGTACTGACGATTTTTTGTTTGTTTGGTTGATGATGCACAGGCGTGATAGCTTCATCACACACAGAGCCTTCTGTGACGCCTTGGCGCAGGAGTGTGCAAGACTTCCCATCGGAGGTCAAATGTACGGGAGCACCGCCATGGCCGGCCTGGCATTTTCTCAGATCAACCCTCAAATTTCTTCTATTCATGACCCGCACTGTTCATCATCCACTGTTCATCTCAATCCATCTTCTTTCCGCGGAGGCGGAGGCGGATGTTCTTCTTCTTCTCACTTGGTGGATCACGATCATCTCGTGTCGCCATCATCATCCAATCATCTCAATCCATCTTCTTTCCGTCCCCCGACTAATCCGTCGGGACCTTCCACCGGCTACTTCTTTGCTGGACTGTCCAATCAAGATTTCAACACTGCCACCGTAAACTCGACAAATCAAAACTCTTTCATTCAAAACAAATCCCATCACGGCCTGATGCAGCTCCCACCAAATATAAATGCGCAGCTCCCGATAAATGCCCCACCGTCTACGACTGCTTTTTTCAACCTCGGCTTTTTCTCTGACACTAATACCACTACAACCAACGTCAGCACCCACACCCACAGCTCAAATTTCATCACACCGGTCGATCATTTCTCTGGGAACGGTGAGCATCACCCAAACGTCGACCTCTATTCCGGGAATCTCATCGGAGATAATATTGGAGGGCTCTCATCTTTCTACAACAATGAATTACACACGGCGGTTCTTCCTCAAATGTCCGCAACTGCTTTACTTCAGAAAGCATCTGAGATGGGTGCAACCAACAACAACGGGCCATCCGTTGGATCGCCATCCATTGGATCAAGCTTTGGAAGCGGAAGAGGAAGTTCGTCTTCATCAAATAACCCTAAACCACCGATTTTCCGAGGATCATTTGGAAGTGGCGGGGACAATGACGGGCACCTTCAAGATCTCATGATCTCTCTTGCCAATGCGAACGCAGGTATGTTGGATTCCAACCACCCGTTATTTGGCGGTAGTATTCATAATCGTCATCACCATCAAGAAAACAGCACCGATGTCGTCGGGTATGATGGGTTTAACACGAACCTGGGAATCATGAACGATGTTAAATTGCACCAAAGTCTATCTGCGGCGGCGGCAACCATGGGAGGATCGGACCAGCTGACCAGAGATTTCCTTGGAGTAGGTGGAATGGTAAGAAATGTAGGAATAGGTGGAGGGCTTACCAGTGCACAAAGAGACCAACATCGTCGTGGGGGACTCGATATCGGCGATGTGTTTGATACCGGCGACATCAAGTCTGTGAATGGCAGATTGCAGTGATTGGACGATGTATATGTCGAGGAATAATGACATTATATATTGAGAATCAAAATGTATTGCATTGCCGGAACCAGGAAGGAGCCCAAGAGTTCGATCAGGAGCCGGCAGGTATGATATAAATATATAATCATATGCATCTAAACATTATTTTTAATTCAATAAATATGTTCAAACAAACCTATATATATAATTAATTTGGAAAATAATTGTGAAGACTTTTATTATATATCCTCGTTATATCCAATCCATAATTAAATATTTAAATTGATAACTTATGAATTATCATCATTTATGCATGCATAAATTATTTCAATCTTATTGGCCATTAATGTTTATAGGTTTTTTCAATCTTATTCTAAAATTTTCATTCCATTATATATACTCACAAAATCAAGATGACATTTTTTTTACAAATATTTTAAAAATTCATTAATTAAAGATAATGAAGTATATATATATATAGATAGATAATTTAAATGTAAATGTAAATGTACATCCCATATCGGAGATTGATGTTTACGCGCGATTAAGGTGAAAAGAATAGTTCGGCGCATTATGAGCATGGGGGAAGTGTAATTAACAATAGTTCTTGATGATAATTAAGTCGTTAAAAAATCTAAATTAAAGAGATCCCACAGAGAAGTCTAAGATCGATTGAGAAAAATAATCTTTTGAGATGATAAAAAGAATCGTCTCAAGGATCGAATCAGAGATTGAGAGGATTAAGTAAAATTCATTGATTAATTCCGTCATTACAATATGTATTAATTAAGGATAATATTAATTTCTAACTAGCTAATCATTCTATTTCTAACAACCAAATGAGATTTTAGTCATAACATAATTCATTTAGGCGGTAGGCCAGCCTAGACCCATCATCTATGGATTCTAAACCTGGATCACCGTTAACTTGTACGTAAATCATCGCATAGTTGAGTCACCACCCTGTCACCCTACAATGCCACTGTTACATACTTCACTTTCTCATGCAATTCTAACTTTATCTTCCAAGGTCCGACAATTCGTATTGACACGACACAAATACGACCCGTGTCAAAAAAAATTAATACAAACATAATCGAATCCGTGTCGACACGACTAAATTTTTATGAAATGACTTTATTTATCATTTCTATTATGAAATGACAATAACTTTTTATGTATTTAGTTCTCACATGAAAAATTGGATTATTTGTCAAATAAATGACGGATTTATCATCTAAAGTATTATCATCATTGCCTAGAGTATTATCATCTATAGAAAAGCAAGCCTTTTGGACTATTTTCTGTATTTTTAGAACTTATGTCCATGTCAATTGTATATTCACAGGATTTTTCTTCTAAATTATTTTCTGATTGGTTTGAACTAACACTACAAAAAAAAGGACCTTGTATGGCGGCCTTTAGATGGCGGATTTCCGCCATCTAAACTTCAATAGTTTAGATGGCGGATGTCCGCCATCTAAACTTTCAGTCCGCCGAGGAAACGTTTTGGCTCGACGGCGGTTCGAAATTTTTTTCGATGGCGGTGTTTAGATGGCGGAAATCCGCCATCTAAACTATCCCGCCCAAAATTTCGAATGGTCCCCAATTTCCAGCCCGATTACCCGATTAAATTGACTTAAGATGGCGGATTTCCGCCATCTTAAGTATTCGGGGACTCGGGCGGAAAAAGCCCGCCCAAATTTCGATTGGGCGGATTTTTTCGGTATCACCGTCGAAACTTAATGTACCTTACATGGCGGAAATCCGCCATGTAAGGTTTGGGGTTTAATAAAAACCCCAAATTCCAGACAGACGCGTTGTCTGTCTGAAATCGTGAGTGCCGCCAGACTGCTTCCCTTCCGCCGACTGCTTCGCGCCACTGCTTCCCCGACGCCGGTTCCAAGCTCGCCTCCGGTAGCCATCACCGTCGTCGGTCCTTCGTTGGTCACATCGCCGGTCCTTGTGAGAAATCGTTCTCCCATTTAATTTTTTTTTATTTTGTAATTTGTTTCTTTTAGAATGGGTTTAATTAGGTTTGAATGGGTTTGATTAGGTTTGAATGGGTTTGATTTTAGTTATTTAATTTGATTTAGTATTTGATTTATAGATGTATGTGATTTTAATCTATAGATTAATGTGATTTGTAGATAGAACGATGGGTTTATTTGTTCTTTCTTATTTGATGATTTTATAGACATAAGATGTAAACTATAATGTGATTTATAGATCTTATTTGATGATTTGATAATTTAGTTTGATTTTGTATGTAAATTATATATGTAATGAATCGATTTGTTTTTTTTTTATTTGTTTAATTATTTTTGTATTAGTTTAGTTTGATTAGGTTTGTATGTAAACTATGTATGTATGATTAATTATTTTTCATTTATTTACTGAAATTTTTGATTATATTGTATTGTGTAATGGTGTATTGTAAATTTTGATTATATTGATTTACTGAAAATTATTTACTGAAAATTTCATTTGTTTAGTGTATTGTAAATTTTGATTATAGTTATTTAATGTAATGGTGTTTTGTTTTTGTTATTTGATTGTGTTTGTTTAATCTAAATGTTTGTTAATTACTCTAAATGTTTACTGTCTAATGAAATAGATTTATTTAGTTTATAGTTATTTATTGTTTCTTGATTGTATTGTCTTAGTGTTTCTATTGTTTCCGCCGCCGACGTGCCTCTTCTCGCCTCCGATAGCCTTGCTTGTCCGTTTTGGTGAGATTTTAAAAATCTTTTTAAGAAATAGTTTATGTGTGTTTGTTGTATTGTTGTATGAGTTAAAAAAATCTATGGTATGTTTAGTTTATAGTTATTTATTTTTTCTTGATTGTATTGTCTTAGTGTTTTTATTGTTTCCGCCGTCGACGGGTCGCCTCCGATAGCCTTACTCGTCTCGCGTTTCCGTTTTGTTGAGATTAAAAAAAAAAAAATTATGAAATAGTTTATGTTTTTATTGTATTGTTTAATTTTATATAATTAATTTTACATAATTAATTATAACTAATTTAAATAAATAATTACTGTTTCTAATTTAATTAAATAACTACTGATTTTAGATAATGTACAAATGAATGAAAATAAATATTTTATTTACTGTTTTGAATTAAATAATTAATTTTATTTTAATAAATAAATAATTAACTGTTTTTAAATAATTTAAAAAATAATTAAAATAATTATTTTATTTACTGTTTGTAATTAAATAATTAATAATTTAAAAAAAAAAAAAAGAATGTACGGTTTGTAATTACTGTTTTTTAATAAATTTATTGATTTTAATGAATTTAAATTCTATTAATAATAATTAATTTGCATGAAATTAGAATTTTTAAGTAATAATTATTAAATTGTATCAAAATAATTTGTTAATTAAAATGTTAATTAAATAATTAAAAATTATTTAAATAATTGTAATTAAATATCAATCTAATTAATAATTTATATGAATCTATATCTGAATTAATTATTTGCATGAATTTATATGGATCTGTTTGAATTATTTTCTGTTTTTAAATTATTTAAAAAATAATTAATTTATTTTTGTTTTTAAATAATTTAAATTTTATATAAAATATTTAATGTGTTTTTTATTTGTTATAGGTTTTTCAAAATCAAGATTGAAGTAAGTTTTGGATTGAAGAAAAGCTCATTTGCGGTAAAAAATATATAATTATATTTAATCAATTTATTTTCAATTTATTTAATTTGTTGTTAAAATAAATGATTAAATTATCATTTTAATTATCAAATGAAGTAAGAAAAATTAGTATTTTATTAATTGATTGACAATTATTAAATATTAATTTTTTAGTAATGCAATATTTGCATGAAATAATATACGATCATTTTAATTATTTAATTAATTATTAAATTGAAATAATAAAGATTAATTTGCATGAAATTATTATTTTTCTAAATAATTAGTAATTATTAAATTGAAATGTTAATGATTAATTTGCCTGAAATTAAAAATTTGTTAATTAATTAATAATTATTAAATTGAAATGTCGATGAATAAAATTTGCATGAAATAATATATGATCATTTTAATTATTTAATTAATTATTAAATTGAAATAATAAAGATTAATTTGCATGAAATTATTATTTTTTTAAATAATTAATAATTATTAAATTGAAATGTTAATGATTAATTTGCCTGAAATTAAAAATTTGTTAATTAATTAATAATTATTAAATTGAAATGTTAATGAATAAAATTTGCATGAAATTATAGAAATCATAATGAATAATTATTAAATTGAATGATTTTAAATTGAAATAATAATCATTAATTTTCCATGAAATGATTAATTAATTAATTATTTGTTTGTTTAAAAAATATTAAATTAATAAATTTAATATTTTTCTAGATTTTTAGAAATGCCACGTAGAGTGAAGCAATTACCTCGTCGGAGGCCGCTCTACCACCCAATCCCCAAGATGCTTTCCGGTTTTATCTCCCGGTTCATCCAGCACCGGCCTATAAAAAATTGAACTAGCTAGATTACGTACCTAGTTCAATAATTAGCTAGATTTTCCCAAAAAATTGAACTATAACTAATATTGTAATAGTCAAATAATTTTTATCTAATTAATTATAATTCGATAAAAATTTAAATTTTTAGGATAATGTCGAACGTTATGAAAGTACCCGATAAAGCTTGGATGAGTTTAGATCGGTTTTCGAAAGAATACGGCGAAGGGTTAACAGCTTTCACTAATTTCGCCATTTCGAATT
>LFYR01002110.1:584113-635120 GCA_001185155.1 Zostera marina
CGGATTTCCGCCGAGGATCACTTTAGATGGCGGAAATCCGCCATCTAAAGCCCGCCATACAAGGTCGGATTTCTTGTAGTGTAACAATCAGACTATTTATATCTTCTGAATTTTTATTCAGAAACTCATCACCTTGAACCTGAAAATGCTTTATTTTCAGACTATTGTCTACCTGTCCTGAATTGCTGTTAATATTCAGATTATCACCCTGTATTTGAGAGAATTTTCAAAAATTATTCTCTGGTTGATTTAGACTATCAATTACTAGGTGATTTATATCTTCTGAATTAATATTCAGAACATCATCATTTTGATTCTTATGTGTTTTTCTTTTTGGGTTGTTCTCTGCCTGCCCTAGGGTAGTGTCCAGAGCAACATTTTTATTATTCTGATTATAAATTGGACTCTGAATTTGATCAGTGCCTAATCTTGCTTCTATTGATGTTGTTTTTGTATTATTGTTAAGATTTTCAATGATTTGTATATTTTTATTTTGGTTTAGATTCTTAGAATTAAACTTACTTGTTCTAGAATCTTCTAATGAACTTCCTCTTAACATTCTATCTTTATGTTTACGTTGTTTTGAGTTTGTTTTCTGAAAAAACTTATTTTCTGAATTTTGCTCATGGTCTGAATGTATATTGGTTCTTCCTTTGTTCTGAACAGGTACAACTGAACTTTTAATATTAGAGCTTAATATCTTAGTTTTTTCAGATATTTGAGACTCTAATTTTTCTTTATTTTGAATAGAACCATTTTCAGACCTTACTGAGTTTTTATCTTTGTTTTTATAATCATAATGTTGATATATAATTTTATTATATATCTCTTCACATGATCTTATATTTTCAGTTTGAGGTTGTTCATTTTTATAAAACTCATCTTTAAAAGGGAAAACACTTTCTCTAAAAACTACATTTTTAGAAATATGGAATTTTTTGGTTTTCATATCTAATATTAGATAACCTTTTGTATTTGATGAAGGATAACCTTTTTTTGGTTCCCATGAATATGTCTTTAAAAGTTCTTGGAGAAAATTTGTGTTCTCTAATGTTGGTTATTGCATAGCATAAACAACCAAAAATTCTTAAGTTTTCATAACTTGGTGCTTGGTCATTAAGCACTTCAAATGGAGTTTTATTTTGTAATACTTTGGATGGGGTCCTATTTATTATATGGGTTGCTATGTTTACACACATTCCCCCCAATAAATCAAAGGAATTTCTCCTTGAAAATGCAAAGATCTAGCCACCTCCAATAAATGCCTATGCTTCCTCTCTACTATAGCATTTTGCTGAGGGGTATATGGGCATGTAAGTTGGTGTGTTATTCCATTTGCTTCTAGCAAATGTTTGAAGGAATGTGAGGTCAATTCACCTTCACTTTTTATTATTTTTACATTTTTGTTAAATAGATTTTTAACTTTGATTAAGTAATTTTTTATGCATTATTGGGCCATGTTTTTAGTTTTTAACAAAAAAACCCAAGTTACTCTATTCAGATCTTCTACTATGGTTGAAAAAAATTAAAATCATCATGGGTTGTGATTGGGAATCTACCCCAAACATCTATATGAATAAGATCAAAAATTTCTTTTTGATTTTGAAGTGCTATTTTTGAATTTAAGCTTGGTTTGCTTGGCAATTGGGCATATATCATAATTATCTTTAATTTGGCACAGACTTTTGTCTAATTTTGAAAAACAATTTTTATTCAAAAAAACACTGTTATTCTCATCACAAGCTGTTTTACAATTATTATCTAGAATATTTGAAGATAAATTTCTTTTAACACTAATATTTTCAGCCTTGATAAGTATCTTCATCTTCTCTGAAAATGTGGCCTAACCTCTTGTGCCAAGTGTCCATCTCTATGATTGAATTTGCAGAATCAAGGGATTGTGGCTTTAGAAAGCAAAGGCCATTTTTACATTCACCTTATCCAATCACTTTCCCTGACCTGTTTTCCTGAAAATTGCATCCATTTTTGCAAAAAATTATATTTAGATTTGAATCATTTGCTAATCTATTTACTGAAATTAAGTTTACCTTAAATTGTGGAATATATAACACATTTTTAAGGATGATATTTTCAGATATGGTTATGTTCCCAGTGGAGGTTACTTTGCATACTTCTCCACTAGGAATGGTCACATAATGCTCATATATATTCCTCTTTGGGAATGTCATCAAAAAAATGAATGTTTTCCAGTCATATGTTGAGATGCATTAGTGTCAATAATCCATGTATTTTTATATTCTAAAGTATTAAAAAAATAAAACATACCAGTGGATTTGCTTAACAAATCTTTGAGTAATAGCAATTCCTCATTGCTTAGATTAGGGACATTTGTTGAAGTACTAGCTTGATTTGCATAATCTTTAGCTTTCTTGTGTTGGTTTGGTTGATAACTGTTTTTTTTGAATTTCTTTGGGAAGCCAACAATGTGAAAGCAATCTTCCCTAAGATGGCCAAAATACTTACAATTATCATAGTAAAGCTTAGTATCTAGTTTCTTTCCACTTCTACCATATACTCCTCTTTTCTTTGATTCTTCTTTCTTTTCTTCCTTATCATTTTTTTTGCATAGAAAGCTGTTGAGTTACCTTCTATTTTTTCTCTAAAGTTTACCTTTTGTTTCTCTTCTTGTATGACTAAAGAGAATACTTGATTCATGGAGGGAAGCTCAGAATATGTCAAAATTTGACTTCTTAAAATCATAAAGTCCTCATTTAATTAGACCTAAAAGAAACTGATGAGTCTTATCCTTTTCTATTTTCTTTATATGGGTGCACACATTGTGCAAAACTTACACTCAGGTTTTTCTCTCTCTATATATTGATCCCATAGAGACTTAAATTTATCAAAATAAACTGAGATGCTATCATTTGATTGACTTAAAGTATGATTTCATACCTTAATTAGTTTGTTATGGGTGTATTCTTTTACTTGTACCTCTCTTGTAGTTCAAGCCAAGCTTCATATGCAGCATATGTATGGATTAATGTAGAGGCTATCCGTGGACTGACTCCATATATTTATTATCCATGACAAAACCAAACCATTTACCATCTCCCAATCTTCAAAATGTTGTTTTCTTCCTTGACACTAGGGACAGATTCATTGAGTTGGCCCATGCAACATAATTTGCCTCTCCTGTGAGTTTATCAGAGTCCATGCTTGCACTAGAGTGATCTCCAATAGTTAAAAAATAAGGAGATTTCCTTGGAAATTTACTTTTTAGTTTTTACTGAATTATTCCTTCTTTTATTCTCAGACTTTCTTTTGTTTTTTCTTGAAGATCTAAAAAACTTACCATCCTCCTCAGAACTTGAGGATGCCGTTGATTTCCTTGAAATGCTTTTTAAAGAACCCTCTGTTTCTTGTAGACTGTCAGAACTTGATTTCGCGGAAAAGATCCAAAGATTTACGTCGTTTCCTATTGCTGATACCATATTAATCTATATGTTTCCCACACCGTGAATGAAACTGGGCACGAGATCGTCGGAACTACTGCGCCAGACTGGAAGAAATAGAAAGACTGGGGGGAAAATAAGTTGCTTTTCTCTGTAGCAACGATTACTGTAAAACTGTTAACACTAAGAACAATTAGTGGAAACTAATTATTTTTCATTGAAATTAATTGATTACATTGTTAAGTTTATATAACCAATTATTTTACATTTACACTAACTAACAAATAAAACAGAAACCGGCCCATTCTTTTTAGCCCAGTCGAATTAGCCTAGAAACATTTGCAACTTTCACCTCCGTTTTTATTATAATGTTTTTCATCAGTCTAGGTGAAATTGCCTGCACATGAAAACTTAATAGGAAATTGATAAAACATATTATTAGGTTTGTTTATTAGATTTAAGTCCTCGATTAATTTAGTTATTTCTCTGTTTATATTATTAAGTCTTGTTTAATGGTTTAATTAATTAGCTGATTATTCTTTTAGAAGATTCATTTTTTCCAAGAATGAGAGAAGATAACTAACGTCTAGAAAAAAATAAAAATGGAAAACTATTACCTCTAACAACTCAAAACAAAGGAAGTCGGGGATTTTTATACCGAAATCTTACCTTCTTTGAGAAGATTTGGAAGAAACGTTTCGGTGGAAAATCTCGTATGCCGAGGGTTTAGGGTTTCACTTTGCGTTGGTAGTCTTGGAGATGTTGTCGTAGTCGAAGTATTCTTCCGCTAAGAATATCCAACCTTCCGGATTTGACCCATCAAACTTGGGACAAAAAACCTTCATCAAATGTTCGTTTGCCGAAGACGACGATCCTCCACCGTCGTACGTCCGCTTCCCGTTTGATTTCGACAATCTCTTCATTTACACGGTCATTTCCAGTCGCGCTCTGTTAGTTTCGCTATCGTCTGATCCTGTTTTCGGGTTATATCTGAGATCCGAGCAATCTGTTCATCTATCACCGTTATTACTGTTTTATCTAGCTTCTCAGAGGAACCACCTCCGGATGCCATCTAGTTAAGATTTTCACACAGTTATGTAAGAACTAAAAATTCTTTCAGAAAGAATAACACCTCCCTGTTTAGGATATGTCGATAGTTGTATCACAGATTACGACTTTGAATTTTTTTTTAGTCGTTTACGACTATACACCCGAGCTGCGGCGGAAGGAGATTGAAAGCACTAATGTAACGTGGTAACCAGAGACTGACGTTGTCGGACAGAGAAGATGAGAGGGAATAGAGTTGTCCAGGAGTATTGGATCGTAGAAGGAAGAAGATTATTTATCAAATATTTGTTATCCTCGTCGGGATATCTCATTGAAATATATAGAGTCATAAAGCAATAAAGGCACTGTCATCTAACTAACTATTACAGAGACACTACTAACTGTAAATAAAGTCCTGCTGCTGCGTAGTGGTCGTGCGTCGGCCAGAACGGCGGGGCGCATCTCCTCTCGAGTCGTGGGCAAGCGCTGTGTGCAAGTCTACGTCCCAATGTTAGCGTAATAGGTCCACGTCTAGTTGGAGTGGCACTGGCCACGTTACATTCCACCGGTTACCAACTTTTCTGCCAGCCGTTGATTACAAAATAAAAAAATGGAAGGTCACACTATAAGCCGGTAATATTGACTAACTCTAGCTTTTCATCTTGTTTATTTTTATGTTTTTTATTTACATTTAAAAAATTGTTAGGTTCAAATGGTGAAGTTTTACATGAATAAGTTATATGGTGAGTCTTGTTCGAAAATGAATGTGGATGAGATCAAAATTATCCTTCAACCATTTTATTATGAATATACACAGAAAATACATTGTGACAAATTGAAAACAGATATTATTTATAGGGTAAACTTCATGTGCGTCGTACATTACTACCGTTCGCTTAGTTTTACATACAATTGTTGTAATATCTGTATGACATTATTTATCTGTTGGGTATAAGGAAGTATATGTTGTACTGTAGTTATGGTGTCTCAATTTTTACCAACATATTGATTATGTCAGATAAATAGTAACAACCTAAAAAGAGAAATTTAAAAATACATTTATAAACTATAATAGTGCAATGAAAAATAAATTTTTTGATTAAAAGTTAAAACAGTACATCAGGTTACAAACTATATATACGATACAGATATTAGTTTGTATAAGGTACGACTATTGTAAATAAAAAGTACGACATCTGAAATGAAAATAGCACGACAACAGAAAATAAAAGTAGGATATCTGAAATGAAAATAGAACGACAAAAGAAATAAAAATTACGGCAACAATAGAGGTAAAAGCCAAAAAAAATTTAGAAAGAACGTCTAATATGGGAATAGTAGTGTTGGTCATCTTCATTCAAGTATCTTTCTTGACTCAAAACCTCAATGACATGAAGATTGTTGCAATAAGGAAGACATCAATGACCTCTACTAGTGTAGGAAAGATATCAACGACTTAGACCAGTTGTCATAGTGATTGACAACCACACTTCATTCCAAGAAGATAAACATTAAATTTGGAGTTCAAAAATTTACCTTAGAGACGATATTGATGGTGTTGAAGCTTCCTTAGGATGAAGAAGAATGAATGAAATGGGAGGAGAAGAAACATAAAAGTGTAAAATGATAATGATGCACTATCGTACAGATTTATTAAAGTTGCATCTATCATTTACAGTGGACGTATCATTAATGATGTTGTACGATTTTTTTCCAAATGAAAAAGAAAATTTATTGCCATTATTATACTCTACCATAAATCTAGGTGAATATTCAATTTGTGTTGAAAAATTAATTTTTTATTACACAATAGGTAATGTGATATACCGGTTACTTTAGATAATCTCGAGATCCCCACCATGTGTTGTACATAGGTAAATAAAAAACGCTAAACGCAATATATGATGTCCGATGTCAATTGTGTGGTGAATATGTGAATGACGCATTTTGACACACGACGTACGGTGCACGCACATTGATATTTTCGATTATTTATATATAAATTATGTATAATACATATTTAATTTTTGGTTTATTGAATGATTGATATTAAGGTAAAAGTATTTTGCGAAAAAACACAACCCACACACCACAACACAGAGAAATTTGCAAAAGTTTCATCGATATTTTGAAACAAAAACAATATCTACCGTATGGAAAACAGAACTTGAGTGTTACTATGATGATAACTACGCTCCAAAACAATAAGGTTTTGATATTCTGAATTAATGGAAGGTACATCAACCAAAATATCACATTTAAAATTGCAAAAAATTTATTGCCATACCGGTCTCGACAGTTGTATCAAAGTCCGCTTTTAGCATTGGTGGTCGAGTCATTCACAAGTATCGAAGTTCACTGAATCCTAAAACAGTTGAAACTTTGGTGTGTGCTCAAGATTAGTTGCGAAACAGACGTTTGGATAATTTAATTTTATTACTAATAACTTAACAACTTGTATTATTTAATATTTTATTAATTTAATTGCATGTATGAATTTATCTACAATTTTAATGAAAGTGGTGAAATTTAAATCAATAAACTCGATTGAAGATGAAGTAATTGATAACGATTGTGAGAAAGATGAAAATGGTATTATAGATTTAGACTAATTAACTCTTATTTAATTAAATATTTAACTTTGTTGTTGGTTGTTACTGTTTCATGTGTATTAAATATTATAGACCTAAAATGATATTTTTATATTTTAAAATTTTACTAAATTTTTTATTAACTATTTTGGTATAATTATTGATTTATTGTAGTTAAATTTTTTTTCCTATTTAGACCCAGCTCATACCCGGATTTTTTTATAGGTTTAAACTGGGTCCGGATCCAAGCCAATCAATCCAGACCTGGACTATTTACACCTTTAGTTTTTAAAAATTAAGGTTAAAAGTTTAGTCATTTTAGATTCTTTAACCTTACTCTTTTGTTTATATTTATAATTTTTTTTAATTAATTCCAGTACCTGGTCTCCGGGTCCAAGGCAAGGGTCAATCAACCTGACCCGTCCCGTGAAGACCAGGACGGATCACGGGGATTGGGCCATTACCCGCCCCGTTCTCACCTGTCACTAATATTTTTAATGAAGTGATCTCATTTGTCATATTATATCGGTGAGCTATATTGTTTTTGCCAGAAATTTTTTATGACATTTTCAGATTTATAAAACTTGGAAACTCAAAATATTTACAAATTTAATAATATGAAACAACTTGATCGAAAATAGATATTTTCTCTGTCGACTGTCTTCAGTTCTGGTTTGTGGAGATAGATGCTTGAATAGTTGAATGTGTAGTCGACGTCTGGAGATGAGAAATGTTCGGGTAATGGGAGAACGGAGGTGATGTGGGAGAGAGGAAAATGTTCAGGTATGGGAAGTGACAAGGGATAAGAAATGTCTGTCGGTGGTTGTTCACGAAAGTGATGGTTGAGTAGGTTGTCGGAGTTTTCTTCCGATGACGTGACAGTTTTTTTGGACGATATGGTACTAAGAATTCATTTAAATTGTCAACGACGGTTGAGAATAAAATCCCAACATGTTTGCCCACTATTTACGAACAAAAAAAAATTTAACCTTCCCTCAGTTATCTGAATCTCCGGTTGTATGAACTGCCCTCCCAACTCAATCCGTCAAGGTTTTCTCACCCTCTTTCTACATGGATTTAATCGATTTTTGTCTTGCCCTATTCCTACACCCGTCATTCAACACTTGGGTACCAAACTCGACATTGCAAACTATTTCAGAGCTGTCCAGTCATACACCCTTTCCAAGTCCCTGGACCATGGAAGGAAAATACACCAAGATATCCTCTGTCACCCTGCACATTTCAACAATCCCCAACTTCTCGACAAGCTCGTACATATGTACTTGTCGTGTGGGAGGATTGATTTGGCCCGTGAGGTGTTCGATGGAATTCCTAAACCAGCTATTTTCTCATGGAATTCCATGATCAGAGCTTATTCTTGGAACGGACCTTTTCATCAAGCTTTGGAGTTGTATTATGATATGAGGAAACAGGGTTTCTTGCCCAACAAGTTTACTTTTCCATTCGTTCTCAAGGCATGTTCTGCTCTGAAAACATTGGAGCATGGCGTTGTCATCCATAGACATGCTGAGAGTATGGAGTTGGATGCTGATGTCTTTGTTTCCACGGCTTTGATAGACATGTACATCAAATGCGGCCAGTTGGATGAGTCGTGCAAGGTGTTTCGTAAAATACCGTGTAGAGATATAGTCGCATGGAATTCGATTGTTTCGGGCCATTCTCTTCATGGTTTGTATGATCGAACAATTGGCTTGATTTTGGAGATGCAAAACTCAGGTTTAACTCCCAATCTATCCACCATTGTTTCTATTCTTCCTGTGATCGCCCACGCAAAACAGGCAAGACAGGTCAAGACTATTCATGGCTTTTGGGCAAGGAGAGGTATGGAACGAGGAGATGTTTTGGTGGGAACTGCACTGCTTGATGCATATGGAAAATGCAAGTGTTTAAGTTATGCCAAGAAGATATTCGACATAATGCCCGAAAAGAATGAGGTTACTCTGAGTGCGATGATAGGTACGTATGTGCAGTTTGATCTGATGGAAGAGGCAATGCAGGAATTTAACAACGTAGTATCCCAAGGCTTCCAAAAACTCACATCAACAGCACTTGTCTCTATAATTCGAGCTTTTGCTAAGTTGGCAGATCTTTCTAGAGGAAGCATGATACATGGCTATTCAATTAAAACTCACTTTACTTCTGATACCAAAGTCGGAAATACACTTCTATCAATGTACACTAAATGCGACGATTTAGATGCAGCCCTTGTGTTCTTCGACAACATGAATTCCAAAGATACTGTTTCTTACGGTGCAATAATATCTGGTTGTGTTCAAAATGGCAAAGCCAAAGAGGCATTACAGCTTTTCCGAAAGATGTGGATGTCAAATGTAAAACCTGACATTACAACCATGGCCAGTGTCGTTCCGGCATGTTCCCATCTGGCAGCCCTACAGCATGGAAAATGCAGCAACAGTTGCATCATTGTGCTGGGATTTGCTAAAGACACTTCAATTTGTAATGCACTTATAGATATGTACGCAAAATGTGGGAGGATAGACTATGCAAGAATGGTTTTCGATAGAATGTCAGATAGAGATTTGGTGTCTTGGAATTCACTGATTATGGGTTACGGGATTCATGGGCTGGGACAAGAAGCTCTCAAAGTATTCTTTAATTTGCAGATTAGTAGTTCGAATCCTGATGATATCACATTCATCTGCCTCTTGTCGGCGTGCAGTCATTCTGGCCTCATTTCAGAAGGAAAAAAATGGTTTCAGTCAATGAGAAAAACTTATAATATTGTTCCGAGGATAGAACACTATGTCTGCATCATCGACCTCTTAGGTCGTGGAGGGCTACTTGACGAGGCTCATGATTTCATCAAACAGATGCCATCCGATCCTGATGTTCATGTATGGCTTGCTCTGCTTGGTGCTTGCAGAATCCACAAAAACATCAAATTAGCCGAACATGTAGCAGCACAGATCCAATTGATAGGTCCTATTGGTACTGGGAATTTTGTTCTGCTATCTAACATTTACAGTGCTGCCGGAAGATACGATGAAGCTGCGAGTATCAGAATTGTACAGAAAGAAATGGGCTATAAGAAAATTCCGGGTTGCAGTTGGATTGAAGTTAAAGGAATCATTCATGCTTTCACTGGTGCAGACCGGTTGCATCCGGAATCGGCCAAGATATATGAATATCTCTTGGATTTACTGGTGGAGATGAAAAAGTTGGGTTACAATGCTGATACAAGTTTCGTGTTGCAGAATTTAGAAGAAGAAGAGAAGGAAAATGCTCTTCTTTATCACAGTGAGAAGATTGCGATAGCGTTTGGTATAATCAGCTCGGATTCTTCTGATCGTCGACCTTTATTTGTCACGAAGAACCTTCGTGTTTGTGGGGATTGCCATAATGCCATAAAATTTATCACCCTAGTTACTAAAAGAGATATATCTGTGAGAGATGTCAGTCGCTTTCATCATTTCAAAGATGGTATCTGCAACTGTGGAGACTTTTGGTAAGAATGGTAATAAATTAAATTTGGATTCTGTATCAACTGAATGGGGGGGGTATTTAAGTCACATCACCATATTTTTTGGCGGGTACCACACCTCCTAGATTTGATTCTACATTGGTTAAAATTAAACAAACGGAGGTGAAAGCAAACAAGAAAAAGCAAAGAATAATCAAGAGACAGAATTAAAAGGTGAAGAAAACCCCAACTATGTTCACATCTTTGGTTCCCCAGAATTGAATTCTCAACATTGGTTAATTCTTTCTCTTGCTTAAGGTCTTTATCTGGGATTGCTTCGCTACAAAAATGTTCTTTCACCTCCCATGGCAGTTTCTCCAGTTTGGATTTTTCATGCATTTCTACACTTGTCTAAGAAAATTCCAAACAGTAGAAATGCAAGAAGTCACTTCTGCTATAAATTCTTTCCTCTTCCAACTTATAGTTTTCCATCTGATTCATAAGACTCAAGAGTTTTCAACACGTACTCAATTTAATTATCTGGATTACCAACAAAAGTCCAAGATATGTCATCTGTTCGTAGCTTCACACGATCAGACAGCATCGCTGATAATATGCCCGAGGCATTACTTCAGAGCAGATATCACATGAAACGATGTTTTGCTAGGTATTTTTAAATCATACCTTGAAA
This sequence comes from Zostera marina, assembly GCA_001185155.1. Taxonomy (NCBI): domain Eukaryota; kingdom Viridiplantae; phylum Streptophyta; class Magnoliopsida; order Alismatales; family Zosteraceae; genus Zostera; species Zostera marina. Next base: position 595,301 of record LFYR01002110.1, read on the forward strand.
TCTTGAATTTATTCGTTTACTTCTTCTTTTAATGATGTTATCATGCATGCGATTTTTTTTGTTCAGCTATGTCTCAAAAGGAAAGAGGTTGATGAAGAATCAGTTGTTGATGGAAGAGCTTGAGGCCTCTATGGATGATAGAGTTGAAAAGGCACGAGTCGTGGAAGGTTTCCTTGGCTACATCATACTTTCAACTCAGGTAAATACTTTGGCATTGCCGTTTCTATTTTAAATTTTTAGCCATCGGCTTTTCTGTATTCAATTATGAAAATGGCTTTGTTCTGATATTATACGCAGGAAGCTGCAGTTCTTCCTCCATTTGTTGCTTTTGCTGTTAGACCAAATCCTGGAATATGGGAATTCGTTAAGGTGAATTCTGAAGATCTCAGTGTAGAAAATATCTCACCTAGAGACTACCTTAAGTTTAAAGAAACCATATTCGACGAAAAATGGTATGAGAAAAATAATTGTTACACAAATAAACCCTAAATGGCTAAACATAAATTCATGTTCTCTTAATTACATACCAATATTTTATAATCATCATTGATAGGGCAAGAGATGAAAATACATTGGAGGTGGATTTCAGAGATTACGATGCACAAACACCTCACCTCATTAGACCTGAATCAATTGGTACTGGACTTCAATTCACAGCAAGATTCTTAGCTTCGAAGCTGAATGGGACAACTGAGACTACAAAACCATTGTTGGATTACTTACTGGATCTTAACCATAGAGGAGAAGTAAGAAAATCAAAAAAGATTACATAAGAAACAAAATTGTTTTTTTTTTTACCTTTAAAGCAAAAAATAAAAATATATAACACTTTTTTGCAGAAATTAATGATCAATAAAATCTTAGATAATCTAAACAAGCTTCGGACTGCAGTGCTTATGGCTGAATCTTTCGTCTCTGAACTTCCACCACACACACCTTTCCAGAAATTTGAGCAAAGGTGATTATTATTTGATCATCCATAAAAAGAAAAAAATAATTTGTTGAGAATCATGAATCTAATTCATTACTTATATCTCTATGACACAGATTCCAGCAATGGGGATTAGAGAAAGGATGGGGTGATACCGCCAAACATGTTAAGGAGACCATGAACTGCCTGTCTGAAATCTTTCAAGCTCCAGATCCTGTGAACATCGAGAAATTCTTTGGGAAAGTTCCTTCCATCTTCAGCATTGTGATATTCTCTCCACATGGCTATTTTGGCCAAGCAGATGTTCTCGGTCTGCCAGACACTGGTGGACAGGTATGAATCTGAAAATTTCAATCTTTGATGTCAAACTCCATGGAAGCATTTTCATTTCTCATTTTACAGGTGGTTTACATTTTGGATCAAGTTAAAGCTATGGAGGAAGAACTTCTAGTAAGGATTAAGAAACAAGGACTTGATGTGAAACCTCAAATTCTTGTGGTATGTTTGAGATCACGACATCATATCTACTAATAAAAAACAGAGTTTTCTCTTGGTACAAAGAGATTAATGACCTGTTATCTGATTATGAAGGTAACACGGCTCATCCCAGATGCTCATGGGACCAAGTGTGGCCAAGAATTGGAGCCAATTCTCAACACCAAATACTCGCATATTCTTCGTGTACCATTTAGGACGGAATCTGGAATTCTTCGTCAATGGGTTTCCCGTTTCGATATCTATCCATACCTTGAGAGATTTGCTCAGGTAAAGCACTAATCAATCTTGTTGATCAATATCCTCTTTTTTTATCCTACCATCAATTTGGGGAACTAATATATTTGAATTTACAGGATGCGTCTGTTGAAATCCTTGACCACATGGAAGGGAAGCCAGACCTAATAATTGGAAATTATACCGATGGAAACTTGGTGGCTTCTTTGATGGCAAGCAAACTTGGAATAACTCAGGTTCCTCGTCTCATCCATTTAATAACATTTAAAAAAAATTATCTATTTAAGATATCTTAGATTAATGTTATATTCATATTGGTAGGCTACTATAGCTCATGCTCTTGAGAAAACCAAGTATGAAGATTCTGATATCAAATGGAAGGAATTAGATCCAAAGTATCATTTTTCTTGCCAATTCACAGCGGATATGATCGCTATGAACTCTTCGGATTTTATCATCACCAGTACTTACCAAGAGATAGCGGGAAGGTTAGAGATTAACAGTGCTAATTTATTGTTGTTTATCACCAGCACTTTCAGTAATTTATACTTTCCTATCTCTTGGAATGGCAGCAAAGATAAGCCAGGGCAGTATGAGAGTCATTTGACTTTTACACTTCCAGGACTATGTCGATTCGTATCAGGAATCAATGTTTTTGATCATAAATTCAACATTGCCTCACCTGGGGCTGATCAATCTGTATACTTCCCTTATACGAAGAAGCAAATGCGTTTGACTTCATTCCATCCTTCAATAGAAGAGTTACTCTATAACAAGGCTGATAATAATGAGCACTTGTAAGCATTTCATTTTCAATTTTATTAAAAAAAATTATTTTCACGTTTCCTAAATTCTAATAATCATATTTCATGATTAAATTAAAAACAGCGGGTACCTCATGGATAGATCAAAACCGATCATATTCTCGATGGCAAGGCTCGATACAGTGAAGAATATAACTGGGTTGACAAGGTGGTATGGTAAGAACAAGAGGCTCAGGGATTTAGTTAATCTTGTGGTGGTTGCAGGATTCTTTGATTCTTCAAAATCAAAAGACAGAGAAGAAATTAGTGAAATCAAGAAGATGCATTCTATAATTGATAGGTATCAATTGAAAGGCCAAATCAGATGGATTGCATCTCAGAAAGACCGATATAGGAATGGTGAGCTGTATCGATGCATTGCGGATACAAAAGGAGCTTTTGTACAGGTTAATTGTATGCACATATTCCTTCTTATTGGCAAAGTGTGTGTGTGTTATGTTAATTTCGTGGGTCTGTTGACAGCCTGCTCTTTATGAAGCCTTTGGATTAACAGTCATTGAGGCAATGAACTGTGGCCTGCCGACATTTGCAACTAACCAAGGAGGACCAGCAGAAATTATCGTTGATGGAGTTTCTGGGTTCCATGTAGATCCGAGAAATGATGATGAGTCAAGTGATAAGATTGCTGATTTTTTTGAGAAATGTAGAGATGACAGCACCTGGTGGAACAAGATTTCTTCTGCTGGTCTTGAGAGAATCTTCGAATGGTAAGATGAAACAATCAATCATGTTTTAAATTTATTAAATATATATATGATATATCACTATATCATTGAGTAAGAAAGTTAAATCGGTTTAAAAAAGCTAAAAAAAAGATACATCGTCAGATGCAAAATACTTGAAGGAAGTACGTTTACTGCACTGAGATTCAGTGAGGTAGACTGCACCCGAAAAGAACTGTATATATATTGCAGTTTTAATGAAATTGGAAAAAGTATACATGGAAAAACTCATAAAGAGATACCAACGAGTTCGAGTCGAGCTTTAATTTGCAGGAAATGTTCGAATTCGAACTAAAAAATAATCTGAACAATTATAAGTTATAATATCTTAAACAATTACAAACTATAATAGTCTGAAATAAATAACATTGTAACAAATTAATAATATATGAATTCTCAATTCATTCTTCATTCTTCATTCAATTCATCTTGATTTTATTGGGGTCGATTGATTTTGTTGTTATTTGGGTAATTAGTATCGGATTATTTGTATTTTAGCCTTTTAGGGATTTAAATTTTGAATGAATGAAAAAAGTTTATTGGGTTATTTATAAATTAATACCTCTTTATAAGGCTCGATAAGGTTAAACTCATTCGAGTTCAAACTTGCATCCCTGCATGCTCATAATGAAAAAAATAAAATTGAATTGCAGTTATACATGGCAGATCTATGCAAATAAGGTACTGAACATGGGATCGTTGTATGGATTCTGGAGACAAATGAATAAACACCAGAAACAAGCGAAGCAGAATTATCTACAAATGTTTTACAACCTGCAGTTAAAAAATCTGGTATGCTCCAAAATCATCCAAACCTAACTCAATGAACACATTTAAGTAAAAAAAAAAAGAATTAACTTGTTTAATATAATATATTGCATGTTGTTTATTGTCATTCAGATGAAAAACATGACAACAGGAGTAGACGAAACGTCGACGCATCGTACAGAATTAATTCCAATAAAGACAGCAGTGAAGCCTCGACGGACTCAAAGGTACATATATACCGTAATTAGTTCTTTCTCTATATATAGGAAACTATTGATGTGAGATATGAATATTGAAATATTATATCGTTAATTTCAAATCCAATAAACATATCAAATCATTCAATTTCTGGAATGAAATATTTTTAATTGTTGTTTTGTTTGTATATACATACAGGGTAACACAAACACGGATACAAAGGTGGTTATGAATTATGTATGATATAGTTTTAGTTAATTTTGGTTTAAACCAATGAAGTTTAATTTATAATAATAATTTTGTTTATGCTGTAGGATCATGCAAGACTGTTTCTTACCAAAGACAGCTTAGTTAGTTGATATGACAAAAGTCAAAATCAGTTGAAGACAGTGAAGTGGGTGGATCTTCTTCTGAATATATATGGTGGATTAATTATTTTTATTGTACATGCAAATATACAAGTTTGATTTGATTTATTCTGATATCTATGTATATACGTGTTTTAAATTTGTATATAGAACTAGCTAGGTTAGCTAGAGAAATAATTAATTCTTCTTCCTGCAGTGTTTCCTGATTTCTCCCGACGATCCGGTGAGATCATAGATGTCTCCCATTTTGATCATTGCTTTGGCGAAATCTCTGAAAAATTTACGTTGGTTTTTAGCATAGTTCAGTACTATCTTGTCTGTTTTTCCTTCTCCTCCGAGATAGAGTGCCTGATCGGAGGTAAGAAGACCCAAGCCATGGTAGAGAAGCTTGAAGTAGTTGTTGTCGAATTTTTTGGGTGTAACGAGATCAAGGTCTTCCACAAAGTTATCATTCTGTCCGGGTTCAACGGGACAGTCGTTCTGGCGTTGTTTCTGGAAACTAGGGTTTATGTAGGAGGAGTTTTCGTAGATTCTGTTACGGTAGGTGAGGCATCTGGCTTTACCTATCGTGTGAGCTCCGGAGAGAGCAACCATGTCTGTTTCGTCAAGTCCATTGCTTTTAAAACGGGCGATGAGCTCATCGACGTCGGAGTTTGGTCTGGGAAGGTCACTCGTTGCTCTTTCTATGCTCGAAATCTTGGAATCTTTTCTTCCCAGTTTGACTTTCCATCCAGGTCCATCGGAGAACACTGATGCGTCTCTAGCAGCAACCGCCACGATATCTGCGCAGGAGAACACACCGGGACAGGCTTTCTCGATCTCGCTCTTAACTTGGTCGATGATCTCGAACCCTAACATGGAACCCTTATTCATAGGTGCCTCTTTCTCGCTTTCCATGTCCCCGACGGTGTCCAACAAGATGGAACCGTCGCATCCCATCACGAAACAGTCGTGGAAATGAAGACGGATAAGTGCTCCGGCTTTCCGTTGCTCTTTATGCACCGCTTCTTTCACCACCTTTGCTATGATCTTCATAGCCTTAGGGCAGGATTTGTCGTAGTAGTAAGGAGACAATTCCGACGACCCACCTTGTGTAGACACTGAAAACAAGGAGAACGATAATAAGAAGAGAGTTAGTAAGAAGAAACCCATCGCCATTGATCGATCAGAAGGTGAGAACTGACAAGTTTATATATCATCAGATCATCCTAACTATCGATATATTTATAGAAATAAATTGACATAATTAATTAACTCTCAAATTTCAATAATTTTTTGTTTTGTTTTCACATTGTTTTATCACCCGATCAATATTCAATAGTCAGACAGAAAATATCTTAAATATTATCTCATTGTTCATTTGGTCTTCAATTATCATGTTAATTAATTGACTGACTGATTCATGATTAAATATTTTCAAAAACACAACTTATTTTACCTCTTCAAACTTCAAACACCAAAACATATCTATCAACATAACCAAGTAATCAAACATAGATAACTTGTACGTAATCTATAATAATTAATAACACTGGAACTCTGACAATTTATTACAGACTTTTACTTTTAAATAAGTATTTTAACTTTTAAATTATTCATTATTTAAAAATAAAAATAAACATGTTTAAAAAACATAAATGGTTAATAATCTATTTTCTTTGATTGATCTAATTGACTAATCCTTAGTCCATCTTTTTTTTAAATGATTGAATAATATAAAATATAATAAAAATGTTAAACGAACAGTTTTATTAAACAGTTTTCGAATCAATTTGGATTCGATTCATTTAATTAAACAATTTTATTTCAAGATCTAAATTCGGTTCGTTTAATTAACCGAACAAATCGAATCCGAACCGAACATTCGTTGAATACCGAATTTATTTTGCATACCTACGAACTACCCGTCAACAGGAACATTGCTGCCATTAATAGTTAACGGCCCGTATCAGCTGCGAAGGGTCCACATACGAACTTCGAATGATCCGGGCCGTGCAAAATCTTTAATGAGAATCTACGGTTGTCAAAAGTCACACGCGTTGTTTGAGAAAAATTAGATACCGGTGTCACCGGGTAAAAAATTAATTAGAACCTACTACAAAGTAGATATAGAGTAGAAGAAAATGTAACCATAGCTTTACGAGTGTCACTTCGAAACTCTGCAAAATATCTATCAAATCATCTAACTTTCGTAGCATTACACACCCCAAACCTTTTCATTTCACCACCATCTGCTGTCGAAGAAAAACCCAGAGAAACCCTAGCGGAAATTGTGAAGGGACCGAGCAGTCGTGTTCGTTGAGAAAGGTACGAAGATTTTTTTCCTATCTAAACGGTTTTTCTCGCCGTTTCAATGTGTGCTTTGTTTTGATGTATTGTTGGGTACGTTCTATATATTAAACTCTGTTTTGAAGAAGGTCTACATAGGGTGGATTTTGGGTTTTACAGAACTCGTTGAGAAGGTTTGTTTTTAGAGAAGAAGCCATCGTTTGAAATGTTTTTTATCCCTTTGTACATTGTTCTATATAATTTCCACATTGATTCTTGTAAACATTATTTCGACTCAACTCTGTTTTCAACCATGGTGGGTTTTAGGGTATTCAGAGGTCTGCGAAAGATTTTTTTTGCGGAAGAAGATACGTTTATAAATGTTTTTTATCCCTTTGTACCTTCGATTTCCACATTGTAGGTTTCCCCATTGCTTCTTTTATATATTTTTTCAACAAACAAATTTATTGAGTTTTCAGTGATTTACTAAATTTTTTAAACAAAAAGAAATGTATACGTCCACCGATTCTAGCGATCTCCGATCGTCTTAAATTCAATTAACACAACCAAGAAGAGACGAAATCGGGGATGCCGACGGTTTAAATTTCTTTCTTAAATTTTAATTTTTGGGAAGAAATACAATTGTCAAATGCTGTAACAACATGCTTTGACTATGAATGAAAACATTAATAATTGAATTTGTTTTTAGGGGACATTGACATTGAATTCACCCTAGCAGACGTTGATAGAGTAGTGTCCAGTTTGTTGTCCGATATCAATTCTGATTTTCTCACAATGCCTTATGAGAATCGAAAGCGTAAATGTAAGCAATGCGATAGTTATCAAATAATCGATTTATTAAATTTTTTTGATTACAATATTATTTGAAAGTATTGGTTTTATTAATGATATCAGCAACCGGGACACAATCTAAAGGGCTGAAAAAGAAGAAGAAAGATAAAACATCATTTGATAGCACAAGTGTATAGGTCAAGCATGTGCAAAGATAAGGCTGAGACTAGTAATGATGCTTCACTGGTGGTGAAGGCTAAAAGGGAAAGGACTGAGGATAATCTGCATATTAGTAAGTATTTGTTAGTGAAATTATTTAAGCAATTTTATTCAGTATTAAGAAGTATCTATTACTTTTAGTAAATGACCTTATCAGACATCGATCCGGTATCCCTACATATGTCGATGCTGTCCGCAAGGGTAAAATGAAATTCCCCAGATCGATAGTGCTGAAAATGAAAAAAACTTGCTTTGGATAATTTTTTGGGATGGTGGATTTCCCGATAAAGTCCAGATTTTTGGATGATTTGGTAGGGGCATATGTGGGAAATTACTGTTTTGAGATCAAAGGCAAAAGAATAGAGGTCTCTGTGAAAGAAATTGGTGATATACCGGGGGTTCCGTGTTTTGGACTGCCTATCAACATGAAGCTTAAGGCCAAACCTTCTAGTGAATGGGCCGGCCAATAGGTATCCATCTTTATATCTTGATCTGAAGAGAGATGTGGTAGGGAGTACTATTTGTTCGATTTTGGATAAGAAGAAGGAAATGGATGATAAAGATGAGGATGATGTAGTTAGACTGTGGATAATTTATTTGTTTATAACAATTTTAGGATGTAAGAATAGCTATAGGATTGGAAAGAAAATATTGGATTATGTTGATAATTTAGGTTTCCTGGAGGAGTACAACTGGGCAGCCTATATCAGGGATGTTCTATTCCTGAAAATGGAAACATGTCGTGATAGTGTCCTCCGTCGGCGAGAGACAAATTGTGGATCGAAAGAGTATTTGGATGGATGTATCCTTGTGATGATGGTATGTAATTATTTTACATAATATACTGCATTACTCTATATATTTTTTTTTACTAATTGATGTTCATTAGGTGTGGCTGTTCAAACACACCATGATTGCCAAAGCCGACGACGTCTACGTCGATTTTGATCCTTACTTCAAAAAATGGGGCGGTGAGGTTATTCTACTGCGGCCAACATTGGTTGACTTGAGGCTCTGTGAGGTAAATTTGTATTCAATTAGTGTATCTTTGTTAGATAGTAATGCTAAATATTTTGGTATAGGTTTTCACAAATGACATTCTCTTGAACAAGCGAATGTCACTAATGAATGAGATGGACGCTGAGTCCTCAAAAGAAGAAAATGAGAATTCGGATGCTGGTGATGATCATTCAGAATCGAGAGTAAGAACTGATTCAAGCGATTCAAATGATGAGAAGAAGAAGAAAATGATTGCAAAGGGGAAGAAACCGGTGGTGGAAGAGAAGAACCAGAAGAAGAAGAAGAAGAACATTACTACCAATGAGATTAAAGCTGTGAAATTAATGAGGGATGCTATTAGCAGTATTGATAAAGAACGACCAAGAATATTGGTGAAGAAGAAATCAAACAAGAAAAATAAAAATTTGCAATCTCCAATACGTCGTAGTTCTAGACTATCGAACGGAAAATCGGGTAGTACTAGTACTTTACACACGGCGGACAAATATGTCGAGAAATTCCGAATAGCAAGAAAAAGTAAGAAAGTTCGATTTGACAATGAAAAATCAATTGATAACGAAGGTAAATTTTTGTTTCTGAATTTGAAATGGATTATTACAAGAGTATTCTGTTTAGAGTAAAAGTTTTGGAATTGTTGATGCAGGCCTTGAAAAAATTGATGAGAAAAAGACTTCAGATGATGGGAAAGAAGAAAAAGATGCTGCCAATGAAGAAGCAGATGGAATTAAATCAAGTGATGATGTACATAATGCTGCTGGTTATAATGGTATACATAATGCAGATTATGTACATAATGCTGATGATGTAAATAATGAAGATGATGTACATAATGAAGATGATGCTAATGACGAAGATGGTGCTAATGACGAAGATGGTGCTAATGACGAAGATGGTGCTAATGACGAAGATGGTGCTAATGACGAAGATGCGACTAATGATTCTGTGAAAATGAATGAGATAGATACAGAATAATCTCGTGAAGAAGGTCCAAAGAATCTTAAGGATGCTTCAAAGACAGTTCTGGATGATGCTGAGAGGCAATGCGTTGATGATGATACAAAGACTATGAATGTTACTATTGTGACAGTTGATGCTGCTATAGTTGAGGCTAATGAGCCAAAACAATATGTTAATGATAATGTAGAACAAGTAAATGATATAATTATTTATAATAATGTAAGGCAGGAGGAAGTAACAGTCGAGGATGAACATAAAAAAGACGATGCGAAGGCCGACGAGGAGGTCGTTCAAGCTGTTGAAATAGTTAATTCAGGTTTATAATTATGTGTTAAGTGTTATTTCGTATAGACATAATGATAATTATTTATGATTATTGATGATATTAATTAGTAGTTGAAATATGATGTACAGGATCACGATCTTTAGATGCGGATAAATCAAATCAAGTAATTAAAGATGTAAATTTTGTGGCAGCTAGAATTGATGGCAATTAATGAAATTGTTGAAATTTATTATTTTTTTGAATAATTATGAATAGTACCATATTGAGTAAAGTCAAACCTAATGCTATTATTTATAATGTAGATGCTTCTAAAGTGAAGGCTAAGGATGATAATGATGGTTCGAATGCTGCAATGAATAAAAACTTCACTCCACCCTCTTTCAGCCTAGGATTATTTGGATCACAGACTCCATCTCAGGGAGTAACTATAAATTTTGAGGTATTGAAGGTACCATCTAAGCCTCTTAAGATAATTTCTGAGCCAATTAATGTACATCCTGAGGCTGCTAAGGTAACTACTGAGGCAGTGAAGGATAAATCTGGGGAGGTCGTGGTTATTTCTGAGGATGGCCATGTAACCTATGAGGCCAATGTGGAGACGAAGAAGTCAATGCCATCCTATGTGGGCAAAGGAAAAGGATGTACTGATTACCCAACAATGATAAAGGTAAAAGAAGAACTACATGAAGCTTGGAAACTAAAAATCAAGGATAATGTGCAAAAACTTGGTGACCCAAAAGCAAGTGCATCTAACAAGGTGGATTTTACAGTAGAAGGTATGGGAATAATTTTTTTTTGTCAATTCCACTTATTTTACTCAACTAATCGATTATTCTGTCATTATCATATAGATAATCCAAGTACAACTGGGGCAAAGAAATCAATTAGTAAGACTTATGGAAAAGGTAAGAAGATGAAAATAATGAACAAAAAGGGTCCGAGGAAGTAGATTAATGATTATCTTTTATCTTATTTATGAAAACATTTCTTTATTAACAACATTTGATTTACAGTTGTTTTCCCAAAACTAATATGAACCAATGTATTTTTCAACATCTTTCGATATGATAATCAACTATTGAATAGTTTTTATGAAATGTGAGTCTGTTTTACATAGTGTAAAGTACGTAGTGAACGAATAAATGCTATAATATGACTTGAAAATGCTGGGATACGATAGAGTAATGGTAAGTTAAACTTTGATTTATTTTGGAAACATTGCTACTTGGTCAAATACTTTCTAATAACATATTTCCACAGATCTTCCTGATTTCGTAAAATTACCAACTTATCTGTCATCACAAGAGGATCCTGCATTCCTGGAGGAAGCGTGTGTTCTTGCTGATAAAGCTGAAAAAGCTAAAATATTTTTAGAGAAGACGAGGGACGTTAATAAAGGTAACAACATCTTGAAAAGGACTAGGGAATGGAATGCTAGAGAGAGAGAGAGAGACCAAGAAAAATGAGACAACACCTATAAAACAAATTGTTACTACTATCATAGAAAGCGACGATGTTCATTGACCACACACATAATAGCATTACAAGCAATCGTAGTAGCATCCAGACCATTCATTTGCAACATTACCAAATAGTAATAGAATTAATAGGTAGGTTACAAGCAGTAAGGATACCTTGACTTATGTTCATTGAGTACACACATAATAGCATTAAAAGCAGTCGTAGTATCATCCCGGCCTTTCATTTTCAACATTACCAAGTAATAATAGCATTAGTAGGTAGGTAACTAGCAGTGAGGATACCTTGACCTATGTTCATTCAGCACACACATAATAGCATTACGAACAGTCGTAGTAGCATCTCGGCCTTCGGTTTTCAACATTACCAAGTAATAATAGCATTAGTAGGTCGGTTACAAGCAGTGAGGATACCTTGGCCTATGTTAATCGCACACACACATAATAGCATTACAAACAGTCTTCCTAACAGTCGGTCGTTCATTTGTAACATTAACAAGTACTGATAGTATAATTAGTAGGTAGATTTCAAGCATTGAGGATACCTTGGCTTATGTTCATTAATCACATACATAATAGCATTACAAACAGTCGGAGTGTCATCATGGTCGTTCATTTGCAACATTATCAAGTACTAATAGCATTAGTAGGTAGGTTATAAGCAGTGAAGATACCTTGGTCTATGTTCATTGAGCACACACTAAATATCTTAGCCTATGTTAATTGTGTAAAAACATAATAGCATTACAATCATTCGTGAAAGCATCTATTGCATTACAAAAAATTTGTTCTGATGATTAGGTAAGATACAAAATGTCATCACAAATAGTCATAACAGCATCTACCTCCTTGGTTGACTTCTTTGAGGCAGCTACTTTGGTATATTAGAGTCACGATAAATTTCTTTGGCACTCTTCATTCTCTCTGAATCTATTTTTGTGGGACGGCCGCTCTTACCACTCCCTTTGGTCTTTTCTTTCGTTGGTATGTCAATATTTATCGGTGTTGCTCTTGGTGGCTTGCATCTAGTAATTGATGTTCGTGTTTTTTTAGGGGTATTAGTGATTTTAATCAACCTGTCCAAAACTTGATTACCAAAATCCATAAGAATGTCAAGTTGTCGTTCTCCTAGGCGAGCGTAAGTCATTAATGTCTGCGAAAGTAAAATATAAGAGGACAATGGATTTTGGGATCCGGTTTGTAGAGATTAAGGCGTTAGGGTCTTCTGATGTTTCTTCCATCTAGGCATTGTAAAGAATTCAGGTAATTTAGAAGCGTCATTCACAATCAAAAAATGTATAATATGACGACATGGAACACCGCTATACTCAAATCTGTGACAACTACATCTTGGTATGTTTGAGTCTTTATTCAGGGTCAACTTATGAACTACCTTCTGCCTTCCTAAAGATATAACTGGGAGGAATAGTAATCCCTAATATAAGAAATGAGCAATAGGTAAAAAAAAATACACACAAATAAAATTGATAATACAATGGGCATGTAAATAATTATACCTCAGTCGAAGCGTCCGTCGATGAGAGTATATGATAAAAAAAACTTTTCTGCATTTCCTTTTGAAATAAAAGAAACATAACGGTCGTAAAAAATTTCAAGGCATTAACCTCAATTTCCATAGATGTAATATACTTTGGATGCCAAAAGGTATCTTTATGATTGTCTAGATTCTCAGTCTTTCGGATTGAATTTATCATATTGTCATAACGACGAACAAATTGAAAAAGTAAATTTTTGGCAGTAACCCTAGTTTTGAGAAATGAATTCATACCCTCGCTCCTTTGGGTTGAATGCATACCAGCGAAGAAATGCTCGCACATCCAACATGGAACCCAAGACTTTCGAATATCATATAAACTCTTCAACCAAACGTTCGGCATCAGGTGATTGTTGGTCAGCCATAAAGCCCAAGCTTTCTCAAAATCATCGGGAGTTTCAGAATATTTAATAATTTGATAAAATAAATTTAAGGCATTGGTATCGCGACAAACAGTGGACACTTTAGTAGACAATTTATTCGTGATATGCCATCGACAAAGTCGGTGAAATGTTGAAAGAAAAGCAATTGCAATTGCACCCTTTATAACAAGATCTTGATCAGTAATTATAGATTTCAGAGCAATCCCCATGCACTCAACGAAGATTTTTATAAAAAACTAGGTGAACACATCGACGTTCTCGTTACTAATATGAAGAGAACATGTGGTTATTCTTTTGGATATAAAAACATACATTAGGATATAAGAAAATAGCATTCATAGTTCGACAATAACCATTAACAAAATGATATGTTACCTCAGGAATGCACTTCCGAAAATGACAGTCTTTCTATGATGATTGACTCCACAGAACATTCCAAATATCAAAGAATAAACATTCGTCTTATAAGTGGTGTCAAATGTAACTGCATCTCCGAATAACTTAAAATGTTGAATCGTTATGAAATCAAACCTACACAGATGTTTAAGTTTACCACTAGAATCCTTGACAATGGAATAAAAGAAATCCGGTTGTATAGACTTCTTCATTTCGAATTCCTCGACCAGTAAATCAACGTTATAATTCTTCAGATCGATACGATCGTCACGACACATATTCGATATATCCAATTGCGTACATCCCATATGTTCGATTCCACCAACATGAGATGAAAAATAAGCAATTTGCTACGAAACGGGTACATTGACTTCACTAAAAGATTAGAAAAGTAATATGGAGGTAGAGGATATCGAACGATTTATGGGAAGAAACCGTACTTTTGATGGTGTGGTAAGGGGTTGATTGTGCTCAAGAATAATATGTTTAACAATCCATACTTCAGATATACCTTTTCTCTTTATTTTAATGCTTGCACAACAACCACACCTTGAAATTGCATTCTTACGTCGCTTGCCTAATTTAGGAGGATGTAATAGGTCAACTGTTCCTTCTTTTGAACACATCAATCGTCTCATAACTAAAATTTTTTTACCTCCATCCTTATTGGTTTTATAGTTCGTAGAACCCAAATGAACGGAGAAACCTATTTTCGATGCATAACTATAATATTGACCAAAAGTGGGTGGTGAATTCAATTTAACATTGTCTGAAAAAGAATTGGTATCAGTGGGTTGTTTGGGAACGAAAAAACTAGGAGAAACATTGACGGAAGAAGTAATAACATTAGGTTGTCCAGTTAAATCATTATTCTCAGAAGAAATAGGAGAACGCAGATTGTCTAATGAAGTGTCATGGTTTTGATGAGGAACATAATTAACATTAGGCATAAGTGGGAAATCATTGATTTTTGAACATTGTACATTACCATGGGTTTCGTTAGGATTACAATCAGATGGTTTTTCTGTTTGGATAGAGTAAAAATCGAGACTTACATTACACTGAGGTCTAGAACGTTGTGTGGGTGGAATCAATAGTTGGGCATGGAGTGGACGATATGGGGGTGGTGTGATATATATAGAGGAGGAATTATGAGAGAAATGAATGGTGTTTTGGGGCTCAATATTAGGTTGTTGTAAGGGTGATGATTGATCAATAACATTTAATGAATTTAGAGTCATACCTTGATGTTATGAATAAATATGACCAAAGAAGAAGAAGACCAAAAAACCGATTCCTACATTGAGGGGAGAAAATGAGATGAAGATGTAGTGCTCTGTGAAGAATTTGAGATGGGAAAAAGGTTGAAGATGAGTAAAGAATAAAATGGAAGAAGATTTAATATAAGAAGTTAGAAGTCTAACACGATTTGACATTTTTTTAAAATTTTAGCATTAACGATAAAAAAGCAAGCATTACATGACTAGGGTATTAGCACGGTCGACATAAAAATCAACACTAGTACGATGGAGACATAAAGGTTGTAGTAGATAGTTGATGGATGTCAAAGTCATTTAATGGGGAAAAGATGGTAAGAAAAAAATAAAAGGATAAGACAAGAAAAAGAAGAATAGAAGGTAGGTAGAAGAAAGAAAAGAACAAAAAAAATTAAAAAAAATATATAAAAATAGTACGTGGGTTGCAATCTGACGCGACCCACGTGATTGAAAAAAAAATTTCACCGGTTATCAACCGGTGAAAAACGTGGGACGCAGAATTCTTGCGCAAAAATGAACGGCTGGAATGCCTTCGCTAGTTAATACTCAATAGTATAATTTAAATATTAAAATGTATTTCAACTTCCTATTTTATTCAATATAACCAGGTAACAATTCAAAAAAGGAGTAATCCCTCAAATTCCAGCATCTTCGAACCTTCAATCTAATTTCTCCAGATTGCTGCCTTCAAGTTCATGAGCAAGCTCGTCCATCTTACGAAACTGATAAGGCCATCTTGAATTGTACAGAAATTGCCGAAGGTCAAATCTGTTGTCTTCTGGTGAATAACTCTGAAAAATTTAATTGAATTAAAACTCCGTCAAAATCTGAAAAACATGCATATACTTCTTTTTTAAAATATATAATATTACACTCTGCATTCTGACTGCGGATAATGAAACAAGATTATAAAGAAAATACCTCAGCATGGTACGAAGGTGTTAGTACTGTCATTTTATGTCTGTTGATGGAGTAGTACTTGAAGAAATGCTTGACTTTACTGGCGACCTCCGATGGGGTTAATCTCCCACACCACTCATGACACAGATTCTTCAGTATCAATCAACAGATTAAAAAAATCATTTGTCACATCGATTCGGCAAGATAAGATAGGATTTAGACACATAGGAGAGGAATGTCAATGTCTAAGAACATTAGAACAACTTCATGATACTTAAGAAAGAAGAATTAAGATATTCACAATAATTAGAAGTATATACAACAAACCTGAAACATCGATACTGGACCAAAGCGGAGGATTTTACGCATTCTTCCATATAATGAAAGCTCTTCATATGTCATTCCCATGTCAACCTCATCTAACTGATTTAGTAACAAAAAGGTTGGTCAAGATATATGTCCCTCCTCACATGTCTAGTGCATTTATTTTTACTTTATATAAAAAATTTCAGCATTCCAAGCTTAATTAGTGAGACAGAAATCTACATTTCAATTTTTAAATAAAAAAATCACAAAGAAGTCGCAAAAAATGTTCAAAGTATATAGGATGGTTAAGTTGAATTTTTTGCGCCTTCTAAAAATTTGTGATATTTTATTTAAAATCACTTTCATGCACACTCATTGCAGGTCCTATGGATTTCACAAACTCGTAATATTGAATAGTTGGGAGGGAATATAGGATGGTGATGGAACAAAAAAATCTGATCAATAAAGAGATACCTGGCTGTAATCTGAGCGGATAGGCTCAAGCTCTGCAGTTGGGGGAGCTGCTTCAATTTGTGCCAAAGATGGATAACCAAGATGGATTGCAGCCCAGCGTAGAAACTTACGAAGGTCCTGCTTGCTTACACTTCCAATAGGATTTATATCTGCTGAACTGCAGTCGTACTGTTGAGAAGATTTGAGAAAGAATATCAAGTTAGCCAAAGTCAAAATCAATGAATTAAGATGAATTTGCAAGCCTGTACAAACCGCCAATTAATTTATAACTACCTGGGACAACCACAATAGTGGCATCCAACGATTATAGCACAACAACCCGGTCAGATGGGAAAAAACAACAAAAAAATCTTAAATTTTATATAAACTAGAAAAAGGCAAAATATTTCCATTTTTCATTAACAATTGCACACAATTACTTTTACAGAGAAAAAATTCAAATGAAATACAAGGATAAAAAAAGATGCAATAGTTGATTCAAATTGATTTATTTGTGTGATTTTTATTAGTTTACCTTTGTCAAGTAACCTCGTAATGCCTCGTCAACATTTGAGCAGCCTAATACAAGAAAAAATCCAGACTTATTTTGGACCCAGGGCATGAGTGAAGCTAGCATAAATGCAAGAACCATTCTGATTCGAGCTTGAATGTTTTGCAGCCCTATGTTCTCAGCATATGATCCACCATCAACCTGTATAAAAAATATTTATTAAGTCATCCGAATAATATGCTACAACCTTTATTCTGTTACATCACATTTAAACATGTCGGCAAAATGTGAAAGTTTTAACAAGATTTTTTTTTGGAAATTTCATACTGCTACAACTAATTAAATTCAAAACAATTGATACATATTATCTCATATGAAATACAGTTATATAAAAGAAGAAGAATTAGAACAACAACATCAATATACACACACACACAACGACCAATAACCTTATATCTTGGACGTTTTCCAGTGAGTGTTTGAAATAAAGTGAGCAATGATGAAATAACAGTATCGATATGAACATTAAGGTGCCATGAACCAATTTCATTAGCAAGCATCTTAGCCCGATCACTAGTAGCCTCAGAACTGAAATGAATTAAAAATGACTCATCATTTTCCACAAAAATCTCAATATTAGAGTTTCAAATTGCTTGGAGAAAGTGTTATTAGAAATTATAACTCGTCCCCAAATATCTGCCTAATCAAAGGACCTACCTATTTTCAGTTCCCATATATACAGTATAGAATATTCGTTTGGCAAATTCTTTGCTGTCAGTTGGAAACTCCCCATTTTTGTATTGACCAATACGTATGGCATCAGCTTTGACACATTCATCGCCATTAGCAATATCTGGATATGTTTACTTATTAGCAATGTTGTTAATATAAAAAGGCAGTATATGATGGGCAAAATAAGAAGCATCAACATAATCAAGTTGAAGTCTGTGAGGCTGTGATAGCTGACCTTTAATGACTAGCTGACACATGGACCCAACAATAGCTGCAACAGATGAACTATCTGCTCCACCAGAAAGAGGAAGTAAGAAACCAGAAGCTCCACTTCGTCGCAGATAATCCCAAAGCCAGCAACTGGGCCCAAATGCTATTTCCTCCTCAGGACAGTGATATTTAATCTTCAAAGTCGTAGTTAAAAAATTAGGCTAAAGATCAATATTAGACAGTTTAATAATTGACACAAAAACCTATCACAAAGATGGAGAATCTTAAGATTAAATTCAAGGTCTAGTAAATAATGAATATCTGAAGGAAATTCAAACAATATTCGTTTTACAAATCTGCAAGAAAAACAAAAGTTATAGAGAATGGCAAAATGAAATAAAAAAAGGTTCAACCCAGCAACCTAGGTAATCCAGATCTCAAATAAATCAAGGAATCATAACCCTCCCCGTGGAATTTCTAATATATTTCCTTTTCAAAAGGATCAAAATCTTACAACATTTAAAACCAAATTATGTTAAGGGGTTCAAAATTAAATCACATTCATTCTCAATAGTACAAAAGGCTATACATAATTTAAGAACAGAGAGAAATTTCAAATAGGGAACAAAAACTTTAGTCGATACTTGGGAGTTAAGAAAATGGAGAAAAAATAAAAAATACTTAATATAAATAGCAAACCTTCACTGCTGGAGAAGGGAACATATTAAGATTAAAAGATTGGCAAAGTTTATACGGTACTTTCACAAAAGAAATATTTGTCTTATGACTTGCTTGCTCTCTGTAACTACTTATAGAACCTCGATAACTAGCAACCTGTCATAGAAAAATCATAAATTAGTAAAAAAAAAAAGGTTACTAATCATTCAAAATGGATGCAGTGCAATTAAAAATGTAAAATTCGGCAGCAATACTTACAGCATCTAGATCAACTTGAGCAATCAAAACCTCAACATCCTGTAAAGAAAATTGAGATCCTTGTACAACCACATCTCCATTAACAACAACACAAGAACATCCATCTATGTACAACAATTATCAATATTAGTTAAAATAATAAAAATTACATACTCATAATCATAAACCACTAAATTGCTAGACAATCAGTGCACGTTTAATATTAAATTAATAACAAGAAAAAACCCAGAGACTCATAACTATTAAACCTTCCTTACACACCTATGAATTGGATAAGTGTCAAGAAAGAATGCAGTCAATATGAACTTGCCCTTTTAGTAGGAAATATCAGAAATCATAAAAATAGTAAATCTAGATACATAAAAAGTAGTAAATCTAGATACATAAAAAGATCGTTTTTCTTTTGAACACAATGATTCAATTTTGATTTTTCCATTCAATTTAATGATATTTTTTTTAGGAACAGACATACCATAATAAAGGCGTCCACCATCACAGCCTTGTTGATTACTGTACATGTAAACTCCTCCACAGAAAAGAGTAGCATTTTTCATTGCATCAATACGAAAATTGAGCTTTCTTAGTTGATGATGGCTTCCGCTTGCATTTACAAAAACTTCAACGCCATTTAGAGCAAGTCCTATGCGAGGTGCATTAATTGTAAAAAGTTCCTCACAGGTTTCTGCTGCAATGGCTCTGTCGATATACAAATTAATTATTTTGGTACTGAATACTCAATAACAAGAGTATAGAAACTAGAGAAAGATAACCATTAATGTGACATTATTTAATAGGAATTTACATGTACCCCAAAAATAAAAAATAATGGCTCTCCAAAACTACATATCTTTTTTTTAATTTGGTATTGGTGTTTTAGGACCTTTAACTTACAAATCAAGAAACTGAATATAACCATAGCCAAATGGTGCAGAATCCTGTTCCAAAGCCTCTGAAATACAGTTTGGAAGGTGGAAGTCTACAAGTTGATCTTTAAACGTCCATGCTGAGAACCATCGGAATTCCCTGTAATTCCCATCATTTGCAAGAGACATCTTTGGTCGTATCATAAGTATTTTTCGGTTAAAACAAAAAACTTGACAGTTGTAGCGCACACTTTCATGTATGATGGGCATACCAATACTACACAATATGCCTTCCGTCAAATCACCAGATAAAATATCTTTTAAACACTCCCATCTACAAAAAATATGCCAGAATATAATTAGTAAGTAAAAGTATAACTGTACCACAATAAAATGGCAGTAACAAACATCTAAATTAAACTTTAAAAAATCACAAACCAATGCAGAGTTTCATTGTTGTTTTTGACTTTTTGTTCTTAATTTTTTTTTTTTGAAGCAGTTAAATATTTTCATTAATCATGATGAAGGACATTGCCCTGATTACATTGCGGATAAGCATAAGCATAAATAAGCATAACCAAATAGAATATGGTAAAGAGTACAAGACTCATTTGACACTTTCCACACAACCATACTGCCTAGTGTTGGGTACTAGGTTATCTGCCTCCGGATGTTGGTCTCCCATATTTTTATCGTGCTATGCCCCAATAGGTGACGACAACTCTTCTTGAATCCCTCAGGATTGAAGGAAAAGCTTGTCATTTATGACCTTGTTGAGTACCGTTTCTGGTGGTCTGAGTGAGTGTTGCTGCCATCTTCTATTTCTTTCTGCCCATATGTGCCAACTTAAAGCTCCAGTTGTGTTCCATAATAAACCCTAAATTGGAGAGTGACGTGTTAGCTTTTGACATGCCTCAGTTAGGTCTCCTAACCTAATGTCCGGGTGTGTGGTTGTGGGTTTTGGTATGTTCATGATTTTCCAGAATATGTTTAGTTTTTCTATTAAGGGTAATAGAATGGCTTTAGTGTAAGTGCAGTTGAAAAATAAGTGACTTCTCGTTTCATTTTCAGTGTTGCATAATAGGCACGTGGCTTGGTTTATCATGCCCCATCCATTTAGTCAGGTGAAAGTGTTTATATGTCCCCATTTTATTCTTCATAGGAGTATGGAGAATTTTGTGGGTTTGCTTGACCATATTCCCTCTGCTAGATTGTCTCTATGGCTTTTATCCCTAATTTCGTCGGCTATTTTTGCAAGTTTCTTGTTTGGGGTTCCATTTTTCCACAGGATTGTATAATTTGGACCGCACTCAATTAGTGCTTCTGCTTTGGGGCTATCCCCCATTACAAATTTCCAGAAATGGGAGTCTATAGTGTTTTTTATCTGGATGCTTGAAAGGGCCCTTCTTTTATGTATCTCTTGGATCCATGTATCTAGTATTGAGTCTGATTTTTCCCAAAAGTTTGCAATTCTTTTGATGTTTATGGCAGGTACTATTTGATGTTTATGGCAATTTTTGTTCTTAATTTAATTCCAAGATCCTATTTGATGTTTGAATAAAATAATCTTATGCATATTGATGGGAGATGGGACCTAGTCTGAATCTGATTCAGACAGAACCCCACAAGTTATGGCACCACATCAACACTTTTATACTGTAAATAACAATGATGTAATACAAAATTTCCCACGACTCGATTCTCTACAGGGATTGGGTTTATCACATATATCCTACTCAAATCAGTATCCCGTAAGAAGACAAAATCACTCAACATTGCTAAATACCTAGAATAAAAACATAAATTATAACAAAAACATAGAGTTAACAATTTGTACAAACTTACGCATGTGTCACAGTATCCTGCTCTACGAAATGATCTTCGCAGCCATACCCAGTGATCTCAAGCTCAGGACCAATTCTAATCACAGCTCCTGCATTTTTTGCTGTGGATATAGATTCTTTTATGTTGCGGAGATTGGTATCAAAATCCATGGCCCATTGGTTTAAGTTACACGTAGCAACCTTCAAGAGCCTCATCTTCAATCAGCCTGGCAAAATACACAATATTTCAATAGTAAAATACTAAAATGTGGAATTGTGAAAAAACGACCATTTTATTTGGTGAAAAAAATCCTTTTTTATTAGCCAATCCAGAATTCTATAAATAAGCAATTTATCAGTGTGTCGAGATCGAGAGGAATGAATGAGCGGAAGAGAAGGGAGAGGTTCGGAACTACCACTGGTGTTAGGAAGTAAAAGAAGACGTCGGCGTCGGAGTAAACTATCGATCTCCTTCGGTCTTCAACAGTCGGAGCGAACAATTGGGTTCGCAAGCCGACAATCGCGCAAGGTTCATCCATCTTTAGAACTTCAGGTTCGTTTTTATAATATTACATATTTACATGGACCATAGAGTCCTTTGCTGTTCCTGGTTAACACTTAACAAGGGTATTTTGGGGATTTAAATATTTAATGGTTCGTCTCGTCAGATTCTTAGACACATCACACTCACGGTACTAGGGTTAGCACTGCACAACAGCCAATGGACTTAGATGGCTCCGACCATCATTCCTCGAAACGCCTCCGTGACAATAACGGCCAGCCAATTTCACTCCCCACAGATACCGCCGATCTCGCTCTCCTTGAAGCAGTGGAGAAATCCCACAATGGAAGCGCCCCAATCGAAGTCATCGACCTTCGAATCGTCAAAAAACACGTCCTATCATTCGAGCGTCGTCTCCGGGATAACCTAGAAGCACGGATGAAATTTCCTGATAATCCGGACAAGTTCGCTGACTCTGAGATTGACCTCCACAATGAGATTGAGAAACTGAAGATCCTTGCCGGTGGTCCGGAACTCTACCCCGACCTTGTGGCGCTCAACGTTGTTCCGTCCATTGTGGGTCTGCTCGGACATGAGAATACAGACATTGCTGTTGATGTTGTCGACCTCCTTGTGGACCTTACTGACGAGGATATACTGGAAGATAACGACGAACCAGCTAGAACACTCGTCGATGCTCTTGTCGAGAATAACGCATTGGAGTTGCTGGTGCAGAATATCGCGAGGTTATCTGAGGCGGACCCGGATGAGGCTGCAGCAATACACAATACACTTTCGACGATTGAGAATATGATTGAGGTAAAGCCTCAGGTGGCGGAGATTGTCTGTGAGAGAACTAAGCTGTTGAGGTGGTTGATGGGAAGGATTAAGGTGAGGGAATATGATCCCAACAAGCAGTACGCTTCCGAGATACTTGCAATTTTGCTCCAGAATAGTATGGCTAATCAGAAGAGATTGGGGCAGATGAACGGTGTCGATGCAATATTACAGGCCGTGGCAATGTACAAATCACGGGACCCTAAGAATCAAAATGAAGAAGAGATGCTTGAAAATTTGTTTGACTGTCTGTGTTGTTTGTTGATGCCAGAAGAGAATAAGGAGAGATTTATGAAGTCCGAGGGAGTTGAGCTTATGATTATTATCATGAAACAGAAAAAATCTGCTTACGGATCTGCTATAAGGGCACTTGATTTTGCAATGACCAAGTATCCTCCAGCTTGTGAAAGGTTTGTGGATGTCTTGGGGCTCAAGACAGCTTTTGCAACTTTCATGGGTAAGGCAAGTATACACCTGATTCTTTTTTATTGATTATATTTCACAGCATTTTTCTTTGCAATCATGCATTATTTTTCTTTGAAATCAATAACTCTGTTTATGTTCGGTCTTAATTTATGAACTAAGTTTAATTTACATATAGATTGAAATCAATTTATATTTTAATCAGATTGAAATGATCAAGTGATCAATGATTATATAGTGAGCTATTGGCTTGTATCGACCTTCTTGGACTTATTTTTTGATGCAAATTAATTTTTCATTAATAAAAAATGAATATCAGTGTCCTGATTACATGGAGATAAAAGAATTACAAAAAAAGTAAACGGGAAATGCGCTAAAAGCCAATTGACTCTTTCCAATTAACTATGCAGTCCAGTTATACAGTAATTAGACATGTTGTTTCAGGAGGTTGGTCTCATGTACTTCCATAGTTGATGTCTCCAAATGGTGACAACAACTCTTTTTTTGACACTCCGACCCAAAGGAGATTGAATGATTGATGTCCTTAATTACTTTCTTGAGAAGTGATTCAGGAGGTCTAATGTTGTGTTGTCTGAAGTCTGAACCTTTTATTCCTCTTTGTTTAGATATGCGACAAACACCGAATGAAATTTTAGAGTAGTCCCGGAGTCAAGGTTTGAGTTGCGCCATAGCGCTATAGCGCCAAGTGTATTTTTTAAAAATTCTAGATATATACAATAATTAGTGATCAAATTAAATCAATAGTTTTAGAAATGGGGAGAAATCGTGAGATCTGGAAGAGAAATCTATATAAATACTAACCTTATTTGGGTATTTGGGCAGATCCTAACCCGGATCCGCCGCCTAAAGGTCCACTTCCCATAGCGCGGGGAGATAGCGCTGTCTACCCGCGCTATGGGATATATAGCGCGCTATAGCACACACTACTCAAAGTCTCAAACTATGCCCGGAGTGAATTTTGTGTGAATTTCAATGTAGCCTTAGTTATATCTCTCAATCTTATATCCGGACTTGTTTGGGTGAGAATTGGTATGTTCATTAACCTTCTGAAGGAGAAGTTTAAGACTTAAGTGTTCGACTAATAAGATTAGGAGGGATCTAAAATATGGACAGTTGAAGAAGTGATGTCTTTTAATTTCTTCCTACATGTTATATAAAAGTGTTTTGAGTGATCTCATTTCACCCTTCATAGGTGAATGGAGTACTTTGTTGCCATATTAGATCAAATTTCCTTTGGTAATTGGTCTTTATGACTTTTATAACTAATGCTCTCTACAATTCCCCTTGATTTTCTTATAGGAGTGTCGGACCTCCAAACTGCAATGTTATTAGATCTACAATCCCAGCTTTTATCCACTAAAGCCTTGTCTGAAATGAAGGCTTTACAGAAATGTGAATCAACAAAGAGACCTTTTGCTTTTTGCTTAATATGTTTATCTTGGATCCATTGCACCATCATAGAAATTAGAATCACTCTTATCCTAGTTTTTTGAGGCCATTTTAATACCGGACGCAATAGTGATAATTGGAAGATCTTTAACGGCTAACCCTTAGGCCCCCGTCAACCTTGGAAAGGATCATTTGGGAGCATGGGATCCCTTTTCTTCCATGTTAGATGAATTTATAGGTCAACTTTCTTTCTTAGCAACTGAATCTGGGATAGCCATATCTTTTGCCCATAGGAGAGGCACTTTCTACTCCATCTTACTAGGAGTGCCTCTATTGGTTAGATGAGTTTCCATTACTGTCCAAATGACTTCTTCTTTCCCGTGATTGGGAGTCCGTGATATGATGTGGGTAGATTTTTAACAAAGTATCTTAAAATATGCCCAAATGACCTTGGACTTTGTTTAACCTTTTTTGTAAATATGTTATTTATTTATTCTTCAATTTGGGGGAGGGAGGGAAATATACGTCCAAGTGTTAATTCTTTATATGCTTCCAGATTCCAACGAGTAAGAAAAATAAGAACGAAAGATATCAGGAAGAGCTTGAAGAGCGAATTATATCACTGTTTGCTTCATTATTTGGTAAGAAGGCAAGTTGATTTCAAATATTCAGTAGCTATAGTTTTATTGAATAAATTACAATTTACTCATTGATTCTTTCTGTTATAGAATAGGTTGTTTGGTTTTTGAAGAATGTAAAGCATTCAATTATAGAACTTATTTGGAAATTTAGAAAAATATAGATTGTATTGAATTGACAGATTTAATACTAAATTGAAAGTATGGTTCACAGAGTTACAGAGAAGATATTACAAGGAATTGATCAATCGTTGGACAGAAATTAAACTATAGCAAAGGAAAGCATATCAAACATAAACTAAATTAGAATAAGAAGTGAATAAAATAATCAAATAGACAACTTAAAATGGACCCATAGGAATTATTTAAAAGGAATGAGGAGATCGAAGTAGAACAATTCTTACTGGAACAATCCTTTAATTCCTTAACCATCAAAAATATTTTTCTCCAACTAGTTTATATAGAACTTGAGAGGCTATTAAAATGGAACTTGATTTCTTTATTTATTTTTATTTATGTCCTAATCTGTCTATTTTTTATTCCTTAATACCATTCATAAAATATAATTGATTTCTTTTTAGTTTTGGCTTCTTTATGTCATTTCCTTTCTTTCCTTAACAGTTTGTTTTGTACTTGATGGTTTTGAGAAAGCATCATAGTTTGTTTTCCCATTCATTAAGACATCAATTAAACCATTCTACTTCTGCCTTTTCAATTGATCAAATCCTTCTATAGTTTTACGATTAGAGTTGATATAGATCAAAATGTGGAAAATAGAGATGATGGGGTGAATAAACTCCAAACTTTATTTTATTGATAACAACAGTGCATAATCTGTTGGTGATATTGAGATTATAACAGTGCATAATCTGTTGGAAGAAATCTGTCATAGAGCAGTTTCTTCATCTTAGTCCATGTTTTGATCGGACCTCTGTGGCTTCATGATCTGTTTAGTTGGTTTTGATCCCACCAAGCCGAGGCACCAGCTTTCAACCGCATTGCTACCAGCTTCACTCTCCGATTGTCTTCGATCTCCATGTAGTCGAAGTAGCGTCGACATCAGAAATTTAGTCAAGAAAAGTCTCAATATGAACTTGCCCATTGAAGATGGGTATGTCCATTCGCGGACGGTTGAAATTTTGGGTAAAACCCTGTGGATTCAGTGTTTGTTGTCCTGGCACTCCCCCTGTGTTGGTCATCTCTTCCTCTTCTAAAGAGAAATCATCCAATGTTATTGGTGTATGATGGGTGGGGTGTTTATGGGAGGGTCTCTGGGAGGTGGTTGGGGAATAATGTGGGGCGTGGTAGACGTATTTGCGGTGGAGGTGGGAAGTAAAGTTCGCAGCAGGTTCGTTACTTGATTTATAACTTCTTTTCGGAATGTTTTTAGATCATCCTTGGTGATAGGTTGGGCCATAGGTCGTTAGAATGATGAAAATCACTCCAATGCTGGATGGAATCTGATACAGTAATACCAATCTGATATAGATCAAATCATCAAAATGTGGAAAATAGAGATGATGGGGGTGAATAAACTCTAATCGTTATTTTATTGGTAATTTAGCGATAACAACAGGGAAAAGGAAACTAAACAAAGAGACACAAAGCAAGCGTTCTAAGATAAACAATCGAGACCGGCAGAGTCCGATTGCGACGATTGGAGCAGTAGATAACTTGGAGAAGATCAGAGAGGAGTTAGAGATAGTCGGAAAGGAGAAAGGATAATAGGGAAGTTGGGAAGAAGGGATTGCCAGGGGAATGTTTCAGAAAACAAAAGATGTCCATCCGACTGGGGACTAAATAGCTGTGCTGGGAACGGACGTGTGACTGTCCGGTATATTCCTTGGTACCTGGCAATAGACAGTTGTATTCCTTTCTGTTGGAATTACTGTTGGAATTACTTCTGCCACGTCAAGAGTCATGATAATTTTTAATACCTCTCTCGTTGCTTATTTGAAAGTTATAATGTTCAACTTCATTCATTTAGGTGGTATTTTAAGGGGTTCAAGAAGGGATCGACTGTTGTGTAAATTTGTCGAGAATGAATATGAAAAAATAGACAGGCTTATGGAACTTTATACGAGGTATGTTTGAAAGCTGTGTACTTGTGTTTAAATATAACTTAAGAGTGAGAACTACATTATTTGTGGTTTGTGTATGATTCTGTTGAAATACTATTTTCTTTACATTATGATGTTTTTGCAGATACTCTGATCAAGTGAAATCTGAGACAGAGCGAATCGGCAGTCTTGATTTGGATGATCTAGAGGTTACCATTTTTTTACGTTTGCATTTTTCTCTAGCATCTGTTGCATAGGTTCTTTAATTGAATAATAATAGTTTTTCCTTTTTTGTTAGATTGATGAAGATGAGCGTTATAATCGAAAATTAGAAGCTGGCCTTTATACTCTTCAAGTAGGTGACATGACATCTGTTTGTTGTCTTGTGTTTATTCAATCGTCTAATATGTTTTACTTGGACGTAGTTGATTGCTGTCATTCTTGGGCATCTATGGTCTTCTGAGTAAGATGCTTTCTAACTGATCTTTAACTCTCAATTATTCAATTCTACTACTCTTGTTTTCTTTGTTTCTACCACGCAAGTTTGTGGATAACTCGTTTGGGTTCGCCATTCACTTAACTGGCTCATGTGATTCATGTAACTCCTGTTTGCAGTCACACTGGAATTAGAGAAAGAATAGAACTGCTGCTAAGACAACAGAAGTTGACAAAAAGAGACGTGAAAGACATACTTCAAGTTTGTTTGAAATTTGAATCGTTTTATCTGACAACACTTATTATTGTTCATTCATTTTGAATGCTGTTTTCAGGAGTATCATGATAATATAGGAGATCTGGATGGTCCTGAAGAAAAAGAAAGAGCACAAAGGAAAATCCAAAAGTTCTTAACTGCGTTTGAGGATTAAATTTTTCAGAAATAAGTTGGCGATTTGGAATGGCGGTATGTTGTGATTATAATCAAGTATTTGGCTATTTTTTTATGTTGATTGTACTTGTGACTTGAGTAGTAGTTTAAAAACACTGAAGGATTTAACTCTTACGATCTTGACTTGATATAAACCAAAAATGTTGAATCAAATTTGATATGAATCATTAGTTATACAAAATTACGATGGAAAATGAACTCAATGGACAAAAACTCAATAGAAGCTCAGAGGAAATCCGAAACTCTCGAAACATGTATGGAAAGTAGCGTGAATTATATGTATGGAGTTTGAAAAAAATATGCGAGGCAGTTTAACGTGGATGGATCGTTAAGCAAAGAGTGGTTGACATGATGGAGTTTGCGGACTCACAGCATCTGCCGTGGTTGTAGTTAAACCCTCGTTAATGTTACGATTTTGATGATTGTTTTTCCCCATGGAAAAATGATTTTTAGAAATAATCCTTGAAGAACGTCCCTTTGTCGACGAAATAGATTTGATGGTTTGATCTCTACGACATCCACCGGGATTACGAATGTGAATATGATGATGATGGTCGAATGGTTTAATTTTTCTCCTATAAGACGGCATCACTCTTATCTTCTTCGCAAAGTCCTCCAAACACCTCACATTTGCCAGAGATCGGAAGGATTGCGATTTACCTTGGAAGTGCTTGGACAACCCTTTCCTGCAGTTTTCGAAAAACATCCACATCAATACATGATCGATGAGAATTGAAATCATGTCTATTAACGTGATTTGCATTTTGCAGGCAAGTGATGGATCATCGATGCTCTCACCTGATGGGGAGTTCCTCCAAGAGATCGGACATCCTAGATAGAGGATCGATATTGCCCGAAGGAGAACTGGCGGCGTCTTCCGTCAAATCTGAGGAGGAGGAAGAGGAGAAAGAAGGAGATCGAGATCCAAGATATTCATCTTGCTCGTCGTCACTGGTATGTCTTTCCATTTGTTTCCAGAATTAATTAGCAAAGGGAACGAGATGAAACATGCAAGATCTAGTTTGTGCAATTTATATGATGATGATAAAAAGAAAATTGGATATGAATTGAGGACGTCGTACATGTTGTTGGATAAGAATTTGAAAGACCAAAAACCATTTCTATCCACAAAAGCGGAGACGCCGGAGAGAGTTAGGAATAAATGGATAAGTCTGATGACATATAGATTATTTCTATGATTATCTTTCATGATTTATTTAGTCCACAACAGTTATCTTAATAATTTTCAATCCAGTCGTGTCTTGTATGACATGGCATTGGCAGTTAGGCATTGTGTGTGTGTTTTTATACTTTTTTGTCTCATATTTTTAATTATTGTATTTATATCCAATTTCCCAATAAAATTTCTTCATCATACTGGACCAGATACCGGGCTCGAATCCAAACTTCTATGCTTTTACTTTCATAGAAAATAGAAAGATCTCTCGGCCCATGAGGCTCATTTACTTGTAAGTTGTAACTTTGTGAGTTACATACAATTATACACAGTTAAATCTAGGTTTACTTTATTTTTTTACGTTTTGCCATTGTAATTTTGACTATCGTTTTGTTACTTGGGCTAATACAAAAAATCTTGCTGTTCCACATTGTTGTGATCATACACGGACGGGCTTTTCAATCTTCTACTCTTATCTATCTTGTGATTATATTTTGTCATTTCATATATAGATTATTTACCTTACCTACTAGTGATATCAAGTCCTGAGAGTGCCACTTAAGAACGAGCCATCAGACACTCGTAATTGGACTGAGATCCCGAACCCGAAGGATATCAAATATCGAAAGTGACCATTGGTTTATACTAGCAGGTTCAGACCAGGTGTTTAATCCTTAAGTATAGACTAAAAGGATGAATGATTAAACCCACCTAAGGAGAATCGACCAAGACCCAGGTTGATTCCCTCAGAAATTGACGGCTCACCAGCTGTGTAAAACGACTCATTTGTCATCTATATAATCTATAAATAGTAGGAAGAACTCATCATTAGATAGGTTTTTGTTTTAAACCAAAAAATTAAGCGTGCGAAAATTTCTGGTCGAATCGACTAGTAAGACCTTATATCAAAGGTAATGGATCGACTCATCTGGAATCGACCAGACCGGTTAAGACACTGGTGAGGTTTCGAGTTTTCACTCCCATCACTTATTATTACTAACCATCCTCTTATCATATTCTTATGGTCGTTTTTAATTGTTTCAATCCTGATTTTGTTCTTGTTAAATAGAGTGATTAAAGTATCTAAGTATCAAGTTCTAACTCCTAAATCTTATTAGTCATGAGTAAATAGCAATCACATCACACATCTTAGAAAAGTAGATTAGAGAGTTAGACGTACTGTACCATGATATTATAAATAGGACAAATATCGTAGCAGTAGTGACCAAATATCATTCCTTCTCCATTTGCTCGATCTACCTACATTGGTGTCCTCTCCCGTTCTCCCCTATTTCTTCCTTTTTGACCCTCCCTTTCAAATTAGGGTTAGGGTTAACACAATCGTCTTTTATCTTTCAATGGAAAACGAAGCCAAAGATTCCACCTTCACCCTCCCCAAAGTTTTCACCCCGGAGGAAGAGGCTGTCAAGAGGAACACGGACTGCGTATATTTTCTCGCGTCTCCTCTCACATGCAAAAAGGTTATTTCATTTCTTTCTCTTCCCGTTCTTTATTTCATTCTTCTTGGATTTCTTTGTTTCGACTTTTTTTTTTGCGAATTCCGACGCATCGCGTGGATAAGATCTGGAATTTTCCTTATCGATTGACCTGTGCGTGTGTTGTGCCTAACGGGGCAGCGTTTTTGGATTTCTTTATGAGGTTATTGACCATCGGTTTGTTGATGGGATAATGGATTCGGGTGATTGGGGAAATTTGTTTTCTGCCTTTTCCAGATCCATTTTTAGGGGTTTCTCTCTTCTTTGCTTGCGTAGATAAGAAATACGGAGAAAATGTTCCTTTGGATATAATTGGAATCATGATTCTGTAAATAAACTTGTCACTCGATTCAATTTTTTCAGGGTGTTGATTGTGAATATCGCCATAGTGAAGCTGTCAGGGTTAATCCCAGGGATTGTTATTATTGGTTAACTAATACTTGCTTGAATCCTAAATGTGCTTTTCGGCATCCGGTGAGTATTTATTTTTGTTTATTCAAAAATAAAATAATAATTTTTTATCGAAACTTTAGACTAAATACTTTCTCTTTATATTTAATAAAGTCTCTGATTGATGCCTTGTTCCATACTTACATTCTTCATATTACCTGATATTTGAAAGTATAATCTGTTTAAAAAAAATCACATTTTGTTTATGCATTGTATCATATTATACATATACTATTATCGCAGCAACTTATCCCTTGCTCCATTTGCAGCCACTTGATGTAGGGACTCCCAAAACATCCACAGCAACACCGACCTTATCTACTGAATCTCCATCAACATCTCAAATTCCACCTGCCCATCCCTCCACTACTCCTAATTCAAGTAAAAAGAGGATTCCATGCTTTTATTTTAAAAAGGGAATGTGTCTGAAGGGCGATAACTGTTTCTTTATGCACGGTCCTCTGTCTATTGTCAACCCTATTTTACAGAAGATCCCAGATTCTGCTAGAGCAGTCACTGTAAATACACAGACATTTAAAATGCCATCTTGGAGCCTCAATAATTCTGCTTCTCAGCAAAACACTCTTGATACAGTTTCTGTTCGATCACCTATGGTCATAGCTTCTGCAGCAAAAAGTGTTAATAAAGCAGAAAAATTCCCTGCCAAGAGTTTTTCGGTGAGAAATAATCTGATGTCTGCGCCACTAGACATAAAGATTCCTCCGAAGTCACATGTTGAAAATAAATCTTCTGATGGCAGCACTCTCTATAGGAGGTCTTTAGCAAGTAGTATCCACAAGAACGGGAAATCTGAGAAATCAGTGTGCAAATCTTCTCCTGGGTTGAACGCTCAGGATAACTACATCTCTGATGATGATGAAAATATAAACCATTCTACCAATGTTGATCATACCACTGCTTTTAGAAAACCACATACACAAGATCACGATCGTGATTTGGAAATTTCACCTGAAAGAAGAAACCCTTCTAGAATCAAGAGTCATTTTGAAATGGATGGCTCAGATCTACGTCATCAACTGTTGAAGCATAGAAGACTAAATGTCTCATCTTCTAGTGCCAGTTCCGATCATCGCAGTCAATACAAGGGGGAGGGTAACTATATTGAGGGGCATGATTATCGATATAGGAAACACAGCAATGATCATTCTGAAGTTTCTGTTAGCAAACGTCTGCATGGTAGAATCAGACCTGCAACTGATAGTTTTGTTGATAATGCACACTTGGGCAGAGATTTAGAAAGGGAAAGGAACACGGTCAGGTCCCCAGGGAAACCAGCCATACAAGGAGGCATCTCTGACAGGCTAGGTCAGAGGGTTACTGAAGTTCTTTCTGCGGAGACAGGTAATAATGGATTTCTCTCTCAAGAACCGAAAGAATTGAAAGGTTCTGATGATTTTGAAATGAGATATGCCAGGAACAACATTGGTATGAGGTTAGGGGATGATATTTGCTCATTTGAAGGTCCAAAATCCCTTAGTGAAATTTTGAAGAGGAAGAGGGGAGTTGCTTCAGGAAATGGTGAAATATCTAACTACGATGAGGATAGCAGTGATAAAAATATTGACTCGAGTATTGTACAGACTAATTCTTTAGGGTGTGATGAAAAACATCAAACTCTCGACAACATAAAAGAAGCTGAGATCGATGTGGCTGGAGAGGAGAAAAAACGGATTTCGTCCGAAGTTGAAGATGTCCAGATCCAGGCTTGTACTAATAATGAAGATTTGGTAGAAATGGAAGATAGCACAATAGTAGAGAATTTGGAAGATGCTGAGTATGAGAATTACGAACAAGATGATGAAGAATACGAGGAGTATGAAGAGATTGAAGGCGAAGAAAATGGATACGATTTGGAAGATGAGAACGGTGATGGAGATGAGAGTGAGTTTGGGAAAAAACTTAAGGTTATGTTTTCTGAATCAGCATCCTGAATCCTGTAGGTAGAATCATCGTCATGATCCACATCCATTGAATTCTCGTATTCTACAGTGTTATCGAATTATTATTAAATCAATTGATCCTACAGATTTGTTTTTAAATTTCGAAGAGGATTGATTAAAATGGGTGGGATGTTGTGTTGGTGGTGATGTATTTTCTCCCTTTTTTCGGCACAAGTTATTGATTTTTTGGTATTTTCGATTGTGACAGTACAATTAAATTGATATGTTAGCTATGGCCTATGGTGTATTAATAATTTAATATTTACTGTTGTGAACAATTGAGATTAGCAGTTGATATTTGTATATCGGTAGGTAATATTTTTAGATTGTATATTATATCGTTAGTTCGTTAGTAATGAGATAATTTAATTTATTAGGTACCCAGATCTATTAATAGTTTGTAATATGAAGCATTGGAAATGAATAAAAGGCAAAATATTTGATTCTGTTATGAAGATTAATTAAAGATTTTTTACAAGAGATTAGTTATAATATTTATTAAAAGTTTGTTTAAAGATTTAATAACAACTATTTGATTTGATAATGAAACAATTATACAATGATATTTATAATGAATACGTGATTAATGACATAACTACTTATATTATAATAGGGTAAACTTCTGATGTGTCATTTTTCGGTGTGTCAAAGTGTATCATTTGATATGCGCCATCAGATGGAACTGATTAAATGAGAACGGTTGGTAATTTAAAAATTGATTATATTGATGCAAAATGAATGAAGTGGTAATTGTCTACTGAATTCAAAGTTGTAACTATAAAAACTTGTAATAAGTAGTCGTAGGATGTTATAGGTATAGGAGGAGTTGTCATGTAATGTCAAGTCTTTAATTAATTACACATGAAACATGAAAATAAATTTGTAAATGTGAAGTACGATGCATGTGTTTGAATAGGTCCGAAAAAAGAATATAGTAATGTATACATTGAGACATAAATTAGAAGTATGATACATGTGTTTGAATAGGTACGGAGGAAGAATTTAATAATGTACAACGGGCAGTGTTTATACAATATCATCTGTCGTAGCCCTAACCTTATTTCATACTTAAATACATGTTAATTATCGAAATGGTAAAGACAAACATCGTTCTTAAGAAACTGAATTTCATATTTAGTAGAAAAATGTAAATTGTGGGTGTACTATTGATTGGTAGTACGAGACTACGAGGTACAGTTGATAAGTGAAAATGAAATACAACATATTAAATAAAGTGATACAACAAAAACAGATAATAATGTACGACCTAACAGTTAAACAACGTACTTAAAAAAGTCTTCATCCTTTGATAATATTGAAAGTCACCTTCGTTAGGAAAACGCTTATGACTTACAATATATATGACATTAGGATTATGTAATGAGATAGTACCTACATCATGTGAGATTTTTCAATCCTCGATAGGAGCAACACATCTGGGAAACAATTCTTGTATTTGCCAAATGTAAAATGTATTATCAAAAGTCAAAAGAGTCAAATACAATTCAAGTATTTATACAAGTGTATTATCCTTAACTAATCCTAACAACTAATAGTTATTAGTATAAATTTGATAATAAGTATATGTTTGTGTCTTAACACCTCTTCTCAAATTATGCTTATTATCATCTTGATAATGAAAAGAAGTTGTCGACGTATCATGTTGAGAACTTGCAACGCAAAACCTTAAAATTTAAATTCCAATATTGATGAATTGTAAAAAGATAGGATTAAAAACCCAGTGGTTGGTTGTTCTGAGAAAACCTCTCTTCAATTAATACATTGATTCATTACTTAATGAAAAAAATTATCATTCATCATTTTCTGTCAAGTTCTGGACTTTACTTGAGCTAATCACAATCTGAAAAAAAACAAACATAGTGCAGTATCAAAGAACAATCGATATTATTTCTCAACAGAACTAATCTACATACTCCGATCGACACTTTTTTTTATTATCTGAAATTTATCATAATGCAAAAATAGACAACTCTTATATCATTCATTCACATTATATAAATTCAGAATTAGAACACAATTATGAGACAAAACAAAAAATAAAAATAAAGGCAAACATTCATATAACATTCCAATCTTAATAAGAGAAGAGTGAAAGAAAGAAAAACACGACTAACACCTATAAGCTAAAATTAATCTTGAGTTTTTTACCTAATCTTACATAAATGTCAGACGTCACAACTTTGGTAAGTAAATCAGTCAACTGAAGTGAGAAACATATATGTTTTAATTGAAGTTAATTTTTAATGATCAATTCTTTAACGAAGTGTATGTCAGTTTCGATATATTTGGACCTCTGTTTGATCACCGGATTATTTACCATAAATATAGCTGAAATATTATCACATAATATCAAAGGAGCATGATCTATCTGATAACCTAGATCTTTACATATAAATGTAAACCATTTGATCTCAGTAGCTAGTGAAGCTAGAGCTCTATACTAGCTCTGATTCAACGTTTGATCTAGAAACTGTAGATTGTTTCTTTGATGACCAAGTGCATAGGTTTCCACCTATGTATAGGCACAATCTAGTTGTGGATTTCCTCGTGTCTGAATCACCTGCATAATTTGCATCACAATATCCATGAATTTGATTAAACTTCGAATTTTTAGTGAATGTCAAACCATGGTTCAAAGTTTCTTTGACATATCTAAGAATTCTCTTGGCTGCAATAAGGTGAGAAGACCTAGGTTCTTGCACAAATTGTGTAACCTGATTTATTGCATACACCAAGTCTGGTCTCGTTTGAGCTAAGTACTGCAAAGTACCAACTAATTAATGCCCTATAAGATGTTACACTTGCAAGATTACTCTTTCATTTTTGGTTAGTTTAGACCCTGGACTAACGGGAGTTGTGCTGGGCTTACACTGTAACATGTTATTTTTACTTAACATGTCCAGAGCATATCTGCGTTGTCGACTCATGCTAATTGACCCATCAAAATTATGTTAAACCTCAATACCAAGAAACAACTTTAAGACCTCTAAATTTCTGCACTTGAACTCAATGCACAGATGAGTGATAAAAGATTCTACTTCTTCATTTATGTTTCCTGTGATGATTAAGTCATCTACATAAACTACAACATATATTAATATCTCATCTTTGTTATACACAAAAAGTGACGTGTCCGCACTGATAATACATTTTACATTTGGCAAATACAAGAATTGTTTCCCAGATCTGCTGCTCCCATCGAGGATTGCCAAATGTAAAATGTATTATCAAAAGTCAAAAGAGTCAAATACAATTCAAGTATTTATACAAGTTTATTATCCTTAACTAATCCT
This sequence comes from Zostera marina, assembly GCA_001185155.1. NCBI lineage: Eukaryota > Viridiplantae > Streptophyta > Magnoliopsida > Alismatales > Zosteraceae > Zostera > Zostera marina. The sequence continues at coordinate 632,363 of LFYR01002110.1, forward strand.
AACAACTAATAGTCATTGGTATAAACTTGATAATAAGTATATGTTTGTGTCTTAACACATCATACATATAGGGATAAGGAGGATGATGGTCATAATAGTGATAGTAAATGTAAAGATCAAAAAGATATAATCAAGACTTAAGAACAAAATTATACAATACAAGGTTAAGAAGACAAAGTTACCCTTAAGAGCATATGGACGAATGAAGTGAATATGAGGACAAGAAAGCAAAATCACCCATAAGGGTATAGTTGATAGAAAATATATTAATAAGAGGTGTAAAATGTAAATACACCAGTCAAGAGTGTATATAAATAGAGGGTATGAGTTAGTGTAAAAGAGATCAAGTTAAACATCATTTTTGCTCTCTGATTAAAGTCTAAACCCTCCACTTTGGGTTATTTGTGTTTAACATTCTTTCTTTTCTTTTCTTCTCTAAACTGCCAACTCGTTCTTTCTTTTCTCTTTTCTCTTTTCTCCTTTCTTTTTTCTTCCCTCTTCTTCTTCTTCTTCTTCTTCTTCTTCATTTCTTCTCCATTCTGTTCGATCGATCACCGTTCTGCTCGAGTGAAGCTGCTCTCACCGGCGGTCTTCCTCACCAACGACACCCAAGGTTAAACCTTAAAAGTAAGGACTAACTTAGATTGGAATGAAATATGGAATGTAGTATGAAGAGTGATAGATATTGTCATGAAATGTGTTAGGATATGTTTGGTTCAAACTAGGTATGACATGGAAAAATTGAGTGTGATATGATGGAAGATATCCTTAGTGAATCGGATGGAATGTGTTAGATTAGGTTTGGTTCAAACTAGGTATGACATGGAAAAAAATGAGTGTGATATGATGGAGGATATCCTTAGTGAATCGGGTGGAATGTGTTAGATTGGGTTTGGTTCACACTAGGTAAGTTCGAAGATGAGGAATAAATTGGATGAGGATGGGGTGGGGACGTAGTGTTGTACTCTGTTAGTTGTATGTCGTCGTAGAATAAAGACGATGTACATGTCTGTTTGTGTCAGTAGTAGGCTGATGTGCAGAAATGACATATTGACGCCCCATAGTACAATTTCGATTGACATGAAGGAGATTTCTAAAAAATTAAAGCTGCAAATATATAGAAAAAAACTAAGAACAAACATACCTTGTAGATAACGTTGAAAAATGGTATGGTGATTTAATGAAGAGGTGAAGGTTATGGGAAAAAAATGAAAAAGGAAAGGAATATGATGATGTTGTTGTATTGTGGAGAGCTGTAAAGCACTGTTACTAAGTTAGACGTGTACATCAATCATGTACAGGAAAAATGTCTAATAGTATTGTCAAAAACATTAATTAGCTATGTAAAAGAAATCTTTAAAAATATATTATATGTGGTCAGTTTATAATCTAGATTAAACATGAATTAATATTAGACAACATGTAATAGAGTTTCTTCTGTACATAATGTACGATTTCTGAAGTAACCTCGAGATCCGATCATGGAGTTGTACATGACGTAGTAATTGATGAATAACGATATGTGAACCATCCAAAATTTTATAGATGTCAATCAAACGGTAGAAATTTAATGGCATATTTCGACTCATATAGAACATGGCACACATGAAACTCAGTCCAATATAATAATACCCAATATGTGCTCTCAGATTTACAGTTCACACTCCTCACTTCCTCAGTTTCTTTAGTCAGACTATATATTTTTGTATTAAAAATGAAGAGAGAGAAAAAAATTGTTATCATTTTGATTTATTTTCAGGATCCATTTTGATTAAAGAGAGTTACCTTGAAATTGGATATTTAAATACCCAGCATTGCTAGCTGATACACAATCTTAGGCATATTGTAATCAGTGGCGTATCCAGGATTCCCCGACAGGGGGGCATGATTCGCCTAAGGCGAAAAATTTTTTTTGTACTAATTAAAAAACCTATATAAATTTTGGCATGACCTATTCATATAATTGATTATAAAAATCTATAAAAAATCAATACATTCATTCCATAATTAATATTCAATACATTAATTAATATTCAAATTAAAAATAAATACATTCATTTAATTAACAATAAAAATTTCAAATACATTTTACATTACTTCAATGTCCTACGACGAAGACACATATCATTAAATATTTTTAAAATAACTTCGTTGTCTATAGTTTTAAAAATATCTTTCTCGATATATGTTACTAAACAATCATTTATCAAACTATCACCAAGGCGATTTCTGAGACGAATTTTAATGTGGGAATCACATTAAAGAAATAAATAAAATTTACATGGATATTTAATCAATTTAGGTCCCTGTTTTAAAAAATCACATGGAATGATGAAAATTCATATTTTTTCAGGTTGATGATAGTTCAATTCAATTTTTTGCAAATGGTTCATTTTCCTGTTTTAAAATGGTACATTTTTTTCCGGATCAAGCTAGGTTAAACACAAACGGATCAAGAATTCAAGATAGACGGACATACCTAGAGCCTAAAGGCTAGAGAGTAGCGAAGACTGGACTCTGGAGAGTGGAGACGAACTGAAGGCAGTGAAATCCGATGGTGGTGGTGTCCTGTGGGCTGTGGCACAATAACTGAATCTCGATGGACGGTGGTCGGAACGTGAGAGCTTGATCGGTTGACCCTGAGATGATCGTGAGGTGGATGGGAGGAGGAGAGATTGGGGGAAGTCGTGAGTTTTGGGGAAGGAGATTGGGGGAAACAAGATTGAAGGAAATTAGATGGGGGGAAACGAGATTGGAG
>LFYR01002110.1:635255-671630 GCA_001185155.1 Zostera marina
GGTTTAAGGATTTAGAAAATTTGGAGAGAGGTTTAGGGATTTAGAAGATTTGGGGGAGAAATTTAGGGATATTTAAGTTTTTAGGGATTTATATATAATTAAACTTAAAATTACATATATTGTAAAATTTATATAGTATATAAATATTGTGAAATTTATATATTAACCCTTAAAAAATATTAATATATTGTGAAAATTACACTTAACCCCCTATAAAAAATTTAATTACATATAGGTCCTCGGATATTTTCCAAATTTTAGGGGGGGCAATTGCCCTCCCTAGCCCCCCCTGGATACGCCACTTTGTAACTAATCTTCATCTGTTCATTTTCATCAAAATTAGACGTGAATGAGATGTTGAAGAAGATGAAGATTAATAGTTTAAAGAAGATATTGGTTGAGAGGTAGAACCATAGAAGATTTCAATATTTTTTACTTTTAAATTTAAATTACGATATTTTATTTTATTTTTTTACTTTATAAAATTATAAATTATGCATGGAAATTGGAAATTTATTACAACTGTTAGACTATTAGATATTACCAATATTATAAATAAACAAATATCCTCATGACCAAATCTTATTCACAAGATCTACGTACATATCTGTCACTCTCCGGTTCTTCCAAAAAATTTTGACCCTCTCTTTCAAATTAGGGTTAGGGTTCATACAATCGTCTCTTTGTCTTTCAATGGAAAACGGAATTAAGGATTCCACCTCCCGCCCCAAGGTTTCCACTGCGAAGAAAGAGGCTGTCAAGAGGAACACAGACTGCGTCTACTTTGTCATGTCTTTTCTCACATGCATAAAGGTGATTTCATTTCTGACTCTCCTCGTTTTTTCTTTCTTTCTTTCTTTCTTTCTTTCTTCTTCGATTTGCTCAAGTGTTTTGAACCTTCTTCCGATGCATCGTGTGGATAAAAAAGATCTGGAATTTTCGTCTTTCATACCATGGAATTGGTCGACCTGTATGTCCGCCTAGTGTTTAACGGGTTACGTTTTTATGAATTCTAGATCTGGAGGATTAAAGTCATGGAAATGACTTGTTGATTTCATCGCCATACTGTTATTTATATACACTTACAGAAATAACAATCCACTGTCTTCAACTAAGTAATTTTAAACTAACTATAATTCAATACCAATAGATTTTGGATTTCTTTTTGGGTCTGTTAAGCATCGGTTTGTTGATGGTGATTGGGAAAATTTATTTTCTATCTTTTCTAGATCCATTATTTTAGGGGTTTCTCTCCGCCATTCTTGTGTGGATTAAAAATACGGAAAAAAGGTTACTTTGGATATAAATAATATTGCTATATAATTAAATCATCATTCTGTTAATAAATTTGTTACTCAATTTTTTTTTTTTTGAAGCAATTAAAATTTCATTTCAAAAATAAGGGCAATGCCCAATTTACATAGAGCATAACAATTAAATTCTTTCAGGGTGTTGATTGTGAATAATGTCATTGTGAAGCTTCCAGGTTTAATTTCAGGAATTGTTATTATTGATTTATAATTCACTCGTAAAGTGGACTTTTATCATGTGTTTTAGTGTTTATGTTTCAAATTTTTTTCCTTTTTTTTTAAATTGTTAAAATATCAGTAATGGATAAAGTCAGTAAGATATTGTCTCTTATTGTTAAAATATCGTTTTTCCCTTCATATGTTCTATAGATTGTCGTAGGTTTGTTTAGTCTTTCTTGAATTTTGACGCCAGTTTGTTAACTTTGGGTTTCAAATAGCATATTCCTTTCGTTCTACTCACTTGTGTTGCTGGGATTTGGTCCGCATATATCACTCAAGGTGTCCTTCAAGAAACTTTGTGAGTGAAATCATCCATGCTTTAATTGGATTGTTTATTGATTTTTTTAAGTTCCTTTTAAATATCATTCTTTTACCTATTTACATCAGATTTGTTTATTAGATAAACTTGTCTTATTTAAATCCAAAGTTTGTGTTAAATTTCCAGAGTGCAAATATGAAATGTATTGCTTTTAATTTTTATAAATGAATTTGGTAGATCGATGTGGCAGATTTGAATTTTAGGTCGTCATGTTCCCTTGCTCTATCATCTAATTAAAGGATGGTTCTTCATTTCTTCTGACTAATTAGAATTCCAGTTATATTTTAGAATTCCACCAGATCATCTAATCAAAGCATGCCAAATATTTTTTGAAAAATATTATTTCACAAGCTATCTTTAACCATTGCTTGCAATTTTTTTGATTTTCAAATAAACTTCTTGTCACATTTTTTATTTCTGTTAGATTGCTACAATACCTACTAAAATTTGTCCAAAGTTATTTCTTACGATTAAGAACTGGTATGGTGACACTGCATCAGATTATTTGATGTGAACTAATTTCACTGTTCGTAGTTGGCAACATCATTAAATTCATCGTTGCCAACTAACATGTCAACTTTGAGCATGGTGATGCTTTCAACTATGAACATGACAACTATCACCTGGGTCACTATATTCTGGTAATCTCGTGCACAACAGAGGAATTTTATTTTAGTTCTTACAGCGAGTTTTCCCTTTGTTTAGGTCCACAAAGAAATTTTCCCCAGATGACAAGCGATTTGAACACCTTCCATTTTTGAATCTTGCACAAAATGTTCTTGGTTTCTTCTGGGCATTCATAAGTTAGCACTCTTCTTGTATCTTTATTCATTTATCTCTATTTGGTTCATATTTAGTTATTTACTGATATATGGTTGATCAAACAGTGATTAAACTTTGGTCACAAAGGTCTAGTGGCAGTGCACCATGGTGGAGTTATTGGAGTGCTAGCATCTCTAACACAATTGGTCCAGCAATGGGAATTGAAGCTCTGAAGTATATTAGTTATCCTGCTCAGGTGTGTTTCTCTCATTCTCTCATTTTTTAATATCGGATTTCTCTTGGAAAATTTAATAGTTCTTTTTTATTATTAATCATCGTATAGTTTATGGTTATACACTTATATTATTTACTAAATTACTAATATATAATGATAAAATTTTATATTTATATCCACGTCATATGTGAATGTGACTATTGTGAGCATACACTGGATCAGGTTAAGTGGGTCTGGGTTGGATTTGAGTGTCAGGCTGACTAACCCAATTTCTTTAGAAATCTTTGAAATCATGATTTACATCCTCAGTGATTTTGTAGTGAGGGTTTGAGCAGTTTCTATATTGATGAACTGTATCGGTGTACTTGTAAAAAATAAAAATAAATGTAATTGCATGTGGGCAGATTGGATCATTAGGTGCACGTAAAGCAACCCTATTCACCTAGTGTCCCAGGGCATGAATTGCTGGTGTACTGTGTCTTGGTATATGCGTATTTTAAGCTTTGAAACATTGTGATTTCACTATAATAATGCTTTATCATTTTTTAATATTTTCTTGGCTTAATTTGATGCTCACTTTAGCATAAAGATTATTCAAGCTTTAGATCAAATTTGGTCTTTCACTCTTTTCACAGCTAGGACCCTTTTTCAAGGGCTGAGTATAAGATTTGAAATACTTCCCAAGGCCGTGGATTGGGTATCGTGAGATCTGTCTGAAACGTGATCTGATGACACTCCTAAAACATGAGTCGTTTAGTATGTTGCAAATTGTTTTGTACATGATATGCTTTTCTTTTAGAATTGCCAGCATTGTTCAATTTATATATTCTTTTCCTCTTATTGTCAAAGAAAAAAGATCCAAACATGTGGTGCATATCCTAGCAATTCCAAACTTGTGTCATTGTCCCCACCAATTTTTATATGCCAATTCAATGCATCTTTTTTAGATTAGACCATTAGTTGTTAATGTTGTACGTACATTTGGTGCAGGTTCTAGCAAAATCGTCAAAAATGATTCCCGGTAAGTTCCCCTGTTTTTTCGAATAGTATAGGTTTATTTGACTTTTGGTTAATTAGTGTCCCAATCTTATTTTCTGAAAGTAATGTTGCAATTTCACGACATGGAGTGTGTGTCTCTTACCTCATATGTAGTGATGTTGATCATAAATTCATTGTGTCATACCATGTTACCCTCTCCGTCATTTCTATTTCTAGGCTACTAAATTCTCATAACGATCAATAATTTTATTTCTTCCTATTCATATATGATTGTTTATTATTTGCTTTGAAGATTACTTTAGTCAAGGATTCCATCCATTGACATGCATGTTCTTTACTTTACAAATATAAAAAAATGATCGAAAATGTTAAGTATTTTATGAATATGGTTTTTAAACTCCCAATCTCTCGGATTATACTACGCTAATTAGTCGAAATGATTTATTTTAAATTATTTTTCACTTCATTTTACTTTTACTAATTTAAGTTTGATTGGTATTTAGTTATGCTGATGGGCGCCCTTGTATATGGCATTAAGTATTCTATTCCAGAATACCTTTGCACATTTCTTGTTGCTGGAGGAGTGTCAGTTTTTGCACTTCTGAAGGTTGGAGCTTCTAACAGTTCAAGTTAATTTTATGTCTTGAACATTGAAACACAGTTTGTAGTCCAAGTTTGTATTATTTATTTGTTGAATTACTTGAATATTAATTTCTCAAATCTGCAGACCAGCTCTAAAACTATAGGGAAGCTTGCTCACCCAAATGCTCCTTTTGGTTACGGATTGTGTTTTGTTAACTTGGCACTTGATGGATTTACAAATGCAACCCAAGATTCAATAAATGCAAGGTGGTATTTTTAGTTTATTTGGTCCTCTGCTTTGCCTATAACTTTGGTGTACTGATAAAGATCTTGAATTCCAGGTATCCGAAAACAAGTGCATGGGAAATAATGATGGGGATGAATCTATGGGGCATGATCTACAACATGATCTACATGTTTATTTTACCCCAAGGCAGTGGTTATGAAGCAGTGCAATTTTGCAGGGACCATCCAGAAGCAACTATAGACATACTTGTCTACTGTATTTGTGGGGCTATTGGCCAGAATTTCATCTTCCTCACCATCAGCCAATTTGGATCCCTTGCAAACACAACTATCACGACCACGAGAAAGTTTATGAGCATTGTTGTGTCATCGGTCGTAAGTGGCAATCCCTTATCTGCTAAGCAGTGGGGAAGCGTTGTTATGGTCTTCACCGGCCTATCTTATCATATATATCTCAAGTGGAAGAAGCTTCAAAATAAGAAGAAGAAAAATACATGAAGAAAAATACGAGAAGCCCAGGTAGAGTTAATTTTAGCGTAGACATGGAGATTTTATCAGGAGATTCTGATTGAGATAGATGGCTCCTATTGCGTTTATAACAACTATTGTCAAAGTAGTTCTCATATTTTCGTTTATCATGCATAATAACATTATTTTAACCCTAAAGAGTTAAAGTATTGACATTTTGATATTTAATAGAAGGTGGAACACTGGAATTTGGAAGGAATATGAATATATGATGAATATTGAATATTTTTCTTAAACAGTAAACAGTGTGTCTCTGTCATGTTTAATATATATTAAGGCACATTTAGTAAGAAGAAGTAAGAACAAAGTGAACGTATTTCAAAATAAGAGCAAATCTTCCAACATAATAATAATGTCTATAATCTGATACAGAAACACATTTAATTCCTACAACTAATTACCAGAGAGTTCAACGAAATAAGCAAACCAAACGAGCTAAAGCAACCAAGATCATTTATTATTGTGATTTCTAGCTGAAAGATTCGAAGCATTGCTTTCCCATTTTATGCACATCTTCTGGAGAAAGTATCTTGATGTACCACACATTATTCACAAATGACCTGCATTTTGCCAAATAGTTAGTCAGTTATTTTGTATTGTGTTTTGTTATTCAAAGGAATGGACTTACTCCCAAGGATCGTCTCCAAGGAGAAGAACATCATTCTCCCGGTCAACGAATACAAGCTGCCAGCCTGATCTTAAAGGGTCTTCCAAAAGACCCTCGATCCCATACATCTGTCCTAGTTCTTCTCGCAACTCGTTGTAGTCATTGAATCTAGTTATATCCAGTGACCTCCCGACAGAACCGGATTTATAAACCTGCACACAAGTTTAATTAAGATCACCTTCAGGTTGGATTCTATTAATGGTATTGGGAATTTCAGTAATTACCTTGACAAAAGTTTCAGTCTTGTCCACACTGTGAAGTAATGAAGGTGACTCGTCTGTGCAACCATACATGTTGTTTTGAAAACATGAATTACCATAAGGAAGAGTAGACCCACTGCCGTTACCATTTACGTTATTTTTTAGAGAAGAAGTGATAGCTAAACTCGGCATTGGGCCTGTGATGAGTGGAGATTGATTGTCTAGATTGACACCAAACAGGGTGTGGTTTTGTGGATCGATGTTACCATGTTCTGTTATTTCTGGTGTAAGGGATACCGAATTGGTAGTGAAAGTTGGATCATTCATTATGGACGATGGTGGTGAACTTTTTGAAAATTTGAGAAGAGTAGCCATCATATTCTGCTGTATGGGGTTAGATGCTTGAGAGAAATTTGTGGTTGCATCAGGAAAGACTGTTTTTTGCTGAATTTGGTTGTTTGGAATCTGGAATGATTCGTGATAAACCTGTTGCATTTGAACCTGCTGATTTGCATGCTCAGGGAAAGATTGCAGAAATGTTGGATGAGGAGAATTGCAGGAATGGTTGTTTTCAGTAATACCGTGCAACTGCAGATTTGAGGAGATTTGCCGTAACTGGTGCGCTTGAGGAATGATCTGCTGAAGCGGTACTTGATTGTTGTCGCTGTTGGTCAGGCCCTGGTGAGTAAATTGAAGAGGGTGTTGTTGCAGAAACTGTTGTTTCAAACCATCACTGGATCTTATGTCTTGTAAAGCTGCGGCAGCCATTTCTTGGTAATAATTGTGTTCGATGTTCAGCATTGGAGGCTCGACTGTTCGTTGCATCCATTGGCTCATTCCCAGTGCCTGAAGGTCATGATCTCCAGTTTCTCCTCTTAGCCACATCAAAGAATTTCCATCGTCTTCCATTAAATTACAAAATGTTAGCCCGACTAACCAAGAATTTTGAAGGAGGTAAAAAATAATGTACGGAATATACCTTGAAGGGAAGAAGCTCCGGGATACCAAGGGCGCTTCAATCTCAGAGGAAACAATGACGGATACATCGGAAAAGTTGTCAAGGGTTCGATTTCCCAGAGAGAAACTCTGGGCTGTCTGTATCCTGTTGTTGACTCATCCCAACCGACCTACATCAAAATATCTAAAATCATTACAAAAACAGCAGAAACCATAAACTGAAAAAATGATCCAAATCAGAAAAAAATTGTAGGAACAATAAAAAAACATATAAAAATTTATTTACCTTCACGGACCGCCAGTGTGAATTTGGCCAGCGAACAGGATCAAGATCACCAATATCTGTTATTGTGCCCATGTATCTGGATTCAACAACGTAATGAAATGATCAAAGCTAGTTTCAATGTGTCATGACTATAGACTTACAGGGGAAAACAAGATGCCAATTTACCTACGAACACTTGATTCCTCAGTTTCAAAAAGCATACGAAAACGCATACCAATTGATATACGAGTGTGAAACACAGATTTCACATATTTTGAAAGAGGTATCACGAATTCAGATGGACTAACTCTGTAAAATAATTCCAGTCAGGTAAACTCAAGAATGAATCAGAAGCTTATAAATAGGGTTTTGATTTCATTTCTTATGAAAAATCATGAATTGACTACCAACCTTGGATTGTAAAAAATCGTGAATTGACTATCAGTAGGAATAGCATGAGCAGCTGCAGCAAGAAGTCCCATATGCATACTGTCACTTGATATTACAGATGATGGAATTGAAGTTTGAGTTCGGTTTGCCCGACGAATGCCCAGCAAAAGCTGGTTATTTTCGTTCCTGAATTGTGATGGGAGTTTGAAAAATATAAAATATTATACAGGGTGATAGGTTTATAAAAAAACAGCATAGAAATACCATATAAAAAGAACAGAATCCCCGGCGATGAGTTTTTTGGCAGATACGAACACACTCCAACCAGTGGTCAGAAGATGCCTTTTAGGCTGCCCTGCATGAACAAGTGATTAAAGTCATACCACGATACAAATGGATATAACTTACGGGTCAACTTTGGATTAAGTAAGTTTGCCCAATCGGTTTATATTTTATGTGATGTGCCTCGAAAAATATGGCGAAATTTCCACTCAACGTCATGAAGATCCCTAGCGATGAGTTCTTGAGCAGGAGGTTGCATCGTGAAGTCCTGGAAGAAATGGAAGAATGTTATGAAATAGTACGTAACACCATAAACCAATTAATTGTGGCTTGTAACACAAACCAGAGGTGGAAAAACTTTCTCAGCAGCACGTCGTGGGACAGAGAATCCACCATGTGTGCTTGTATCACTTGCGGTTAGGGTTTTACAAAAGTAATTCATCGGTTGCTTGGTTTGAATACCAATTTCGATGGGAAGATAGTTATCTTTTTGTTCCTCCTGTAACATAGTAAGTAAATAAGTAAACAAGATAATAACATAGCAAACACACCTGAAGAGTCGAATTGGTTCATTGTGTTTTACCGCACTCAATGGCTGCAATGTCATTTGTGCATAAACTTCATCGGTATCAGTATCTGCCTGAAAAAAAATCCAATGAAATTAGTGCACAACAACCAAACTACAAACTGTAAATTAAACTGAAATTGACGGCAAATGTAACTCACGTGCATTGTAACATTGTGAAGGTAACATATAAGTTGAGGAGGCAAGTTGGGATAGTTTGGTATATGACCTTCAACCTCTTTGTTTGTGGATGCGACGACCTAATTATCGATTCGAAACTCAAAGTTGAAACCAAGAAAACCAAGTTGGAAGAAAAGATTGGCAAAATTCATAATCTCACCTGCTCACTGTGACCTTGAGGGAAGTACAAAACTCTTGTGCCAGAATTAGGCAAGGAGACAAGAGGTCCAGCACAGGCGTGCCACAGCTCGGAATTCAAACAATTTTTTCTACTTCCTATCATCATTCCATCAGGAAGAAACTAATAATGATTAATAGATATTTATAAGTATAATATTAAATAATGTGGGGTGATTTTGATTATGATACCTTGTTGTTCTTGGGAAGGCTCACCAGAGCTGCAAACAGTGGAAGCCTTCATTTCTCGAAATCCCCAATTCCCTAATCCCCTCCTTTGGTTCTTTTACGAGTAACCCTAGCTAAAAAGATGCTTCTTCTTCTTATTATTTTTCTCGGGCATTCTTTTAGTGTCAATTTTTGAATCCAAATTTACCAAAAAAACAAGTTACCCACCACCGCCACCATGCGTGGTTCTTGTTTGAGACTGAGACGGTGAGGTGAGACTGGGGCAAGCAAGTAACGAAACGGAAGTGACTGACTGAGTTAACGGTTTAATTCCAAAGAAGCCTCTCTATCTTTTCTTTTTTGTTTGTTTTGTTTTCCTTTTCCTTTTCCTAACAACGAGACTTGACTGTTTATATCAAAGAAAACAAGCAATCCGACGAATTAGAGGTGTCCGATGATCGCCGATCAGCAATGCTTGTTTATACCGAGCAGAACCTTGTTTAAACGCTGAAACAAAGAGGAAACGCGATGCAGTCTCCGAGAAGGTCCTGTTCCCCAAGATGACCCATCATCAGAGCTTTGTTGGATTTTAGACACTATATATCTCCTCCTCCTCTTTCCACTCACTCACTCACTCACTAATCCACCCCTCCACCCACTTCCACAGAACAAAAAATGGCAGAGAGAAGATTGGACTAGACTACACTAGACAGTGAAAAAAGGGTAGAGGTATTTTCTGTAGTTTGACTACGTGTTCTCTGAGGTGATGGAGCACCCATCCTTGTCTCCTGTTTTTGGTTCCCTTCCAACCTGTATTTTTCTTGGATTCAGTATTGGGTGTATATGCCTGACTGTATGAGTATGACTGTATCCATGGCGGAGCCAGTGTGGTGTCTGGTGTCCCCATTGTATATATATTTCTAATCCTGTGTATCACTGGACTATCCGACTAGCGGTGCGACCCAACCGGTTTTAACAAAATCCGGTCTCACCGATCCCTTCGGAGACCGGGTCCGGGTAAGACCATGGACCCATTCCTTATATTTTATGGCTAAAAAGCTGGGAAAAAATAGTCAAAATATTAAAACGACTAAAATCTTAATGTCAAAAACATCTAAATAAACGATTAATCTCGACGTTAAAACTTGAAACGAGTGGTTGAGATTTAAATTCTCAAAAAATCTTTTACAGTGTGTATCTCATTCTCAAATCTCAATTCCCAACCTTAAATAATAATACATCTAAATTACTAATATTCATGTACAACAACGACATTTATTTAATAAGGCATGTTGGAGCGAGGAAAAGGTGAAAAGAAAAAAAGATATGGTAAAGGAAAATGGAGACGTTGCTCCTGCATGTGCATGATGGGACATGAGCAGAGAGGCGGAGACCCATGGACATGGACAGACGGACTCATGTAAGGGGTCCCGCCAAATCCGACTCCAAGATATGAAAGATGACGGTGATGGTCGGTGGGCTGGTGGTGGTGATAGATATTACTGTCTCACAGACAGACTGATATTACTGGAAACTGACAAGTGGGTTCTGCTACACTTGTACTTAATATAAAATCTCCTTCATTAGTGCTAAACTAAATTCACATCCTCCAGAAACATGTACACCGAGAAGGAATCCTACCGGTGGTGCGTATGTACTCAGCTTTTCTCGCCACCCTCTCCGCTTGCCGCTCCCATTCTCCCTCTGCAACTGCATGCTTCTTCTCAGCTTCCTTCTTCACGGCTTCCAATTTACTCCTAACTTCGCTATGTGCTTGTGATCTCATTCTCTCCAATTTGGCCTGTACACATCAATAAATTTTATTTTCACTAATTATGATATTGTCGTAGATAAAGCCAGCGGCCCAGCTCTCTTAAATTAAATAAAGCCCACGAAGGAGATCGTTTCTTTCTACCTCTAGTTTGATCAACTCGATTTTGGCCTTTTCTTTCAGCCCATCTTCCCACGCTTGGATCCTCGCTTCTTCCCGTTTGAACCTGCAGACGACCGATCATGCCAGATAATATATATCATCATCTGTCATACAAATGACTGAAATTAGGGTTACCGTTCCATGTATTTCGATATCTCTACATCCTCCAATGTGATATCAGCTACGGGTTTCGCCTTACGAAGTTTCATCCCAAGCAAAATCACGGACTCTTTAGATTCCGACGGCGCCGGCATTGCTGCGATAGGAATCATATGTAAATCCGTTGGTTTTTTCTTAACGGGACTTCTTGTTCTGGAAGGTGTCATCTCCGTGCCCGTATCTTTCGAGAATGTTGGAGGGGATGTAAGACGGCAATCCGATATGGTAGGCGATTCAAGAGGTTTGGATGAATTCGACGATGTAAGTAATTTGTTACCGGAGACATCAAGAGGTCCAGGATCAGAGCTCTTTCTTTTCTCCAACCTGTAGTTGTTCAAACTCAATTCCTCGAAGACTACTTCTCTTACAACCAGACTTGCAGTGTTGCGAGACCTGTGGGAGAGAGTCCTCCTCGGTGATGGACGATGATTCGAACCCGGCGGTTTGACATTATTCCCCATGGGACTCGAAATCCATTTCTGAGCATCGTCCCACTTGTACGGGTATGCGTAAGAGTAGGAGTAAGAGGAGGATTTAGCAACAAATGGTTGGGGTTGGGATGACAACATGATATCATGCTGCCTGGAAGAAGGAGATCGGAAACTGCTAAGCGTTTTAGATTTCGTGAAGGTTGAATATCTGGCATTCATACCAGAACTCATCGGAACAGAAAGATGATGAACGATCGATTTGAAGCTGATCGGTCGGGTTGGCTTGTGAATTTATAGAAACAAATTAAAAGGAAACAAAAACATTTACAGAAGAAATCCGATTTCCAGGGGAAGATAGATTGAAAAGTTTGGAATTATATGGAACAAGGAAGCGTGTGCTCAGCAAATTTTTACGCAGTGTAATAGGTCAGTAGATGGGTTGATGAGGAACGGAGACATGAAAATGCGGGAGAAAAGAAAGGAAAGGAAAAGTAAGAAAAGAAAACACTGTTCCGTCACATCCGACACGACGGATACCAACAGCAAATGCTTCAAATGGATTTCTGATGTGTCACGGACATCCATCCGATCTTTTTGTTGATTTCAAGGATCCACTTTGGATACCTTTTTTTTTTTTGGTTTTCTTTGCATCGCATCTTTCGGCCTGCAGAAACCCAAAATATAGAGGAATCTATATTAATATCATCAATCTATCACTCTATCAGCTATTGCTATCTTTTGTCTTATCAACAATTGTTACAATTCTCCCACGTACAAATCTATTCATTATCCTGAACAGAACCTTAGACAAATCATTCACTCACTCACGAGTCACGGCCAAACCACCGTTCAGTGGATGATGGGATGGTATTCTGCAAGCACACGCCTTCGAGGCAATTTTCGTAGGATGAACTGAACAACAGTAGCTGGGATAATTTCGACCAACTGCAAATAAAAGTAAAAATCCATCAGGCTACAATGTTACACAACAATTGATTGTTACCTCTTGATGGTTGGGTTCTACAATAAACCTAAGCAATCCATTTTTATCATTATTTTGGAAATACAACCTCTCTAATTTCAGAAATCCAGTCTCTAAATTAATACATTCTATTGTAGTAATTTCATTATTAAAATTAGGTGTGGTTTTCTTCTTCTTCTTCTTCTGTTTGATTGTTTCTCAGATCTCGATTAGGTATGTGAGGATGAATTATATAATAACATTGGTTGGATGAATGGATGGATGGAAGTAAAAAAATGGAGAAACGCCTAACCAGATAGTAAAACAAGTTTAGAATTGGATGGTAGGAGACATCAAGCGCTGCATCTGCACTAAAGGCATTGAAGCACATCTGCAACATCAAAATTATCGCTTTCAATGACAAAAATAAATCCTAGGAGAAATTACTATAAAAAAAATCGATTCTCACCATAATAGATCTTATGATGAAAGAAGAGGAACATATGGTGGCGACCCACCCCACCTACAACATCCAAAATCAACAAGATGTTAAGAAAATATCTCAAATTAAATCATCCCAATATAATAATTACAGGACATGGTTATACCTCTTTCATCTTATTATGCCGACCTATAGATTCGGTTGGCAAATGTTTCAACATCAAGAACAGTCTGATTATATTGGGAAGAAGAATAAAAGTAAATTACATACGGATAAGAATACATGCTATTTAATGGCAACATTGATTTGGTCTGTCAATATGTGTTTAATTACAATGATAAAAATGAAAAACATAAATGTCTGTAAAATGTTAAGACTAAATAAGATATTTTTGGTTCATTCAAAATATATAGCATCAAACGGTACTTAATAAGATACCATTAGCAGTTTAGCATCAAACATCAAAAAAGAAACAATGAAAACGTACATGAACAAACAGCACAAGAGTTGGATGCTATATATTTTTAAATATATGATGATACCCCAGGTTCTGGACCTGTGCCTCACCAGACCACAAGGGTCACCACTGGTCCAGTGGGCTGGGAGGACAAAGAAGCCCAAGATCTACATGGCCCATTAGGGACCTGGGCAGGCAAGGCAGCAAGGGGGTTATAAAAGAGACCTTAGGGGGAGGTCCTAGAAAAGGGTTAGCAATTAAGAGAAGAGACTATAATATGATTGAGGACCCTTCTCAAGTTTCATCAATAGGAAACATAAATAATATAGACCATCTAAACACACTGACAGCATTTGAGTGATTTATTGCAAAAAAGGTTTAAAACCAAGAAAATAGCATTCATGTCTAAAATGATTTAAAATAAAATCAACCAATGTATCTAATGTACTCAGCCAACCAAACTAAACCATATATACCTTCCCCCATACAAAAGAAACCCAAAGGCTCCAAAAAGCGAAACACCTGCAGATTTTTCATTATTTATGAGGATATCAAAATCTTTGTCATGAATTATTTGTTACTAAATGAAGTATACCTGCGAAGAAAACCTTGGAAATAACGAGTACAATGTTAACAGGATCGAACCACAAAAAATACCATAAAAATACCTGAAAACAGTTAAAACCCAATCCTTAAAAATCACATTGAATAGAAAACTCATCGTATAAACTATAAAGGAAGCTAGTATTTTTGTGTTCAATAAATCAACGACAAACAACTATTTATCTTAGATTTTTAATGTCTACTGAACTTTGTAATATTTTCTTGAGGAATCAATTCTTGATTCACGAATAAATAAAAAGTCTTCTTGGTATGTACTTGTGTTCTAGAAAAATAGCAAAATGACCCCCTCTTGTTTTTCACGTTTCTTTACAGGAATGAACTGATTCCAGATTTTCTCTCAATATTGATCAGAATCATGCTCAAAAGTCAAAATTGTAAAAAATTCACTGGCCATTGTTATTAATGAAATCTTCCGGATTCTAAGTAATGGTACAGAGTTGTTCCAAAATTAGTTTGACAATGGGAATATTAAGAACATAATAAATGACATCGTTCAATAAACAAGTTAACTAGAGATTTACCTGAATTCCATATATCACTACATTAATGGTGTAGAAAGTTGGCTGAAGCCTGTTAGCTTGACTTGAGTCTGCACATGCCTATTTTAGTATTCAAGAAAAAATTAGTAATCAAACATGAAGCAATGATGTCTGAATGTCTAATGAGGAATTGACGATAGAACATGGAGGTTATGGAATGATAATTGAATGCCAACCTGATAATATATCTCTGCCCAAAATAGCACCAACAGTGAATATGTTGTGAAGAATGCAAGGCCAGGAAGCTCTAAAACAACATGTTTGAGAACCTAAAAAGAAAAAACCATGGTTGATAGTTCAGATACATTCCCAAAATTGCTATTCATGAATCATCATCCAAAAGGGGGAATGGGGGATAAAAGAAACAAACGTCGGGTGTCATGTCTTGCACATTTCTCCAACAGACAAATAAAATTGACCGAGCTGCATTTGGGAGGGGAACATGCACAATTAATATTGAAAGATAAAAAGGACAGTCGATCCGTAAATCCAATATTCCAATCCAACGTGTTAACAATAACCAAGAAACGTACTTCCATACACCAGAAAATTGAAGAAATTAAACACCTTCTGAGTAGTCCAACCGGATTCTGGAACTCTGCATTCGATTCGAATAAGTTGGATCTACAAATAAAAGAAATCCAACAAACAAAAAATAAGTAATTCCTCTACTCATTTTGGTGACACACACACTTGAGATCTTATTAACATAAATTCTATAAAAAAAACATTCACCCATCAATAATAAGCAGGAACAATAACAAGGCACAAAATATTGAAGCAAACATTCCCAAACACTCAAACTTTTCATCCCACGAAAACGTAAAAACCTCCCGAAACTTTTTGCCCAACACAGCAACAACCAAAAAAAAAGGAAAGAAAGAAGCATTACAAGTGTGGCGATGGCGATGAACGCGTACATGACGGCAAGAGTATGAGATATCCTATCCTGCCAGACCGGCGAGTGATTAATATCGCTCCACCAATTCCCGAGTTGAATGAAGCTACGGATCGAAACCAAAGTGATTTCCCTCATCACTGGGGTTTCTTGGATTCACGCAGGGAGAGTGATGAAGAGTAGTGTATTGTGATGGAATTGGAGAATGAAAAGAGGAGCGTTGGGATGATCGAGCAAATT
Organism: Zostera marina; assembly: GCA_001185155.1. Lineage (NCBI taxonomy): Eukaryota > Viridiplantae > Streptophyta > Magnoliopsida > Alismatales > Zosteraceae > Zostera > Zostera marina. Next base: position 650,991 of record LFYR01002110.1, read on the forward strand.
GACAGTTGTAGTTTTCTAGTCGGGACGAGACATGAAATTTAAAACAAGTTTTTTAAAGGTTAAATTTTTGTCGACGGACGGTGAACGAACGAACTCGAACGAACAATAGATATTACGACAAGGTAAATAAATCACAATTTAAGCCATTTTTATTTCCTCTTTTATCATTTTTTTTAAAGTAATTGTAAAATTACCCTTCGATGCAAATGTACAATTGTAAAATTAATAAATTTGAATTTAAAACAATAAGGGTCGATTTTCTTCCAATGAGATTATTTGTAGAGGCTGAATAAGGTTGGCAAATTATGTAAGGGCAATTAAATTTTGTTTTTCCAATTGTATTAATATGAAGATTAGACAATGTATGCTTGTATGGAGTCTGATTTTTTTTTTCCTTACAAAGTAAAATTGACTCACTATTCTTAAGAACTATTAAAGTTTCTGAGGTTCAAGGTTTGAATTTTTTGCAAAATGACTAACCGAATGGCTTTTTTTTGTCAAAGAATAGAGAATCCATCGGAAGACTAACGGGTTTTTACGGCATTAGGAAACATACTCTGGATTGATGATTGGATTGTTGACAGAGGCTCCGACTAACATCTTATGATGTGGAAAGGTATATGGATCAATGAACTCACTCATGAAGATCAAGGTTGTTCAATCAATCTGATTGATCGTTTACAGATTCGTTTGGGGCACAGAGAGAAATTGCATGGGAAAAATATGACATATCCGAGAATGGAAGGAGGGTTGAGAGTTAAGGATTTCGAATTAGCACAAATAGCGGCAGTTATCGATAGAATTGATAGACTATGGTATGAAGGTAATGGTGTATGGTCATCTTGGATGAAGAAACGATAAATTAGGGGAAGAAGTTTAAATAGTGTGGAACCACGATATAATGATTCGCCAAGTTGGAGGAAGATTCTGAAAATCCGAGATACATCCAACAAATGCATGGACTGCCGAGCTAGTGGCGACTTTCATTGGAAAGGTGCAAGATTTGGTATATCGATGGCAAACATTCAAAAGATAATCAGATCAAGGAGAAATGCATATTTATATGCAGATGGGATTTGGGATTCGGGGATCCCAAAAACAAACTTGTTGCTCTGGAGATTGAGATGGGGCAAGCTCCCTACTTACGATCGATTATTAAGTAGGGGAATATTGCAGTTAGCAGTGGCGTAGCCAGGGGTGGCAATTGCCCCTGAAATTTGGGGGGAAAATAAGGACCTATATGTAATAAAAAAAATTTATAGGGGGTTAAATGCAATTTTTACAATATATTAATATTTATCAAAGGTTTATATATAAATTTCATAATATTTAATATACAATTTAAATCAGGTGTGCACACCCCTTCTCCTCCGTCGGATGAGGAATCCATGGTCTGATAAACAACTCGTTGGATTTTAATTATTTCTGTCATTAATTTTGTTTTAGGAGTTGTTTTAAGTTAGAATTCCTAGGTCAGGTTTACATTAGCTGTCTTTTATAGCTCCTGCTTCTGTGTTATCTTGTCTGTAGGTCAGTTGTAGGTTCTAGTTCTCTTTTTTTTTTTCTGGTGTTTCGTTTAGGGATTTCTTTTTCCTCTTACCTGATTATATTTCATGGGATTTCTTCTTCGTCTTACCGTCTCTTTGCTTTCGGGGTTTCATTTTCATCTTCGTTCCACATCTTCCGGGTCTGTTCCATCGGGTGCCCCACTGTTCCTCTGTCCGATGGGTTTTCTTCCGGTTTGTTCTCTTCTCCTTCCTTTCTATCAATGGGTTTTTTTTCGTCTTCTCTTATTGTCTATCAGTTTCCTTTCAATGAGTTTTCAGTTTCCTATCGTTATCGCTTTTTCTTCGATTCCAGTTTAATTTTCGCGGTTCACTTTCACGATGGTCTTTGTTTCGTCTCGTCTTGCTGCATTTTCGTTCTCTGGACAATGGTTTCATTCCGTTCTAGGGTTTCAAATTGGATTTTACTAGTTCTAGGGTTTCAAATTTGGGTATTCATTTACCTTTTAGCGTTTTGAGGATTCCTTTACCGTTCAACGTTTTAGGATTAGGGATTTGTTTTGGGGATTTCTTCTCCTTCTCCCATTACCGTTTACCATTTAACGTTTTAGGGATTTCTTCTAAACAGTTACCCATTAAGATGCCCATAGATGCCATTGAAACTAGTTTTAGGGATTTTACTAGTTCTAGGGTTTCAAATTGAATTTTACTAGTTCTGGGGTTTCGAATTGATTTACCGTTTAGCGTTTTAGGGATTCCTTTACCGTTTAGCGTTTTGGGGATTCATTATCCGTATCGTTTTACTATTAATGATTTGTTGTGGAGATTTCTTCTCCTTCCCCCATTACCATTTAGCATTTAACGTTTTAGAGATTTCTTTTAACCGGTTACCCATTAAGATTTAATCGGTTTAGGGATTATCGTTTAACGGACTTCGAAATTTGACCGTTTAGGGATTTAAATGGTGTACACTTTAGACGGTAATCGGGATTTCGTCGTCGGGTTTTGGTCTACAATTCAACATTTGGGTCTACAATCGGGATTTCGTCATTGGGTCTACAATCGGGTTTTGGTCTACAATCGGGATTTCGTCATTGGGTCTGCAATCGGGTTTTGGTCTACAATCGGGATTTCGTCATTGGGTTTCGTCGAAGTCTTCCATGACCTAGTTCCAATTTCGCCACTCAGAGTTTACTTTCGGCTATTATGATTTCACTATCGTTACTCACGAATATATCATCACTCAGGGTTTACTTTCGGTTTTCATGTGTTTTAATCGCTAACTTAATTCCTGTTTTTCAATAACTTAGTTTTCGAATTAGATTCTCTGCAGGGAAAATCTTATAAATAGACACATGACGTCAGGCTTTCTGTAAAAGGGATATCGTCGTTGAGTTTTGGTCTATACTTCACAGTCATTGGGTTTCGTCGAAGTCTTCCACGACTTTGTTCTCCTGTCATTTCATTCTAGTTTGTATCACGGTTTCAATTACGTCTCTCACGATATTACTTTCGTCTCTAATGATTTCACTATCGTCTCTTACGATTATATCATCTACAGAGCTTGGAGTATCTTCGGTGTCTACAAAGCTTCTAGTTTCTACGGTTTACATGTGTTTCAATATCTATACTAATTCCTGCTTTTCAATAACTAATTTTTCAAATTGGATTCTCTACAGGGGAAATCTTTGAAATACATGCAAGACGTAATGCCTTCTGTCCAGGTATATATGTTATTGATTCGATTCATCTCTTTTATAACTTCATTTTGGTTATATTCTAATTGCATCTCTTTTATATTCTAATTGGATGTCTTTTATAACTTCTAATTGGATGTCTTTTATAACTTCTAATTGGATCTCTTCATTCTTCATTCTTTATATTCATTATATTCTTTAGTTACTGATGAAGAGTAGATTTATCTTCGAATTGATTTTCTACTAAATGTTCTTCTAAACATATAACTTCAGTTAAACTATTCTAAATTACAGTATTAAACTTTTTATTGGTTTTCTAATAGGTCATGGGAGGTGATCAAAGAGACGCTATCATTTGGAAGAAGTAAACATGAAAGATATGTATTGTCTGTCACATTAATTATGATTTAACATGAATGATGACGCTGTCAATCTATCTGTCACAGAAGACGGATGGAAACTGTCACAGAGACGAACAGTCAAATCGGCTCGGCTGTCAATCAATATTGACGCATACCAGTAAATGCGACAGACATATTTAATGCGACAATTACTTTTTGTATTGAAACATACTTATTAGTTATAAAATCATTAATTATAATTATAAATGCTAATTGTGTCTTAATCTTAATCATTTGATGTTCTTTTATTGAGTTTTAAAAAACAGGATAAAAGATTAAGAGTTAAAGCCCAGAGCATAATGGACCGGCCCAGAGAAGAAATTTAATCAATTAAATGTAGAGGGACTTGGTTGTAATAAAATAATGTTCAGGGTTGCAATAGAATTAGTTGTTAATGAATCTTATAAATAATGGGTGTAAACTCCAATTCAATTAATTCAATTACACTTTGTGATATTTTCACAGTTTCAATTTACAGTTTATTTCCGTTACTCTTCTTCCCCCAAATCCCCCTCCCGCCAGCCTGCAATCCAATCGCCTGTGGCCTTTCGTCGCCGGCATTGGGTCATCGTCATTTTATATGGTATCATCGGTCGCTCCTAGGAAGTCCGTTGCTGTGATTTCGTTGTTGCTGTCATTCTGTCCGCTGCCATCGCTCCAGTAAAGTCTGCTTACTGTTGCTGCTGTCCAAGAACATGGAATTGGAAAAAGAAACAAGTACTGATATGGAGATATCCACTGAAGTTTCAGCACCAAAGAATGTACAAAAGAAACCATTCGATCTGGAAACGGCTTTCACAACAAGATCATCCGTTTATTTTTTACATTCTAGTGACAATCCTAGTAATAAGATTGTCAGTGATTTGTTAAAAGGGCAAGCAAATTACCCTACTTGGTCAAAAGATATGAATCTTTGGCTTGTAACTAGAAGAAAACAGAAATTCATAAATGGAAAAGTAATTAGACCTAAAGATGAAAATTCAGATGAATTTGAAGCTTGGGAAACTGTCAATGGGGTAGTTTTTTCGTGGATAATCAATGCATGTGAGAATAACATAGCTGCCTCAATTAGGTCAGCTGAAAGTGCAACTGAGGCTTGGGAAATACTGAAAATTAGGTATAGCCAAGCTCAAGCCCCTCTAAGGTTTTTAATTGGTCAAGAATTAGCCAATTTATATCAAGGGGAGTTATCAGTCTCTGATTATTACATCAAATTAAAAGCCATATGGGATAGCCTACAAGATATAAGCAAAAAGAAAAGATGCACTTGTGGGGTGTGCACTTGTGGGGCAATTCAGATATGGGAAGAGGAAAATGAACAAGATAGGGTAGTTAAATTCCTTCTTGGGTTAAATGAAGAGTTCTTAAATGTAAGAGGTCAGATATTAACTGGGAAAGAGATTCCCAATATGGACTCAGCTTATTCAACAGTTATAACTGAGGAAAAGCAAAGAGGGGTTACCCACATCAAATATAATTCTGATATAGGGCAAATAGACACTGCCATGGCTGTTAAAAGGTCTTCTGGTTTTAGAAGTGAACCTTTTAATTCAGACAAATATAAAATGAGCAAAAAAGGCATGAAACTAAATTTGAAATTAAGATGTGATCATTGTTGGTTTTATGGTCACGCTAAGGACAAATGCTATCATTTAAATGGATATCCGGATTCAAGAAAGGGATTCAACACTAAAAAAGCAAAAACAGAACATGCAAGCTCAGCAACTACCCATTCAATTACTGATGAGGAGTACAAGATCATGCAAAACCTATTCATGAAGAATACAGGTAATTTTTTAAAAAATAAATTAACATGTAATGTTTATTCTTCAAATAATTGTGAATGGATTTGTGATAGTGGTGCTTCACAGCACATGAGTGGAAATAAAACACTCTTTAGAAACTTAAGAGACTCTAAAAAAATTAAAAGAGTCTCAATACCTGATGGAAATTGTTTTTTAATAAAACAAATAGGAGAAATCATACTTTCTCCAAGAATAACTCTAAAAAATGTATACTATATTCCTGATTTCAAATTAAATTTAATTTCATTATATAAGATCATAAAAGATATGGGTATATCAATACTTTTAAATGAATCACAATGCTTTTTTCAGGATCCTCACAGCAAGGATCTGATTGGACTGGGTAATATAAACAATGGAGTTTATATTTTTGATAGAAAGGCTATATGTGGAGCCACTCAAGACATAAAGCTTTGGCATACTAGGATGGGGCATATGCCCTATAATAAATTGAAATTGTTAGCTGAAAACTCTGAAAACTCTTGTAATAGCATTAGTTTTAACAAAAATTCTGAAATAAATAAAAATCTTCTTTTACTATGTGATGTATGTCCACTTGCTAAACAACAAAAGTTAAAGTACCCTAAAAACATATCAAAAAGTGAAAACTTATTTGACCTAATACATGTTGATATATGGGGCAAATTCCCAATACCAACATATGATAAAAAATCTTATTTTCTAACTATAGTAGAAGACAAGAGTAGAACAACTTGGGTTTACTTAATGAAAGATAAAACTCAAGTACTAGAAATAGTAAATTTTTTCATTAAAATGGTTAAAACCCAATTTGGGAGTAATATCAAAATTCTAAGAAGTGATAATGGTTTAGAATTTACTTCATCTAAAATTAAAACATTATTAAAAGAAAATGGTATGATACACCAATTTTCTTGTCCATACTCTCCTCAACGAAATAGCAAAGTTGAGAGAAAACACAAAGATCTTCTAAATATTGCTAGGGCAATCAAATTGCATGCTGCCCTCCCAATTAAATATTGGGGGTTTTGTGTTTTAGGGGCTGCTCATATAATAAATAGAACTTGTTTTAAATCATTAGATAATAAAACACCTTTTAAAATTTTAAACAACAAAAAACCTAATATCACACTAACAAAGACTATTGGATGTCTTTGTTATTTTAACAATAATAACAGAGAACACAAATTCTCTAAAAGAGCAAAAAGAGGAGTTTTTTTAGGATACCCACAAGGTACAAAAGGGTATATGATTTTAGATACTGAGCTTCAAAAGCTCATTATAAGTAGAAATGTAGTCTTCAAGGAAATGGTTTTTCCTTTTAGATTAATTAAAGAAAAAAATCTAAAAAATAAACAAAACAAAAGCACTTTTGATGATTTCATCTCAAATATATATGAAAATAATCATAATCTCAATCAAGATAGTTTATCTCAAAAGAAAAAGAAAACAGAAAACATAGAACTGAAAAATAATTCAGTATCAAACAATGAGTCTATTTTCATCTTAGATGATATCATAATGGATAGGGATAGAGAACTATCTAATGAGAAATTGTCAAATAAAAATGCAATACAAAACACTCAAATGTCAAATAAGACAAATTCAGATTCTATTATACTAGAATCACCCATAAACAATCAAAATAATCAAAACATACTCCTAGACACCTATATATCATCAGAGTTAAATAAAACTACGGAATCTGATATGTTTATCTCACCAGAGTCAGAGCATGGTCTGAACAATAATGAAACCTCCCCTGGACCAATAAATCCAGAAAATGAAAGCACATTTTCAGACAGAAATGAAGTCTCCCCTGGGCAAATAAGTTCAGACAGGAATGAAACTTCCCCTGGACCAATAAATCCAGAAAATGAAAGCATACTTTTAGATAGAAATAAAGTCTCCCCTGGATCAATAAATTCAGACAGGAATGAGAACTCATTTTCAGAAAATGAGAACTCATTTTCAGACAGGAATAACAATTCCCCTGGGTCAATAAATTCAGGAGAAAATGAAGAGATATTCCCAGATAAAAACAACATCTCTCCTGGGTCAATAAGCTCAGGAGAAAATGAAAATGAATCCTTAAACAGGAGTGAAACTGTTTCAAACTCAGGTTCAGATAAGAATTTGCAGAAAAATTACATAAATATATCAAATGTTATAATGACTGAAAAAGCATCTCAAAATGAGATGCAATCAGATAAAGTAAACTCTGATGAAATAGCAAATAATACAGAATGTAGAAGATCAAATAGAATTCAATCTTCCTTTAAAAATAAAGATTTTTACTATATGGATGATAGTGACTATGATAATGCTAATTTTAGCACTAATCATCCATTAAACAAATATATATCATACAAAAAGATAAATAAAAAGAAAAAAGAATACTTAAGGAAAATATCTATGAGTAATGAACCTCATAGTTATATAGAAGCTTCAAAAAACCCAAAATGGGTAGAAGCCATGGAAAAAGAGATGTAAGCTCTTTTACTAAACAAAACATGGGACTTGGTATCTCTCCCACCAACAAGAAAATCCATTGGATCAAAATGGATTTTCAAAATAAAATATAATCAAAATGGAGAGATAGATAGATATAAAGCTAGACTAGTAGCTCAAGGATTCTCTCAAATAGAGAGATTCGATTATTATCAAACTTTTGCTCCAGTGGCAAAAATCATCACTGTTAGAATATTAATTACTATTGTCACGGCAAAAAGGTGGAATTTACATTAAATTGATGTAAATAATGCTTTTTTGTATGGAGATCTAAATGAAGATGTATACATGAGACCTCCACCTGGTTTTCTAAAAAAAGAAGACCAAAGAGTATGCAAATTAAAAAAGTCCTTATATGGACTTAAACAAGCTTCTAGGCAATGGTTTGCCAAGCTTAAAGAGACACTTCTGAAAATGAACTTCAAACAAGCTTTTTCAGATTACTCTTTGTTCATTAAAGAAAACAAAGACTATGTAATATATATGGTGATTTATGTGGATGATATTATCATCACAGGAAATAATGAAAAAGAAATAAAAATGCTAAAAACCAATCTAAATTCATACTTCAATTTAAAAGATCTAGGAAAATTACATTATTTCCTAGATATAGAAGTATCATATTCAGATAATGGGATATTTCTGTCTCAAAGAAAATATACATTAGATATTTTGAATGACAATGGGCTTTTAGGGAGCAAACCTTCCAAAATACCCATTGAAAAACAAGATTGGAGAGAGGATAAAACTGAAAAGTTAAAGGATCCTTTTAGATATAGAAGGCTAATTGGCAAATTGATATATCTAAACACAACAAGGCCTGATATTACTTTTGCTGTCAGAACCTTAAGTCAGTTTATGGAAAAACCAACTGAACTTCATATGGAAGCTGTTATAAAATTACTAAGATATCTAAAAAAATCCCCAGGACAAGGGATTAGGATAAGAAATGATAAACCCCTCATACTAAGAGGGTATTGTGATGCTGATTGGGGTTCATGTACCCTAACCAAAAGATCAGTAATTGGTTTTTGTGTGCTCCTAGGAGACTCATTGGTCTCATGGAAATCAAAGAAACAAGAGCTAGTATCACAATCATCAGCAGAAGCTGAATATAGAGCAATGGCAAAGCTCACAAGTGAGATAAGTTGGATAAACCAATTGCTGAATGAACTAAGGGTTTATAATGATAAACCAGCTCAAATTTTTTGTGATAACATTTCTGCAATTCACATAGCAGAAAATCCTGTTTTCCATGAGAAAACAAAACATATAAAGAGAGATTGTCACTTCACAAGAGAAAAAATAGACAAAGGACTAATCACCCTAAAGCCAATTGGAACTAAAGATCAATTGGCAAATATCTTCACAAAAGGAGTGGGGGAAATAGAAATGAATGATACTTTGTTCAAACTAGGTATAATTAACATATATGCTTAGTTTGAGGGGGGAGTATTAGTTATAAAATCATTAATTATAATTATAACTATAATTATAATTATAAATGCTAATTGTGTCTTAATCTTAATCATTTGATGTTCTTTTATTGAGTTTTAAAAAACAGGATAAAAGATTAAGAGTTGAAGCCCAGAGCATAATGGACCAGCCCAGAGAAGAAATTTAATCAATTAAATGTAGAGGGACTTGGTTGTAATAAAATAATGTTCAGGGTTGCAATAGAATTAGTTGTTAATGAATCTTATAAATAATGGGTGTAAACTCCAATTCAATTAATTCAATTACACTTTGTGATATTTTCACAGTTTCAATTTACAGTTTATTTCCGTTACTCTTCTTCCCCCAAATCCCCCTCCCGCCGGCCTGCAATCCAATCGCCTGTGGCCTTTCGTCGCCGGCATTGGGTCATCGTCATTTTATAATACTGACATTAACATACTATTTCAAATCCAACTTTCATATAGACTTAATATTCAAATCGACGGCGAGATTCAGTAAGAACAAAGAGATATAAAACAAGTATAGATGACAGTACAACTATCTTCTGTAAATAGGAATTATACAACAAATAAAACGAATTTCATTGTCCATAGGTCCACAAGCTTATATATACTACCGTTCGGGAAACAAAGCCAACACACCAATCCTCTACTAAAACTCCCACTGCAACATCGTCGCTCGACCGAAAGCTTCTCAACAATGGTTCGCAGACTGCAAACTGAAGGTTGTTCGACTAATGGGGAAGGCGTCCGTCGTGGCCAGTGTCGTCTAGAACGTGAACGTGATATCATTGACCTCACCGGCGATGACGACCATGACTATTTCTTGACTCCACCATCCTCTCGACGTCGAATCAACCCAAGGACTCCGCCGGAGAAGTACCAAGAATTTTCCCTCGCTCAATCTGGTAGCCGACGTGCACCAGTCTGTCCAAGTCCTCGTCATCCTCCTCCACCTCCGCCTCCACCTCCGGTAGTGCAGCGAAATGAGCCAGTACCTGAGTACATCCCTGAAGCGCCTCCAGCTCCGCATAATGACGTTGTCGTCTGCCCCCAATGTGGGTATCTCTTCATAGCTTTCCTCTACACAACAGTTGCCAACATGATCAATACCCCAGATCCTGTGGAGCCGTTTAACTTTGACTGGATAAATGACCTGGAGCTAGGAGATCCTTAGAAGATGGTGCATGTCTGATGTGTGGAAAGGTTTCGTGTGAAGCAATGGTAGCTACATCTTTCTAGCCTGTTTGGTGTTCAACGTTTAACGTTTTATTTTGGTGATACAATGAACGCGTTTGCTTAATATTTTGTATGGTTTTAACATATTTCGTTCATGGTTTGTTAGTGTGTTCAGTTTAATATTATGTATAATTTGGTTTTCATATGTGTTTGTTTATCTTGAAATATCATCTATATTTTGAAAATATTTCTATCCCTCACTTTTTCAAACTGAATCTACTATGTGTTAGTACTATATGAAAATAAACGAAGCAGGAGTAACGAAACAGAAGTAACTGATTAGTACTATTTCGTTCAAACTGCTTGATGGTGATCATCGTAGCGGCGGAGGCGGAGGTAAGAAAATTATGTAGATAGAGCGAGGGACACAGACTTCACTGCTCGTAACCCTAACACTATTTGTTTTATTAAGATTATTATAGTTTAATGATTTAGTTTAATGATTAATGATAGTTATCTATCCATAAGCTAGGTCAGGCCCAACTAATGTTGGCCCATTAAGTTAAGTTAGATTTTAGGGTTTAGTATAAATAGCTATTCTTTGTAATATTCAAACACTTTTTATTTTTCAATCTAAAATCCAAAACCCTAGAGGTTTCTCCCAAACGTCTCTTCCGCTCCTCCGGCGACTCCTCGATCTAAACCCTAACTGCGACTCGCACACTCCCTGCTCCGGTCTCTCATCGTCTTCATGGTATCAGAGCCTTGTGGCGAGCTGTGTTCACGTCTTCGTTGCTAAGGGTTCCAGTGCTACAAGCCTTCAAGGTTTCGACTGCTCTGACTCTGTCAAGCTCTCATCGATCGCTCTCTGAAACGTGACCAGTCTGGTATATCTAAAACTTGGCTAATATATGTGTCTCGTTACCACTTAAAATACTATGCATGCTGTTCATGTCCATCGACTTAGATCTAAAAGATCTCTTGATGCATGCCATCAGAAAGCTGTTCTTGCGGCATTTCTAAACTCTACATGTCATCAACATTGTAGAAACCTAATCATGTACAAACTCTTGACAAAATACTTTAAGTTTATACTAATATATGCTGCATGTCTTCATATACCCATTTGTCTGTCTCTGACAGAAGTAGGGCTTCATATAAAGATGATGATCCACTTAATGTACATACTTCATGCTATGCTTGGTAATATATATAGAGGGCTATTGTCTCATATGCACTGTGATGGTTTCAAAGATAGACTGAACATACACACATTTAAATCCACACATGCTAATCATTCATTGATGTATATTTGCCCTCTCTGCCAAACATCACTAAATAAATTAAATATAGATGTGATTTACTTCTATAACAAGGTATACTCATTTCATATGGTAGTTTTACATTCATTACATGCATGTCCATACACTGTGTCAGATAAGATACATCCAATGTTTTATTTAGTTTCAAACATAACTTACTCTGTTAAATGCATATCCATAATTAAATTAATGATCTATCATATGTTGCTTCCGCTGTTACCAAATCACTATTGCAAAACTAAAAGTGGAATCAATGCCACTGACAAAATCAATTCATTTGATCTAAATCTAAATACACTATCTATGATTCATTCAAGATTAGTCAAAAACAAACTAATGTTATTTCACTATCATGAAAAACATTACAGATTATCCGACATGTCTGGAGCTGACAATTCCCAGGTTGTTCAGAGTGCCCCTGTTGTGCAGAAGAAACCCCTGGGTGGTCCCTTGTTTGACCCAACTTCCATATACTTTAAATCCACAGATTATGGCCCTCCTTCTATAATTAATATCCTACAGGGTAGCCAAAACTACTACCCCTGGAATAGGGAGATGACCACAATGCTAATCACTAGGAGGAAGCTAGGGTTTGTCAATGGTACCATCAAGGAACCAATCAATTGTGAATCAGAGGAACATGAGGCATGGATAACCTGCCATGGGATCATACGCCAATGGATATGGAGCTCTGTCTCCCAAGAGATAGCTTCACAGATCATGTATACGGATGATGCTTCCATCATATGGGCTGATCTTAGAGATCAGTATAGACAATCCAATGAAACTCATTTGTTCCAACTGACCCAGGACATAGCTATGCTCCAGCAGGAGTCCAATTCTGTTTCAAAATTCAGTGCTACCCTCAAAACTCTGTGGAGAGAGGTAGATGCCTATGGTGAAGTCCCAAGGTGTAGTTGTATCACCTGCACATACAATGTGAATGGCAGGATAAATGAGAGGGAGGAGAGACTCAAAGTTAGGAAGTTTCTGATGGGTCTAAATGACAATTTTAGACAGATAAGATCAACTATTCTGTCTATGGACAAACTACCTAATTTTGGAAAGGTATTCTCAATGGTAATCCATGAAGAAGCTCAGCAACAACTGACCAGCAATGCAAACAACAACCAAGGCTCTGCTTTTTACTCAGTCAAAGGAAAAGCACCCTACCAACCCTACCAACCAAATAAACCAACAAATGCCACCACAAATACTCCATCCTCATCTAATCAAAGGAAGAGACCCCATATACTACAGAAGTGGCAAGCAGGTGAATACAAAGTACTACTGCTTCTACTGTGCAGCTTTTGGGCACAGTGATGAGAAATGCTTTAATCAGCATGGGTTTCCCTCTAGGAACACCTCCTCTGTTGTAAGACCCAAACCTTCCACTCCAGCACCTACTGTGACCAACAAACCACAGGGCTCAGCCAACTGTGTGAACTCTGAACAAACCTGGTCTGCCTGGGATAGTGATGAGAAGAAAGCTGAATCTCCTGACAATCCAATTGGACCCTATGGATTCCCACTATATTCAGAAAAATACAATCCAAGGCCATTGCCCAAGCGCAAAGATTCAGGTAATATTAATAATGTTTTTTCAAATTCCATAGACACATACTGGATCATTGACTCAGGTGCATCAGAACACCTGAGTGGCAATGAATTCCTATTTCTAAAACTTACAAAGTGTGATCCTTTCAAGATCTCACTACCCAATGGGGACAGTCAAACAGTGTCCCAAAAAGGTGATATTCCAATCTCACCTGATATTACACTGAAGGATGTGTACTACATTCCATCCTTTCAAGTTAACTAGCTATCTATTAGCAAATTAACACAATTTGATATCTATACAGTTCAATTCTCTAAATCATGTGCATTCATATATGACAATGTTCAGATGAAGGAAGTTGGTCAGAGTAAGATGAAGAAAGGGATATACCTTCTACCACAGACCAGTGGTAGAGACCATTTTGCAGGTGCCATTACAACATCAACATGGCACAGGAGGTTGGGTCACACTTCTAGTGCTAGACTCAAAAACATTTTGAACAATTCTATAGGTCTTAAAAACTTTACTTTTGATGAATGTTGTGACATCTGTCATTTCTCTAAACAACCTAGGAAATCTTTTCCACTACATGCATCTAGAACTAAACATGCATTTGAATTACTTCACATGGATGTGTGGGGGAACTTTCACACTCCAACAGTCCATGGGAAGAAATATTTTTTAACTGTGGTAGATGATTATACTAGGTATACTTGGACATATTTGATCACTATGAAGTCTGAATGTTTTAATATTTTTAGAAATCTGCATGCACTTATCAAAAATCATTTTGATAAGTCTATTAAAGCTATAAGGACTGATAATGGTGGAGAGTTTTTCTCCTCAGCAATGGATGAATTCCTAAAAACTAATGGAATCATCCACTACTCTAGCTGCCCACACACACCACAACAAAATGGTGTGGTTGAGAGGAAGCATCAACACCTCTTGAATGTAGCTAGGTCATTAAAACTACAATCCTCAATACCAATTGAGTTGTGGGGATACTCAATAATTCAAGCCACCCACATTATCAATATGCTACCATCTAGGGTTACTCAAGATATATCCCCATATGAACTTCTACATTCCAAGCAACCTGATTATGAAGGTCTAAGGACCTTTGGTTGCTTGTGTTATGCAACTTGTCTTGTAAAAGAAGACAAGTTCTCCCCCAGAGCAAGAAAATGTATATATCTAGATCAATCCACAACCCAAAAGGGTTCCATTATATATGAGTTAGATACTCACAACATATCTACAAGTAGAGATGTAATTTTTTTATGAAAATATATTTCCCCTAAATAAAGATACTGATATATCTGAAGATGAGACAGACAATCAAACACCAAACAAAAATCAAAGCAAAAATTCATCAATTGACACTAATCTCTCTGAGATGAACCAACTTGACTCAATTTCAGATGATTCTGATACAAACTCAACAGTATCAAATCTAGAACATCCAGAGGTGACACAAAGAATTGATCCACCAGTAACACATCAAAACCCAGTAACAAATCAAACATCAAATCCAAGATATCCAAGTAGACAAAGAAAACCACCAACAAAGCTAAATGATTATTTTTGTTCATTTGCTACAAGCACTGGCAAATCAAAGGGTACATCATATCCAATGCATGACTATATAACATACAAAAGGTTATCTACTTCACACATTGACTATCTAGATAAAATCTCTATCACAACTGAACCAACATCTTTCAAAGAAGCAAGCCAAAGCCCTGAATGGGTGAAAGCCATGAATGATGAACTTGCAGCTTTGGAATTAAACAACACTTGGGAAATAGTACCAAGACCAAAAGAAAGGAAAATTGTTGGATCTAGATGGGTATACAAAGTCAAACACAAATCTGATGGCCAAATTGAAAGGCTAAAAGCCAGACTTGTAGCAAGAGGACACACCCAAATAGAAGGCTTTGATTACAAGGAAACATTCTCCCCTGTAGCAAAAATTATTTCTGTGAGGACACTATTAGCAGTGGCCTCTGTTAAGAACTGGTCTACATATCAGATGGATGTGAGTAATGCCTTCTTACATGGTGAATTATCTGAAGAGATCTTCATGTCTCCTCCTCCAGGGATGTTACCATCAAATGACACCAGGGTATGCAAGTTGAAGAAGTCCCTATATGGCCTGAAACAGGCAAACAGAAACTGGTATGAAAAACTTACCTCAGCATTGACTGGATTTGGGTACACCCAATCCCACTCTGACTATACACTTTTCTTTAAATCAAATGCAAAATCTTATACTTGTCTACTTATATATGTGGATGACTTGATCATATCAGGAGATGATGAATTTGAGATACAAAAACTAAAAGAGCATTTGCACCTCAAATTCCATATAAAAGATTTGGGTAAACTCAAATACTTTTTAGGAATTGAAGTATCTCAATCAAATAAAGGCATTTTTATATCACAAAGGAAATATGCTCTTGACATTTTGCATGATTTTGGTCAATTAGGTTCCTCACCATCTAAAATTCCAATGTCCCACAATCACAAGGATTCTGAAAATGATGCCCCTCTAAAAGATCCATCAATTTATAGGAAATTGATTGGAAAATTATTATATCTAACAATCACAAGGCCTGATATTACATTTGCAGTTAGCCACCATAGCCAATTCTTGGCTGAACCTAAACAATCACACTTTAACTCAGCCATAAAGATACTAAAATACATTAAAGGTGCACCAGGAAAAGGCATTCTATATAAAAGAGATGCACCCTTACAACTAGAGGCCTACTGTGATGCAGATTGGGCAGACTGCCCCAACACTAGAAGGTCTATAACAGGATATACAATCTTATTGGGTGGTTCAGCTATAGCTTGGAAATCAAAAAAACAAACAACTATCAGTAGATCATCTGCTGAAAGTGAATACAGGGCTATGGCATCAACTGTATGTGAAATTATGTGGTTGCATTATTTTTTGAATGATCTGCAGGTAAAACCATCAAAGCAAACAATGCTACACTGTGATAATATGGCAGCAATACACATTGCAACAAATCCGGTCTTTCATGAGCGCACAAAACATATAAAGATAGACTGCCATCTAATTAGGGATCATCTACAAGCTGGGCTATTTAAACTTCAACATGTTTCATCAACATCTCAAATTGCAGACATTTTAACAAAGCCAGCAAGCCTTGAAGCTCTACGCAATTTACTACCCAAGCTGGGACTCTATGACATACACTCTCCAGCTTGAGGGGGGGTATTAAGATTATTATAGTTTAATGATTTAGTTTAATGATTAATGATAGTTATCTATCCATAAGCTAGGTCAGGCCCAACTAATGTTGGCCCATTAAGTTAAGTTAGATTTTAGGGTTTAGTATAAATAGCTATTTTTGTAATATTCTAAACACTTCTTATTTTTCAAATCCTAAATCCAAAAACCCTAAAGGTTTCTCCCAAACGTCTCTTCCGCTCCTCCGGCGACTCTTCGTTCTAAACCCTAACTGCGACTCGCACACTCCCTGCTCCGGTCTCTCATCGTCTTCATGGTATCAGAGCCTTGTGGCGAGCTGTGTTGACGTCTTCGTTGCTAAGGGTTCCAGTGATACAAGCCTTCAAGGTTCCGACTACTCTGACTCTGTCAAGTTCTCATCGATCGCTATCTAAAACGTGACCAGTCTGGTATATCTAAAACTTGGCTAATATATATGTGTCTCGTTACCACTTAAAATATTATGCATGCTGTTCATGTTCATCGACTTAGATCTGAGAGATTTCTTGATGCATGTCATCAGAAAGTTGTTCTTGCGGCATTTCTAAACTTTACATGCCATCAACATTATAAAAACCTAATCATGTGCAAACTCTTGACAAAATACTTTAGGTTTATACTGATATATGCTGCATGTCTCCATATACCCATTTGTTTGTCTCTAACAGAAGTAAGGCTTCATATTAAAATAATGATTCACTTAATGTACATATTTCATGTCATGCTTGGTAACATGTATAGAAGGTTACTGTCTCATATATACTGTGATGGTTTCAAAAATAGACTAAGCATGCACACATGTAAATCTACACATGTTAATCATCAATTGATATATATTTGCCCTCTCTGTCAAACATCACTAAATAAATTAAATACAGATGTGATTTACTTTTATAACAAGGTATACTCATTTCATATAGTTGTTTTACATTCATTACATGCATGTCCATATACTATGTCTGATAAGATGCATCCAATGGTTTATTTAATTTCAAACATAACTTACTCTGTTGAATGCATATCCATAATTAAGTTAATGATTTATCATATGTTGCTTCCGCTGTTACCAAATCACTATTACAAAACCAAAGGTGGAATCAATGCCACCGACAAAATCAATTCATTTGATCTAAATCTAAATACACTATCTATGATTCATTCAAGATTAGTCAAAACCAAACTAATATTATTTCACTATCATGAAAAACATTACAGAGTATCCGACATGTCTGGAGCTGACAATTCCCAGGTTGTTCAGAGTGCCACTGTTGTGCAGAAGAAACCCCTAGGTGGTCCCTTGTTTGATCCTACTTCCATATATTTCTTTAAATCCACAGATTATGGCCCTCCCTCTATAATTAATATCCTATAGGGTAGCCAAAACTACTACCCCTGGAATAGGGAGATGACCACAATGCTAATCACTAGGAGGAAGCTAGGGTTTGTCAATGGTACCATCAAGGAACCAATCAATTGTGAATCAGAGGAACATGAGGCATGGATAACCTGCCATGGGATCATACGTCAATGGATATGGAGCTCTGTCTCCCAAGAGATAGCTTCACAGATCATGTACACGGATGATGCTTCCATCATATGGGCTGATCTTAGAGATCAGTATAGACAATCAAATGAAACTCATCTGTTCCAACTGACCCAGGACATAGCTATGCTCCAGCAGGAGTCAAACTCTGTTTCAAAGTTCAGTGCTACCCTCAAAACTCTGTGGAGAGAGGTAGATGCCTATGGTGAAGTCCCAAGGTGTAGTTGTATCACCTGCACATGCAATGTGAATGGCAGGATAAATGAGAGGGAGGAGAGACTCAAAGTTAGGAAGTTTCTGATGGGTCTAAATGACAATTTTAGACAGATAAGATCAACTATTCTGTCTATGGACAAACTACCTAACTTTGGAAAGGTATTCTCGATGGTAATCCATGAAGAAGCTCAGCAACAACTGACCAGCAATGCTAACAACAACCAAGGCTCTGCCTTTTATTCAGTTAAGGGAAAAGCACCCTACCAACCCTACCAACCAACTAAACCAACAAATGCCACCACAAATACTCCATCCTCATCTAATCAAAGGAAGAGACCCCCTACACCTACTGAGCCCATATACTACAGGAGTGGCAAGCAGGTAAATACAAAGTACTACTGCTTCTACTGTGCAACTTTTGGGCACAGTGATGAGAAGTGCTTTAATCAGCATGGGTATCCCTCTAGGAACACCTCCTCTGCTGTGAGACCCAAACCTTCCACTCCTGCACCCACTGTGATCAACAAACCACAGGGCTCAGCCAACTGTGTGAACTCTGAACAAACCTGGTCTGCCTGGGATAGTGATGAGAAGAAAGCTGAATCTCCTGACAATCCAATTGGACCCTATGGATTCCCACTATATTCAGAAAAATACAATCCAAGGCCATTGCCCAAGCGCAGAGATTCAGGTAATATTAATAATGTTTTTTCAAATTTCATTAGACACATACTGGATCATTGACTCAGGTGTATCAGAACACCTGAGTGGCAATGAATTCCTATTTCTAAAACTTACAAAGTGTGATCCTTTCAAGATCTCACTACCCAATGGGGACAGTCAAACAGTGTCCCAAAAAGGTGATATTCCAATCTCACCTGATATTACACTAAAGGATGTGTATTACATTCCATCCTTTCAAGTTAACTTGCTATCTATTAGCAAATTAATACAATTTGATATCTATACAGTTCAATTTTCTAAATCATGTGCATTCATATATGACAATGTTCAGATGAAGGAAGTTGGTCGGAGTAAAATGAAGAAGGGACTGTACCTTCTACCACAGACCAGTGGTAGAAACCATTTTGCAGGTGCCATTACAATATCAACATGGCACAGGAGGTTGGGTCACACTTCTAGTGCTAGACTCAAAAACATTTTGAACAATTCTTTAGGTTTTAAAAACTTTACTTTTGATGAATGTTGTGACATCTGTCATTTCTCCAAACAACCTAGGAAATCCTTTCCACTGCATGCATCTAGAACTAAACATGCATTTGAATTACTTCACATGGATGTGTGGGGGAACTTTCACACTCCAACAGTCCATGGGAAGAAATATTTTTTAACTATTGTGGATGATTATACTAGATACACTTAGACATATTTGATCACTATGAAGTCTGAATGTTTTAATATCTTTAGAAATCTACATGCACTTATCAAAAATCATTTTGATAAGTCAATTAAAGCTATAAGGACTGATAATGGTGGAGAATTTTTCTCCTCAACAATGGATGAATTCCTAAAAACTAATGGAATCATCCATTACTCTAGCTGCCCATACACACCACAGCAAAATGGTGTGGTTGAGAGGAAACATCAACACCTCTTGAATGTAGCTAGGTCATTAAAACTACAATCCTCACTACCAATTGAGTTGTGGGGATACTCAATAATTCAAGCCACTCACATTATCAATATGCTACCATCTAGGGTTACTCAAGATATATCCCCATATGAACTTCTACATTCCAAGCAACCTGATTATGAAGGTCTAAGGACCTTTGGTTGCTTGTGCTATGCAACTTGTCTTGTAAAAGAGGATAAGTTCTCCCCCAGAGCAAGAAAATGTATATATCTAGGTCAGTCCACAACCCAAAAGGGTTCCATTATATATGAATTAGACACTCACAACATATCTACAAGTAGAGATGTAATTTTTTATGAAAATATATTTCCCCTAAATAAGGATACTGATATATCTGAAGATGAGACAGACAATCAAACACCAAACAAAAATCAAAGCAAAAATTCAACAATTGACACTAATCTCTCTGAGATGAACCAACTTGACTCAATTTCAGATGATTCTGATACAAATTCAACAGTGTCAAATCTAGAACATCCAGAGGTGACACAAATAATTGATCCACCAGTAACACATCAAAACTCAGAAACAAATCAAACATCAAATCC